>JAPQRN010000018.1:12946720-12963742 GCA_037367275.1 Coranthus polyacanthus
TGTAGACATTAGCCTACCTTAACTGTTTCACACATTTTCCCATGTTAAGTTGTTCTATGTTGTGTTCTAACATGTTAACAGTTCTGTTTGTCATGCTATGTGTTATTTACCTTTAAGTTGGATTAGTGAAGCTGTATCACCATGACTGCTGGGCATATGACACCCCATGTTAGTACAGATATAAAGCGAAGTGTGAATAAAGCGATGCTCTATTTGCTGTTCAAAGCAAAAGCTCCTTGTGAAAGAGGTCCATATTGTCCCACTGCCTCTGTAAACAGTAAGTCACCTCTCACCACAATATTTTTGGTTTGTTACATAGACTGTATAGGATCGTTATGCGACTGTGGCACCAAATTAGACTATGGTGGCCTGCCACAGTCTACATAATTAATGGGAATCCCTGAGTTTACTGTAACCTGTGATAAGTGCATTTAGGTTTCCCTTCACAAAATATTGTACACAACTGTGCAAACTCCATGGGTTACTACAAGTCAGTACCTCTCAGAATCATTTTCTCTGACTGCTCACAGTAAGCTCTGTCTTTCAGAGCTTATCATCTGTGATCTGTATTAATTTCTGCAGTAAATACTTCAGGAAACGTTAAAACTTGTTTTCAGTTGCCATGACTTCATACAATTTTAATACACTCACTAGCAACTACTACTTTCAAATCCTACACAATAAAACTCTGATTTATGTCTGCTAAATGATTGGGACAAAAAAAATCATACATTGTAAATAACCATGTCTCCCTGTTTTTCCTGTTGTTACAAGTGACTCAGCAGCAATTCTCGCCTCATCAAGTGTCTTTGTGGGAAGAGCTGAGAACCAGCCAAGAGTTTTTCAAAGCACCATGTGTAGAATTTTTATAATTACAGTTTTCCATAGCACCAATATTCACTTCAAAGAAAAGAACGCAAAGGAACAAGGACAAGAGGTAGTACAAATTGAACACATGCTCACCAAAACATTTCACTGACACTTTGAAATAGTTTTATGTTGTTCCTGACTTTGACAGTGACAGAGAGCGCAAAGGGCTATGACTCTGTGCGTATATGCGTCTGCCCTGTTGGATAATGCCCAGCAGCCTCTGTGGTGTGGTGGGTCATTTGGCAGAGCTCTAGAGCGGAAGGTGTAGGAGGTGGGAGGAGAGGGGAAGGCAGGAAGACTGACGACTTATTGATGAAATGAGAAATCTCTGGCTTCAGCCTGACAATGTCCCGCCCCCTCATTCAGTGATGAATGCTGCCCAGCAATGCAGCTCACACTACTCACCCATGGCTTTGTGCATGTTGGTGCAGGACAGTTGTTGATATATTTGACATTTCTGTTGGATATAAACATATGTAGTGGTGGATAGATCTTAGCATGGCATATTTACATTACCTTTAGTCATTGTAGACTGTGAATGTGTAAAATTGTGTGGATCATAAAGGAGCTCAGGCGAAGTGATTAGTAAACCAATCAGTTGAGTGACAAAAATAATATATTTTGAGCTATGCTATTGAATAAAAAAACAGTAAAACAAAGTGCTAATCATTCTCTGGTTCTGGATTTTTTAGTATGAGAATTTGAAGCTTCTGAACGTCTGTGGGTTTCAAACTTCTGGCCAAACATTTTGAAGATGATTTTTTTTTTTTACTTACTTTTGTGATCTCTATAAAAGCCCCATCATAACAGCCAATCAGATGACACAAAACTCATGAGACAATATTGTCTGCATACAGCTACTTGTTCCCAATCCTAAGCATAGCTTGCTTAAGATTTAAGTTTTGCCTCTATTTTGCACATGGTACCTGCCAATAAATAAACAGGTGACAGTAAACAGTTAAGAATAGTTAAATAAATAAATATCTAATAGCTACCCGATAAGGACAGTTGTCAAAGGCTTCAAATAGACTCCCTAATCAGCCCCCCAAATCCTGATCAGAGCATCCCATTTCCTCTATAATGACACTTTTCATTGACTTTTTCTTGCTAACTAGCTGATTTCACACAAACACGTGCACAAACAGGGAATTAGCCTCAAGACTGAGAGGAAGTGGTGTACACTGGCAAGAGCATCCCTGCTGGCCTCTGATATCCAACTGTGCAAGACTATGCCAAGTCAAGGATGAATTGGATGGCAGGCCGAGTATGCATCCGTTACAGCCAAGTGGGTAGGGAGGAGGTGGAGCGGGGGGGGGGACTGGGCAACCACTCTGGCGCAGGTTGGAGGTGCTGAAGTCATTCATTTTAAAGGTAAGATTAATGACACCATTAATCCATGTCTGGGCCACTGCAAAGGAGGACAGGGCAGAATTCATACCCACTGCTGGCTACCCAGGGTCTGAGGCACACATGCATGAAATCTGCTAATACACACACACACATAGATGCATACACAGCTGTCGTACACACAGACACACTTTTCTGTGGGTCATTTGATATGTCAAGTATCCATTTGCCCTAAAGTGGTTGTGAAACTTCAAGCTAGCTTGTGACATTGTTGCAGGCAGTTACTTGATGGAGGTTATTGGTCTTAGTGGCTATAAGAGAGACAGAGCTACACAGTGAGGCAGACAGACACAGTGAATGTGTAAGAGAGAGGAAGATGGCAGGCACCAATCTGATTGCAGAGCTGTATTTTATTCGGTGGCCACAGTCAAACTGGAAAGGAAAACGGGCCTGTTGACACTCTGGTGTGACAGAGAGCTTTTAGGTGAGTGTGAGTGGGCGGCGAGCACTGCAGCTGTTGAAGGACACGACAGGAACAGATGGGCACCAAAAAAACCACACATACAGAGGAATGCTAGATGAAAACTCTCAGGGCCACAAATAGACAATTTACTCAAGTCAGTACAAAACACAATTGTATTACTTTAAGTACGTGTTATCCCGATTGTGTGAATATGTGTGAATCTTGAGGCAGTATAACCCTGAAATCAGTTTGATGTTTTTCATTCTTTTTTTTTTTTTATTCAGAAAGTAGAACATACAAGAAATATACAAGTTTGCGTGCATGTGTGTGTATTCATGAAGGCCTTTAGGTGAAAACTATTTTACTGAGTTTTGCTGAGGCTATAGAATAGAAATTTTGACTGACAATAAATTTTATCAAAACATCCCGAAGGTATTAAGTGATAACATGCTGAAAATGTAAGAGACAGAAACGTACCTGCAATGTCTGTCTATTATGATTCAAATTTAAAATGTTCAATTTCAAGTAGTACGTGAATGGAAACCGGTATGGTCTGTGTCTTTGTGTGTAGTTGTGTGTGAAGTGTGTTTCTCTGACATATAGTACACAGTCTTTCAAGGAGACACATGCTGCTGTTACAGTGAGTAATGTAGTTGAGGAAGCCAACAAGGTTGGATGTAGGGTTTGAAAAGGCAGTGTACAGTGATGAAGCCATCACCTTAAACAAGCGCTGTATCTCTCCACAGAGCACATCCCTGTATCTCTGTATTTTCTCTATTTTTCTCTTTCCATCTCTTGTAGCCTTGTAAGATTTTCACTTGTCTGTATAGCTGTTGCGTTTTTTTGTATCCAGCCAGTTTATTTTCTATGTCTTCAAAATATTTTCATTTGCTGTCCTTGTCTCTATCTGTCTACCTCTCCCTGCCTCTTTATATACCGAATCTATTTTTTCTCTCTGCCTGTGTCGTTTTCTGCATCTGTCTTTCCCTCATTGGGTTTCTGGTCCTCTCTATCTGTCTAGCCAGGAGGCAGGACATTCCTGTTTTCACTATGATAGACTATGGACTAAGCTCTTTTATAGGTGCCTTGTTGTCTTGTAAAATAACCCAGGGGTCTTTTTTTCTCTCTGGGAGCCAATTTATTGGTGACATTTATTCAGGAATGACCTTCTCTGGGTTTGTCTTCCATAGACAAACGCTGTTATCTCCCCTCGCAGGGTAATCCAACTATTATTGTAGCTTGATTTAAACATTTACCCTTTCCTTTTTATACATTTATATACATTGTTGTGCTGAACAATGAATATGCATGTACTTATAGCAATTAAATATGTATTACTAAACTGTAATTTTACAGTGCATTTGCTTTTTCAAAAGCAAACACTGACACTGAATTCCCACCTTCTTCACCTTTATAAAGCAATACCATGCTTAAAGTTAAGGAGACTAATTAATTAAAATAGTGAACTACCACGATAGAGGCACAAGGGAGATTATAACCTTATCAGAGCATGTCAAGTGTGTGTTCCAAGATCCAGGATCCAATTAGCCAGATGGATGGTTACAGCATAACACACTTTCCTGTGTATGTATTTCCATCTAAGCGACATATTTCAAGCTTGCTGACTCTTGCCATTTTTTAAACATCCTATGCTAGAATGATATAATGTGAAATCATTTGAATTCATAGCTTTGCAGCAGGAATACACAGGGAATTGCTGTGTGTATTGTCAGTGTAACACTTGGTCTTGACAGTCTTTGCAATAATCACTCCTGCTTTAACAAATATAGAATGGATTTACACAGGCAATGTGTGACCTTTTCCACTCATTACTTATTCCATCAAGAGGATAATTACTAAATGGAAAGATTTTTTTTTCCTTGCAGGAAAAATACAGATGTGCATATCTTTAATTTGCCTCTTTCTGGCTTCCTCTCTTCCTATCTCTCTATCTCTTGCTATATTCCGCCCTACTGTCTTTGTTTGCATCGTGTCTTATCAATCACAGAGTGAGATCGGCGGTGCATGAGGTGAAGCGCTGGGTCTGCCTCCGGCCCGGCTGGTGGGTTTGGGTTGTAATAGGTTGGTGCAGCCTGTTAATTTGATATGGTGTGTGGCTGAGGAGCCTCATTAGGGACAGCAGCTCACAGAGGGAGACTAGATTCTCCATCACCACCAGGCCACCACTGGCAAGAACAAAATGGGATAGATACAAGGAGAGAGGAAGGAGCTGGAGAAAGGGAAGAGAGAGACAGACAATTTGGTGGGACAATCAAAGTGAAGGAGAAGAGAACACCTCTGTCAGCACCAGACCGGCACGGGTCAGTGGAGAAGAGAATAAGAAGAGGCCAACAGGGAACCATCAACCAGAAATGTCCTTATACCCTTTTTTTCTTAGCTAGACTTGGAGGTTTTTCCCTGAATAGTTTACCTACCCTTTTAGATTGGCATAACTCTTTGAGATATAAAAGTCAAAAAGTATAGTCAAGTCCATCATTTATCCACTGTTATTATTTTCACCTGCATCACCAGTCAGGAGATGAGTGTGGGAGATTGAGAATGTGTGACAGCGCAAGAGCCCCAGAAACAGCACAAGAATGTTATCACCAGTCGACCAGAATGGCTAAGAAGACAGAGGCAGTGAGAAAACAGAAAAGAGAAACAAATAAGAGGACAGAGGGAGCAGAGAAGCAGTGAATGAGATAGTTCAGTGAGAGAGGTTCATTTCCATTTGAGCATTCCATTTTCTCGCCTGCTGTGTGCATCAGTCTGGTTTCACTCTCGGTGGCACTGTGGGAGATTAGATGCAGCTATGGACAGAGTGAATTATTAATGTAAAGATCTCCTTCTCCACCGAATCCAATAAGTCGCCTATGATTTGGCTGTCAGAAAGATTGGTGTTGTGGATAAGGGAAACTTCTGGGTCACGTGGCTCCAAGAGTTCTCCTCCCTGGGTAATTGACTTGTGCACAGTATTGACTTTCTGGTCATGGTGATTAAGGAAGCCTGGGCCAGTCTGGAGCCCAGAGTCTGGCTCCTCAGGGTGGCTCACTGGACCTCACAGCAAGCTGATCCTGGGTGACCCTTGCCCAGAGCATAGAGCTGCGGTTAACTCCCAGATCGGTGATCTGGAAATACTGATCGTGATATTGATGTGGAACAGTATGGTGCTGAGAGCTACTGAAAGGCTGGATGTGTTTTTCTCTTCTGTCTCTGTATCGCTTCATTTTGCTGCCTCACTATGTCTTCCTTTTTCTTTCTTTTGGTTTTTACAGAGAATCTAAGCTTGAAAAACAGTTTGCTGATACAGAAAAAATTACACAGTTGCATAGGTTTAGGAAGTTTGATATGTAATGTCCCAAAACACTTCAATGTCATTGTGAGTGATGTCTGCTGACATGTTTTGGATATTGGCATTATCTGTGTTCTATTGCAGCTGTGGTGACTGGGATTTTATTCCTTAATATATATGTTACCCAGTGATTGGAACATGAACTGGAGACAAACATGTATTTCTTTCTTTGTTACTATCTGTCCACAGTTTGAATTGCGTTTTAACCTCTATTCAGGTGTAAATGTATGAAATCCCATGATGTCACAGAATAGCTGCCTTACCTTTCTTCACATTTGTTTTGTAACCTGCTCGTAGATGTGCTTGTGCTTGATGTACACATTTGAATGAGGGTGGGTATCTTTTCTGTCGTCTGCCACTACTATAGCCCCTTCCTTTTTTTCCATCTCTGCTGTGACCCCCGTGCGACACAGATGACTCATGTCATGCTGAAAGGGCTGGGCATAAGACACAGATGGATATGATAAGAGGCACTAAAATAACAAGATATGGAAAAAGGAAAATGAGTAAGAGTAAGGGAAAGAGTAAGGGGTTGGTGGTTTTTGGAAGAGTGTGAAGGTAATACGAATCCAATAGGGGGGTGACCTCTGTTCACATCAGACTGCAGGGGATCATAGAGGATGAAGCACAGACTCAGCCTCACCTGAAGACACTGTGGTGGGCAGGCTATTTGATTGCTCAGGTTAGGGCCTGCTGAATACAGAACCACTATTGATTTTTTTTTTTTTTTTATACAGAGGATAGACAACCAAGGACAGTGTCCAGTTTCAGAGTTTTTGGTAAACAGGTGAATTTCACAACTTATTTTTAGTCACCGGATATAGTACAATAAATAGGAGTTCGTCTATGACCAGAAATGGGCAAAACCTATCCTCCCCAAGCTGTTTTACTTTTAATAATAAACACTATAATTCAGCATGAATATATGACACTTGCAGAAATGAAAAAAAGTAATATATGTCTGGTCATGCTAGTTAAACCATGTCTTCCTTAACTCACTGACTGCAACAAGGACATCTAGTTCTTTCAGAGTTCATTATTGGTTTTATCCAAATTTCCCTTACTAGCTTTTCCTGATGTGTTCAGTCATATTACACTTTGTCAGCAATTCTTATGGAAATGGTTTTGTAAATGGAAAATTTCCATTAGTGTTAGGTTTTCAACAGTAGCACTTCTTGTCTGAGTTATGCGTCAAAATATTGTATTTTATTTTTTTATGTGGAAATGGTAAATTAAAACAGTCCATAAACACAGCATGCATTTGCACTATATTGAGCTCAGTCGTTTCCACTTATTTGACTCTGAAGAAACAACTACACTGCACACATTTCAAAAAGCTCATGTGCTGCCTGCAAAGCATAAACCTTTTAGCAGAAGAGGAATAAATGACTTGTAACCGATGAAACTATTGAAAAGTTGAATATCCATCTATATCAAGAAATTATCACCTGAGGCATCAGACAAATTCTCATTTTATACAGAAGGATACCAATTTGACAAAAGACATGACATTATATTACTTCCATCCAACATCCTGAGCTTGTAGTTACCCCTTTTTTTACCATGCAGAAGCACCAATGGGAAGATTAAAGTTAGAAATCATGTCAGTATAGCTTCTAAAGTGGCTCATTGTTCATTTATGTTCCTCGCCCTGATTATTGATGCCAGTATTGATGTCAGATATTTTAATCAGCAAGATTGTGCTTACTCAATCAAACTTAAAACTCAATGACTCAAACTGTGTCCAACTCTAAGCCTATGTGATTGATGGTTCGGATGTACAGTAAATGACACCAGGCTGACTTTGGACAAGTATGCGTCCTTGTTTGACCAGACAAACATGTCATCTGTGGTCTGACTCATCCTCTGAAGAAACATGGCACCCTGTCACTTTGCTGCACACTGGCCACTGAGCAAGCAAACCTGAACACACAAACCCACACACAAGCACAAACACTTCCCAACATTTGCTTTAACCTTCTTGGCATCACTTACTGTTAGCTCCTGACACTCACTGCTGACTAATCACATCCACGCACACACAAGGCAGCAAACGGTAGATCTGAGTCACACTAATCATTGCATTTGTGTACAGGCTTAAAAACATAAATATGTGCTGTAATCTGTCACACTGAGTGAAGAGATTTGAAGGTTGTCTGTCCTTGTGTGCATCTGTAACAGGGGTAAATGAATCACTTGTCAAAGCCACACTAATAACTGGACAGTTATTACTGGACAGTGGAAACTACATTTAGTATCTGAAATATGAGGCATTACCATCTATTTTCTGTTGCCTAAGTTAGATAAGCACACATACATACACTTCTGCAGAAGTAGATATTAAGGCTTAAATATTAAACTTTAAAGGCATTTCCTTTGCCTTGAGAAAGATTCTTGAGACACATTCGGTCTCTGCAAAACACCCGCAGAGTCACGCACAAAATATCAAACATGCAATGCAACATCATGATCTGCATTAATGTCAAAGCATATCTATGTAGAAAGCTGCCAGTCTGAAATATATTTGACTCTGACTATTTTGGACGTGTCTTAGACACTAGGTGCCCTAAACACTGGTTGTCCTGAAAAACATACATAGAAAGCTTTGAGGGGAAGTAGGAGAAGTGAAAAGATTGCCTGGTTTAGAGAGGATTTATGGTGGACTGGTCACTGAGAAAGCTCAGACCCAAAGAGACACATCAAGTACAGCAACATGTGTGGTAAAGATGATATCATTTGCATTGCACAGACATCAGTGTTGTAACCCAGGTAATGACTGTTGACATGTTGGCTGACAACATGTCTACATATACATATTGTCTTCTTTCTCACATGCAGCTCATCAGTATTGCATGCTTCAGTAATAAAGAATGACAGCATACATTAAGGTTTGTCCCCTATGTGCACAGAGGAAGGAAGCCTCTTTTCAGTGCTGATCTCTGCAGCATTAATATCGTTAGTCTCAGTGCTCATTAAACCCGAGCAGATGTGGCAGACAAAGATATGTGGTGCAGGTGAGCAGAGGAAAGTGCTTTGTATGTTCCTGGTGGAAAAATATGTATGACTGTAGTAGGTGATGTAGGTAGTCCTCATCTCCTGGACAAGTCTCGACTCCTGCTTGCAGTGTTTGTGTTTATTTGGTTGCTGGAGGTGCTGTGTGTGTATGGTCTTTTCCGAGATTCAAATCTGTTTTTTTTTTTTTTGTATTTGTATGCTGGTGATTCATGAGAAGAGCCTGTTTCTGGACAGAATTCCTTCCAATGAAGTACAACCGAATATACACATACAAATATATATGCTGTATTTAGTGTCTATTGCAACATGTTCATAGGTATGCTGGGACATGTTGGGAAATTACTGTACATATTCAAATGTTTAGTAGGTCACGCAAGAGCATATTTGAAAAAGACACGAGTGCATGTAATGGCTTTCTGATGAAAATGGATTCCGCCATGAACTTAATTTGGAAGTGAGATTAAAGAGTAATTACATGGTGACATCCAATGATTATTGTCTCTCGAATATAATCAATCACTTTTGTTTACACAGGACAATTCCAGAACTTGTTTTGCTTTTTTCACTGATTGTGTGGGGATTGGGACCATATTATTATTCATCATCATACTAAATTATCTCAGTCTTTGGAGAATATGCGTATGGTTTTTATCACTATTGTTTAAATGAGATAAGCAACCAGGTTAATTTGAAAACTGTTAAACTTTCCTTCAGGGCCTCTAAAGGTGATGCTTCAGTTTTAACCTCCTGACTTTTTGTATTCTGCCAGAGTGCATTTCTTTCCCAGAAGGGGAAAAAAAAACATTCAAAGTCTGCTACTCTCAGAAATTGAAGAGTTGGTCGTAGAAGTGAATGATTAACTGCCTGTATTCAGTTGCTCTATTATGACCTTCTGCCCCGTCCTCATGCACCTGTCTTTGCACTATCTTTCAAATGAAGTAGAGGCATCTCCTACTCCATCCCTCCTCCTCAGGGTTGACCCTCTCCTGCCCCGCACAAGACCACAGATGTCTGGCTACATAGCTTCACCACAGTCCTGTGGGCTCCCCCTTGGTGCTCCGTCAGCAGGCCCATGTGTCACTGTCAGCAGGCTGCTAGCAGGGCATCCAGGCTGGGACACCAGTCCCATCAACACCTCCCCGGGGGCCCCGAGGCCACCCGCATGCTAGTCCTGCTGGGTCAGGATGTGACGGGCGAGGGGTTGAATGGAGGTGGACTGTATCCCAAGGAGAAGACTGATGAAGGATCAAAAGCAGAAGCTCTGCCCCGGTTAGAACATATGGTCTCCGCAGTATCCTCGAGCCTGCCGGTCACCTCTGAATGGAACCCCCCCCCCATAAAAGCAGGCTTTGTCACTGTATGCACTGTAGTGAAGCTGTGTCTGTCCTCTTTTTGGCAGAGCTTGGCTGCTCAGCGGGCACTAGGACACGAGAATGAGCAGTGAACAGCTGGCCTATTCAGAGCAGACTGCTGCCCCGCAGGAAACCCTCTCCATATCCTCTCAGCCTAGCTCATAAGCACCCACAAACACACAGTAGAGACTTGGCTTTCTGTCCCCCCACCCCACCCCTTTCTCTTTCCTTTAGCTGCTTTTGTGTCCCCTGGCTGCCTCTTAGTTTGGATTTAGTAAACAGAATAAACAGATAAAGGCAAACTGAAGAGAATAACTATAGAAAACCATTGCCAGCATAAAAATAATTCAGTGCATTTTTTTTCTGTCTATCTTTTTTTTTTTTTTTTTTTTTTTTTTTACAAATAACATAACAAATTTGTATACGGACTTGGTCAGCATTCAGCAGAGAGTTTCTCTGACCCACTGAATTAGAGAGCGAATTTGTGGACAATGCTCCTTGTATGTGTTATTGTTAATTAGTCAGGCAGTGTGTTAGCTCAGATTTTCTTCTCAATGTGTGAAGGAATGAAGCAGGCTAATGTGATTACACCAATCAAATGAGAAGGGATACTGACAGCATACTACCCCTCACATGGTTCTTGGAAACACAAATAAAGCATTTGGCCAATGCATGCTGACTTCTAGCCAATACTGCTTTCCCTCAGGGTATGTGTGTGGACATGCTCATGCAAGTGTTCAGGATATGTATGATATATATTTAGGAGCCAGGTGTTCCACAGTACCTGAGTACCCTCATATGCTCACACAGCTGTGCCAGTGCATTGATGTAATGCATAGTGTAATGCTCTCATTAATTCTTGAGAGATTAAATATTCCAAGGATTCTTGGGGGTTGTCTGAAGGGACCCTTACCCTCTTCAGCCTCTGCATAGTAGCCAATGCTTACTCTGTGTGAAGAGGCAGCATTCAGCACAACAAAACACTTGACTATTAAAGCCTCTATAACTAAGTTGCATCAGGTGGGTCATTTCCTGGCCAGAAAAAATAGCAGAGTGTGGAGTCCTCAGGGCCATCAGAATAACAATGGACTCTTTGCATCCTGTATTAGTTTTCACTTAAGGTTGTTGTCAAATGATTACACTACCAAAGTCATCCTTTAAGAGTGTCTAGTGTCTCTCTTTTATTTACTGTAAGTCACAGTTCTCCAAAAAATTCCATGCTACAGTTAAAAAGTAGAAGGGAAATGTTATGTGGTTGCTTCCTCATTGACTTGCAGCAGAGCTGCTCCACAGCTCATACAGCACATCGTAAGGCAGAATTCAGCAGGCTTTATCCTCATTATTTGAAAGATGCATTGAATTTTTAGAGTCCTCTCATCCTTGCAGCCTCTCTTCATCTTTAACTGGAGTTCCGTTGGGATTGTTTGCTGAGAATATTACATTTATGTATGCAGGTAGTGATTATGCAAGCAGCTCCAGACAAACAGTAAAGTTTTACTATGCATGCACTTTTGTAAGTGTGTGAACCCACTGTCACTGTGCTGTAGGGAGAGTGACGGATCTACATCTTCAATTTGAAAAAGTTCGCACACTAAAGACAGTTTATTTTAAAGATAAATAATCCCATAACTGCTACAACTTGGTACAAATGTGTATGTTATTTTTTTGTTTTTAATTTGTGTCATCACATCAGCTTTCCAGCCACACTATTCTGCATACTGCCATGTAACTGCAGTTTCATCCTGAATAATTAGACTCTCTGGCTTTCTTGTAGTGGTGAAATGGCATCCAAGCATGAGCATCCCACAGCCTTTCTTAGATGAGTATGACCTAGTATTTCCAGAAGCTGCTGTGCACTATAAGGATGTAGACAGGGGCTTGTAGGGCTTGTGTGGTAGGAGAGCAGGGGGTTTATTCCCAGCCACGGCAGCAGTTTTTCTTTTCGGAAACCTTGCGGCTTGCCTTTGTTCTCCATTTCTCATTTTAGCTTCTCTCTTGCTCCCTGGGGAGTTTTGTTATCACCCCTATATTTATCAAAGTTTCTCTGCAGTTTCAGCCAAGCCCCCTTTCTTCCATCACTAGCTTCACAGCCCCCCCTTGATAGAAACTACAACTTCTGTAATGGATCTGTTGAGGGCAAGGGTCCATGACATCAGGTGGGCTGAGTATGTGTTTACCTGCTGCCTGGCACAATTACAAGAGCTGTGTGGAGGCGTGTGGCGACAGAGTGACCATGTCTGTGAAGTAAGCCTGTGAATGTAGACGGAAGCATGCTGCTTCCCTCCCACCCACACTTGCCATATCCTGACAAAGGAAAGCCACTCACTGGGTCAGGCAGTGTCAGACACTTATGAGGCTCACCCCTCCTGCACTCTTTTCTTTCCTCCCTTTCTCCCCTACCCCTTTTCACTTTCTGTCTCTCTCTTCCCTCTGCCACTTAGCCTCGGTGTCTGGAAGAGGATTGCATAAGAGCTGGACTGCTTTTCCTCCTGGCAAGCGAGAGAGTTTAATTGAAAAGGAGATCCGGAATGAAAACTCCCATTCCTTTTCAGGCCTCTGTTCTGTGAAAGCACGGAAATGTACCAGGGGAATAAAGACGAAATGTACAGGGAAGTCAGTGAAAGAAATAGGTCATGTTCTTAAAACAAAATAAAAGAGAGGGAGTCTGACATCTTGCCTGTCTCTCCATACCTATAATGATCCTGGATTCCTTTTTTTTGTCTTAGCCGAGTCTAACAAGCTCATCATGTACTGCATACTCTCTGTCCAGAGAAAAGGTAGGTACTTTCTGCAATAAAGTGCAGGAAAACAGTTGGTCTCTTGTGTACAAAATAATATAAAAGAGGTACTGAACCATTACTTTGTAATAAAATAATATTGCAGGAAACCTTCTGGGATGTGGGCTGTGAATTCTGTGTTTCTGTTTCAAATTCATGTACCCTTTTGGCAAGTCTCACAGTGATAGATGGAGAATCTGCTGGTGACTTTGACTTTTATTTGTGTGGCCTTATTTGGTCTAGCACAGAGATGACAGGCACTCTGGCCTTAGAAAAGCTCTCTCGGTTGATTTTAACCTCTAAATAAATGGCAACTACTGCTGTGTGGTGCTAAGTGTGACATGTTTGGCTTCTGCTTACCTCACTAGAGCTGCTCTTTATCCAGCAGTGAAAATACTCACTGCACTGGGCAGGTCAGACGTGTAGCAGTATGAATGTGAACAAGGTCATGCTGACAAAGGGCAGGTGTGCTTTCTTGCTCAAATAAACAAAGCATCTTTTTTTCTGGCTTTCTTTCCTTTGAGAGTACCGACCTGTTTGTCTGGGCTTCTTGTGCCTAAATCATGCTTCTTATTGTTGATCCTTAATACTCTGACCCTACCCCTGTCAGCATAGTGAGGATGTTTATTAATGCGATTGGTTGTCCACTGACAGAAGTAGGACTGGATCAGCTGATGGTTATCAGTGATTTTTACAAAGTGCTTCAGGCTGCACATGTACTGAACCTTACAGATTTACCCAGGAGAACTCGAGTAAGTCCAAAATGATAAGTATGCACTGTTGCCCACACAGACCTTTCAATCTACAAACGGCACTAGGCAAACATAAGATCTCTCTGACTGATAATTTATTCAACAGAACTGAAGTCCTTCCAAGGTTAAGAGCCACAGAGTCAAAAGGCTGCTTTGCCTATTAATTGCCTTTGATCAGTAGTTGATGCATTATTAAAATAGCTAAGTGAGCTAAGGAGGGCCCTGGAAAGTGTTGAATCAGGGCTGTCGTTACAAAGAGCAGAATCTTAATGCTCGTCTTGCTGAAATGTTGACTATACAGCAGGAAGATCGCTTGCATACTGCACCTTAAAATTTGTATCCTTTATTTAGTCCAATTTTCTTTGTCTTTATCTAAGAATAGCATTCAGTATTTGACATACACTTGATATCCCGCAAAGCCACATTTTCTAATATAAGGTGGCTTAGACCATACTGCTTTTGCTAGTACCCTTTTTCCTCTTAGACCTCATGACTGATATATGTTTACTTCAGAACAAGTTTCAGCGATGGTCTCATCTGATGACCTAAATGTAGGGGTCATTAGTGCAGAGAAACCACTGCCATAATGCTATAATTAGAGTCCTCTGACATGTGGAGGTGGTGTATCCCTCTGCCATCTGGCTAACTATGTAGCAGCCAAACCTCTGCTCCTGGATTGGAATCTCTTCTTCATAGCTGTTATTTGCATAAATGTCGTTCTGCAACCCCCAGACCTGACCTTTTCCTGTTGTAAAAAAAAAAAAAAAGAAGCTACATGCTGATGATCCCTGTGCTTTAGGATTAGAAAAGCTGCTCCAAACAATTATATTAATAAAAAATAAGCACTGCAGATGTTCTAAATAAAGAACAGTGTGGTATATTTTTCCCCATGGTAATTATTCAATTTACTCTGCACTGCACTGTTTTATACAGCTTAACAAAGACAGACCTCATTAGCCTTATAACTCCAGTAAAACAATTGCAATGAAACAGCCAGACCCGAGTAATCTAATTGGCTCCAACCTCATCTAAACCTTTACCTAGCTCAAAGTGAACTTTTAAACTCATTTAAACAAAACAATGTAATGCAATGCACTGGATAATGTGAGTTCATGGTGATATAATTACTCATTCCATAGTAACTTACTTTAACTTGTAAGGAAGAAGGCTGTGGACCTCCAGGTAACGACACACAAAGTTACAGATTACATTTAACATTCTAAAAATGGCAGTAATGCAAAGTATTGAATTTGCCATTTTACTGTGCTCAGTCTGAGGATTTGGCTGTGGATATGAGTAGGCCTATCACAATTATTACATAATTGGGTGATTGCGATTATTTCAGCTGATTGCAGTTACTTTACGTAATTGTTGGAATTGTTTCCATTAACCTGTATTGTAGGTTAGTGGAATTGTATGTGTCATTATGTGTATGTGTGTGTATTAAATTATTATTAGGCTTATACTATAATAGTAGCATAAAATTAACATAAGAAGACAAATCATCAATCACAATCATTTGTGTGATAATTATTGGTCAATCAGTTTTCATGATCGTGACAGAAAATGTGTGAGGGGTTGTTACATTGTCTTAACTGACACTACATGAGATATGTTGCATTTTCTAAAACATGGGAAGGGGAATGCCTCCTTTTCTGATTTGGAATCTTATTCTCAGAGGAGGGCTTGGAGCAATGTCGTCCCATTTTACAAATTTTGTACATACAAGATTTACATTGCTTCAGTGCTTGTAAAATAAACATATCACAGGACCCTATCAGGTCTGCCTGGCGTAGAAAATGGATAAGGAAACTTTTCTGATGTCAAGTTGGGTAAAGCACATCCCCCAGACATATTGTACTGTGACTAACATATACATGCTGACTTACTGTAATGAGTAGAGATCTGTATCAGAGAAACTTCCGGATTTCAACTGGTCTTCACACATACAGGATCGCTTCTGAACACATCAGTAAAAGCTGCAGACTCACCCACAGTGTAGGTACAGTTTGAGGTTTAGTAGTGCCCTCCATTTCCCAGATCACAGCAGGAACAGACCCTCGTGTTGCTTCTAATAATCCAACTTTCAATTACCATTATTTTCCTTCTACTTTCTTTGTCCACCTCCTGCTGCCACCAACTCTGCTAGTTATAGTCTAGTTATACCACAATTACACCAGCTCACAGGCCCTGAAGCTCAACCACCGTTCAAGACTCTAAAGATGCTCCTATTCAGTCAAGACACATTTAATTTAAAAGTCTTCAATTTTACATCTGTGGAAAGAAATGATAATGTGCTGCTACTATGGACAATATACATGAAATAAATGAAAGAACCCTAATGAAGCTGTTCTGCTCTCTTAAACTTGAATTCGTGTGTGATGGGATGATGGGCCATGACATAAAATACCATTATGAAGAATTAAGGGCATTAACATCATCTGGGTGAGACCAGGTGTAATAGAGACATGGTGCGCACACAGCAATCTGATGGTAAGGTAGGAAATGAGACATCAAGCAAGCTCAGTCTCTGCTTATGCTTGTGCTAAGCTGATAACTGTTCAGACCTGAGATTGATGTATTGTGAATTGCACCTATCTGGTTGGGGAACCAGATGGGCTTTTAAAGAGAATATTTAAAATTTGTGTAATTTTATTCACCACAACATGAGACACAGCAGGTGTAAAGTAGCATGTGACGCTTCGGGCTATCCACAGCAGCCAGTCTGCGTGCATACTGTGTATTTTTGCAATGAAATATTGGAAGGACAGGATTCGCTACATTTACGCACTACGTCAGAGTCATTCTCGTGACATTATGAAATTACATGCATGTTGAGTAATTGCTGAGTTTTGTGCATGTTCATTACTTACATACGAAGTAGAGCTAAGTAACAAGCAATGCACTGCTGTTTGGCTGACTATCAAATCTCCCAACACTGTGACAATGATGACAGCAAAACTGAGACCAGCTGCCCCAGCCCATTACTGCAATCAACTGTGCTAAGAATGTGCAAGGGGGTGCACACATCCGCGCACAGATATCTGCGCGCGCACACACACACACACACACACACACACACACACACACACAC
>JAPQRN010000018.1:12964166-12976056 GCA_037367275.1 Coranthus polyacanthus
GGGGTGCACACATCCGCGCACAGATATCTGCGCGCGCACACACACACACACACACACACACACACACACACACACACTCTTTTCATTCTTGACACATTTAGCTGTCTGGCTTTTGTTCTAATGGAAGAAGTAGCTTGGCTTTTAAAAGCGGTCAATTAAGCCCAATTGAAGGAAGGAGGGAAATCAGCATGTTACTTAATGAATGTCAGGAGACAAGTAATTATGACATGTCTGGAGAATGTGACTCTGGCATAAAAATGAGCTGATTTGCACTGCCGCATTAGTGGGAATAACGATTTATGTGATGGGGATGTATTCAGCTTTAATATATGTTCATCTGTGGAGCGTGACTTGTGAATAAAAATTGCAATTTTAGCAGAGAAGGCGGTAGATATAGAGAAGACACATTTAAGCAGAAGGTCATAGGTTTGACCGCTTTACTCCTGTTAACGTATGCCTCAACATGAAACCCTATATAATAATAAATGCATGTTTCGTAATTCTAGGTAAAATATAAATCATCAGCGTCACACTTGCACCATGTGGCTAAATGGTCTATATATTTATGTGTGTGTGTGTGTGTGTGTGTGTGTTTGAGCACAGATCCTTGCTGTTTGTATGGCCGTAACATAACATCCCTGTCTGTAGTGTCTAATACATGCGACAAATATAGAAAATTCTCTGCTTAACACAGAAATTATTTTTACATATAAAAGATGACACCAACAAGGTCCCTGCTACATATTTATGACCGATATTATGGATTCCTCTATTAATTTTCTGTCTTGCATTCATCAGACTCCCCAGGGTTTTTTTTTTTGTTGTTGTTGTAGATCGGTGAAAGTTGGAGTTGACCATAGTTCCACTTAGCTAGAAGTCATCTCTGTTCTACTGCCATCAGTGTTGTAAACACATCCACACTGCTTGCCAAAGTACTTCCACAGATGGCTCAATGAAGCACTCTACTTTGTTGTTCCTGTTTATTCAGCAGCGCTCATCCCCATAATGAAATAGCTTCATTACAGCAATTTGCACTCATTCAGCATTCAGAGAGTGTGCAGATGCTCAAGTTGCACCTGTAATTGTTGAGAAAATGAACTAGTCCCACTCTTCAAAAAAACAAGAGTCGTTTAGATGACACTGGGAATTTTTCAGTAATGTGTTTTTCAAATTACATATTTAGGAAACAGTGTAAATCATCCTCTCTGTTCTGTACATGTCTTTCCACTTGCAGACTTACAGCTGAGACAAATCAATAGAGCATGCAAATTTGAAAATTCATGGATAACAATAATAATTATATTTTAGCATTAAAAATATCATTTCGGTTTAAGAGCTTCTACATACTGATGTATTAACCATTACAGAAACATAAAGAATGATTTTGGTAATTACCAGTGCTGTTAATTTAGGGCAGCTGCAGCATAAACCTTACATTGGGTGGTGGTCTAATAAATTTGTTAAGCACTGTATATAATGAAGATTTTCCTGCCACAAAAGGGGGGGGGATCAAATTGTCAAAGTGTCATTTTAAATATTGGTATTGTCCCAGAATTTTGAGTCAGACCTCAATCCAGGTCAAAAAGCAGTGTGGCAATTGTGTCCAGGTTGTAGTCACACTACTGGCCAGTGACTCATTCCATCCACACATCCACATGTTGTGTCATACGCAACACTTCAAAACACTATTTTTTAGTGCCATGTTATACTCTTTTCAAAGGGAATACAATAGAAAAAGAGTGTCGAGTGTAATCTTAAGTGTACAACAAAGTGAGTCATTGTCTTTCTCCTTGCCAAGTCTCGCTCGTTGCCCCATTCCTCTCCTGTCATCTCACCTGCTCATTGGTCTTGGCTGCTCTGAGATACAGTTACTGAGCTGTATTAGGTTAAACATGGTCAGAGCATTACATCATAAACTTATTTTAACAAGTGATGTTCAGTCTTCCGTCGTTATATTAAGTTACGTCAGTTTCTTTATCCTCTTTCATTTTTTTAATGATTCATTTAACAGTGATTTGTTCAACTAAAAATGTGCTTAAGAAACTCCCTCCATGCTGATAGCATTCATGAACACAACCACAACGGGAGGATTTACATGTATATTTTGCACGCCAATCCTGCTTTCAATCTGGAATCTGCTTTCACCCATCTAAGAAGTCATTTTCTTACTTTTTAAAGGTCATTTGAAACCCAGTCATGAACAAGATGCTGTAAAGCTTCGCAGGTGTCTCTGTTTCCTGTCCCTATAAACAACCAGGAAATTGAAAGTAATAATTCAGGACGGCTGGACGGCAAACCTGTGTGTGTGATGGGTTTTCCATGACATTTGAGCATCCTTTGTTATCCTTATATGCTTCTCTCAGTTCAGCAAATGTCATTTCTGTGGGCTTCATGTGAGCTAGTGTAGACTTGTTTTGCAATCTGTTTTAGAATTTGATTCATTCCTTCTTTAGTGCACTGCATTTCTCATCAGATAAAGCAAAGTCGAGGACTGTTTTGCAACATCAGAGTATCAAAATAGTCTTTTGATCCAAGGTAGTGCATTGAGGAGATGTAATGTATTGTCCAATGAGAATAATCTACAGTATTAATAAAAATAGTGCAACAAAATGTGACAGAATTCCCACATCACGTATACAATTTGACATCCTGAAGTTTCAACGAAGGCGCTTTTTGTGACTTTCCTTTGTTTAGCTTGTTAGTGATGAATAATACGGCATATGCAAAGTAAGACTGAAGGTGACAGTGATATCACTCAAAGGAGCTAGAAAACATGATACCCACATCCCTGGTGGAGCTATTATCTTATAGGACAGCAAGTTCAGGACTGCAGTTGTCGGTTTTATCGGATAGCTCCCAAGCACTTCCCTGTACTACCCACAACTGTTACTCCAGCCGACTGTGAAATTAGCAGTGCATGAACGAATCACTACATATTATGAAAATAAGCTCTTCATACTGAATTCTACATATCTTTGTGTACCATGTATTGCTACCAATCAAGACAAGTAATATAGGAGTGTACACTGTGCACCAAATATCAGAATGTGAACAAATATGGTGCACCTCTTAGTTTAGAGTTTTGTTTCCCTCAATGAATATAAAATAATGATATTATTATTATACTATTTCCCTGTTGTGACATATAATAAAAGCTACTTATTGCTTGATTTTGTGTACCTCGTTCACTGTTTTATACTTATAGACTAAATGTAGAAAACAGAAATATTTGTCTTGGCAAAAAAATTCCAAAGACCACTTTTCTACAGCAGGTGGATCATTGAAAGCTTCCTTGAAAAATCTTGGCTATGATGTTGTTATTGCACAAGATGTAGATGCTGATAAAATGTCCCAACTGTACATGAGAAATTCTAAACTTTGCCTTAAGTTACCCTTAGTATACACCCATATCTGAAATGGAAATATTCAACAATGCACAGACATCTTCTGTTTGTATAGAACTTTTTTGGATGTTCATCTTCTTCCTGACCATAGCTCCCTGATTGAGTCTAATTTTTGTGCCCTCAGAGGAACTTGGCGTCCATTTTTGCTTGCCCCCATATGTTTAGCATTTGGGTCCAACGTGAAGGCTTGTGGATCGGCCTGGGGCTTTTCACAGTATGGCAGATGGTGGATTATTCAAACAAGCGGACAAATTACCTAGGATTCCCCTCTGTGCTTGGGCACTGTTGAGAGCTGCAGAGGGCCTAGCAGCCAGACCTGCCAACAGTCGGTCACCTGGCACCGAGGGCTGACCACACACTGCCCTGTCTCGCTTCCTGGCATCTTCATTTTCCCGTCATTCCCTTTCTTTCCTATTTTTCACTGTCAAACTTTTACTCATTTTTCATCCACTTGGCAAAGTCTCCATCAGCACAATAAGATCTTGGATTAGTTTTGTTTCGACACAATGCTTCTGTTTTTTTTTTTTCTGGTGGAGATTGTTCATGGCCTTGATTTGAAGATGATTTAAAGTGAAGTCTGCAGATGGGCCTATTTGATTGATTTCATCTCCCTCTTTTGCTCCCCACAGGAAACAGTTCAATTATGATGAGAGGGCCAACAAATGGCTCATGTTCTACCAGCATCTATTGTAGCAAAAATAATAAATACAACCCTGGCAGTGCAATT
This sequence comes from Coranthus polyacanthus, assembly GCA_037367275.1. Lineage (NCBI taxonomy): Eukaryota > Metazoa > Chordata > Actinopteri > Kurtiformes > Apogonidae > Coranthus > Coranthus polyacanthus. The sequence goes on from JAPQRN010000018.1 coordinate 12,968,298, forward strand.
AGTTCTGCTTGGCTCCATTTTAGGAGAGACACATACAAGGCTAATCTTGTTTTACCCGTAACAGTTCTAGGAAGCCATGTGTCACTTTCCAGAAAATACTCAGGACCTCATCTACCACCATCATACAATAGACCTTGATGTTGATAAATTATGCTTTTAGGACATGAGTTTTAAGTCTTAATAGTGATCAAATGCCTCTTCCCTAATTGAATTGTCCTGCAGGCATTGCACGGTCCATGTAAGTGTATCAGGACTGGAGCCAGGGGAGGTGGAAGATTCTCAGTGCTCTGTTTAAATAGACCCTGAATGGCTAATGAATGATATTAATGAAGCTGGCTAATGCAAGCAGACAGCCATTGAAATGTAACTGATTCAAGGGAACAATACAGTTATGATGGAATAATCCCCCTCATCCACAACAACCGCATCATCTATTTCATCCATTCATGTTTTTATTCATGACTCCTCGCAGTCGTCAATATTTTTCAGCCTCATCTGCCACTCCAGTCTTGTGTGTGCTATCAGGACGTGCTCGTGAGCTGAGCTCCTTGTTTTCACAGACTGCCTGTGGAAAGGTCAGCCATCATTTAGCCAGCAGAGAATGTGTTTGCTGGTGCCACATCCTCCACAGTGTGTCCACAAGAATTTACACAACAGCAGTGGAAAATGTCAGTACACAGAGAGCATGGTGATAAGACGCTTATGGTATTATTCTTGTCTACCTGACTGTAATTTTGACTTAAGAGCACAGAACCATCTCTCTTGGCACACAAGCGCGCTTAGTATTGTATCATGTTTTTTTCTGAAATTATCATACTGTGTACTTTTTCTTTTTTGTCTCTTTGGCTCATTTTCTGGACATTTTCTGGAGAATCTGAGTCACAAGAAATTGGACCCTCCTGTTTCTGACACGATCCTGGTAGCTTCTTGTCTCAACAGGAAGTGCAAGAAGTCAGAGTTCTCATTCTTTCATCTCCACACCCACAGGACTGGAGCCTCCATCTTCTCCATATGTTTAGTAGGCTGCCTTGCAAAATATATTGGAACACTCTGCCTTTATGTTTGTCAGGTTCCTATCAGTTCTCTGTGACTGTCTCACATTTCGCATACACACACACATACAGACATGTAAAGCCTAGTAGAAATGCTGTACAGACTCCCACTCAGCATAAATCAAAACTCTCTTACACTCTGGTGAAGTTGGCAGAGATTGAATTCCTCTCCCCTGCTAACTTTTCTTCATCTGCCTAATTTCCTGTCAGTCCCTTAGAGACTCCCTCTCGGCAAAATATGTTTTATTCATTGGAGAAAACAGAGAACCCAAGTTAGAATTACACTTGTCAGAGGTTAACAGCGCAACTGCACATAGCAGAGAGATTATGACTATTCGACATTCAGCCACCTCACCAGTGTGGAATCCAGTGTGTGTGCTCCCTGAAGAGAGCGGATGAGCAGCAGTCGGGAGGAAGGCAGCAGGTGCAAGAATGCGTTAGCAGCTCTGAGCGGGATGGGTCTTGTCAGCCCACTGTTGGCATACTGCAGAGACGTGGGGGAGTGTGTATAAATGGGGTTTCGTGACGTAAGTTAATGGGTGTGAGTGTGGGTGTCGAACCCTGGTATGCACCTTGTGTTCTGTACGTGCATTTGTGCAAGTCATCTGCTCATTTATGTGTACATGTTAGTAGAGGCCTCATATTTGTGTTATGCCAGCTGACCTCTCTTTAATATAGAGTTATATGAGTGTAGTTGCCCACAGAGCTAAAGAAGGACAGGAATCCAGAAGGCTTCCATTTGCAGCTCTGCTCATAGCAGATATGCTGCCTTGTGAGGCCCTGACATGGTATTTTAGACCAGTAATGGATGGTTTTGCTCTGCAAGGTGGAGTTTTTAGCATGTGTGTGTGTGTGTGCATGCATGTACACTTGTGTGTGTGAATAATTATAGTAGAAAATGGCTGGTGTGGTATTCATTTCGAATAGTATGACGTATCGAGGGAGATGGCTTAAATCAACATTGGCATTCCTTTATGAAACATGCTCGGCAGCTGCTCATAACCCTGTGATAACACGCTCCCTGCCCTAGTGACAGAATGATCTTCATCCTGCTCAATGGTCGGGCTTTTTGTGTTTTGCTTGCATGTACATTTTGTGAAAGGGATTTTGGCAATCAAGTAGGCATTCCTGCTGGGGTTGAAGGAGGCGGCCAAACCTCACAGAGGATGATTACACTCCTGAAGCAAACAGCGGATGCAGTGGGAAAATGAAATCTGGCTGGGCACATCAGTACTCCGTGTTCACCGGTTGCAAAAGCTCCCTCACCTATTTCTCAGCTGTGACAAAAATGTAATGTGACCGTTAAAGTCGCATTCCTAGCCTGTGTTTTAATCAACTTCATTTTTTATTTATTTTGTTTTTAAGTCATTTAAGAATAAATTACCCAACAAATAAACACTTTGCAGCTACATGGCCATAAGTTTGGTAACTTGTGGCATTGTTGACTCATCAGCGCTTCTTGCTTATAATCTCAACATCAAATTTACATCACTGTTGTGACTCAGCTTGGAAGTCTTATCAACCATTTGCTGTGATTTTCCAATTTGGCAGTAGCACATTTTAGGATCCAGGAACGGATGAGGAAAAGATTACTCACTCAGCATCATCTCCTTTTATTGGCATGAGTGCTTTTTTATGGGATTGCCACTGACTTTTAACTGCATTGTACTAGATGGATAGACATGCACATTCTATGAGACATTGCCATGCAACTCCCAAGTCCAATTCCAGTCAGATGGTAATAACTATTCTGAATAGTGACACTGCCTTTCCCAAAACACTGTGCTGGCAGAGCTCATTCTCATGGCCACAGTTTCATTAGTGGTGTTTTTTTGGGACTTGGGCTATAAAAGTCAGTGGTGTGCTGATGGATGTTTGGCAGAGGTTCCCAAGCGACTATTGCTGCTGGCGAGGTTGGTGGAGAAGCCCACGTGGCAAGCTGCAGCCACATGTCTGGGGCCCAGCCAACTGTGAGGCATCATAAAACTCAGGCATGGGGCCTGGCAAAGCTGACACTGACATAGTAATGTTACTGTATAATCCTTGTTCAGCTATGAGCACTAATATATTGTCTTTATCTTATCTAATCTGGTCTTTTATTGTGTTACTTTTTAAGAGGTGCTGTGTTTTTGTACTTTTTTTATTATTATTACTTTGTTTTGTAAATTGTTTTTATGATTCGATGAGTGTATGTTGCACATGAATAGGATCAAAGTGTTGTTGAATTATTAAAGCCTAACATGGTCATGTGTATAATTATGTGTCGTATATTGCGTTGTCCAAATAAAGCACAGATGCAAGAAATCACATTTCTGCTGCAGATATATTTGAAGCGATTGGAAAAATCTTGTCTTCAGAATTAAATATGGTAATGCCAGTGGCTTTAAGAGCTTTGGTGTAGCAGTATTTTAACCTAAGGTCACAGAGGAGCAAGTCAAAAATCTTTAGCACTAATTCCTACACATCATCAATCAACAGCTCTAAAACCAGTCCCACACCTGTATAAACTGCTGTATGTTATAACCCAGAGAGTGGCAATACTGTAGGAGGTGTTAAAGGCTTTTCTCATTAGAGGACTAGCTTAGTCAAGGTTTACATTGCAGCTTGTTTTTTTTCATGGGTAATCAGTTTTGTTTACAAGAGCTCATTTTCTACTGTGCGCCCTCGGGGTTGATTTGCATTCATTGTTCAGTCTTTGCGAGTTTTTCTGTATGTTTGTCTCATTAAGGAAAATGAGCTTGCTTTATGGGGCAGCTCTCGTCGAGTGTAAATGAAGCAAATTTGAAGAGGGTATGAATTAGGAAGTTCATCTGGAGTGAGAATGAACTGATGTGTGAGTTTCGTGACATACTGTCTTAGTGCAGACACATTACAGGCAGGATTTGTGTTTTATTGCCGTTGTTGTATGACAGTGTAACTACACATTAGTATTGAGTACTTTTGTCATGAAATCTGCCTCAGTTGGCCAAACAACACAGATCCATGGCCGCGTTAAAATGTATTATCTTGTTTTCATTTGAAATGTGTGGCACTGTGTATCTTTTTGTTAGCTGTTCTGTTTTGTCTTTGTTTACTCCTCCGGGGCAGATGCTGAGCACTATTGATATGTAAGTTCTCCCCATGAATTTTAAAATGTTTTGATTTTGAACAGTGAGCCATGTGAAAAAGCTAATGACATTTCAGAAATGTATCTCTTGTGAAAAATATGCAGCATCCTTTGCAGTGTTGTCAAATATCGATTTAAATGCCAACAAGAGATCTAGAATGTAGATTTGGTTACTGTGTGACAGATCAATCAAATAGCTTATGAGGGCCATTAAATAACTTGGCTGAGGCAATGTAATAAAATAACACAGATGACAACGGAGAAGATCAAATAAAAATAGAGTTGAGTTTACATGCCTCTTACAATGCTGCTGTGACTTTATGACAGGTTTATAGTCGGGGAACATATAATACTAAACAAGGGCAGAATTTCCGAGTTACAACAATATGATCAAACTTGCTTGTTTTGGAGTCCTGCTTGTGGAATTGTTTGTGGTAGATTTACGTCGGTGCACAAAGAATACAAATAACCATCTGCTTTACAGTGTTTGAATATGTCCTGGTCTGCACTTGCATAGAGCTAAGTTAGCATATTTGAGCCAAGTGGTAGGCATGTTGTTGAAACTTAGATGAAAATAAGGAGAGGATATGTGATCATGATAGAAACTTTCACATTAGTCAATATTGATAATTATAAATGTCAAATGATGATTTCTTTCCAGTTCAAAGGCAGATTTTGCGGTCGTGAGCCAAAGTTGAAGAAAACAGTTGTTTTTTTGTGGTCTTAAACTATTATTTATTGTGTTGGTGTTTTAGCTGACAATGTACAAAAGAAACCCAAAAGACAGAAGAAAAATGCATATTGCGGTAATGATAATTATCACAATATAGTTATAATTATTGTTTTATTTCCCAGCCCTAACCTGATGCCAACTCTTTAATGAGATGTGTTAGGTTCCCACATCACGCTATAGTAAGATACACATACGTACAGGTTGCTGTGCATTCTGTCTGCTTGCGTCAGTCTTGTTTTTTGAAGTTGTGGTATTAGACCTACATTACATTTCATAAGCCGGTCCATCTGCACTGTCAGAGTGAATGAGGTTTGATGAACTGAGAGGTCTGACTGGATTCCAGAATCTTCTCTCCAGGCTCTCTCTGTTGTCTGATCTAATGGAAGCTGAAGAGGACAGACAGCAGACACACACACACACACACACACTCCCCAGCACTGCAGAGTAGTCATCCTTCTCATTGGATACATTACAGACAGAGACAGGGACCAGAGTGAGCATACGTTGTTTAGAAAGAGCAGTAGAGAGCTGGAATGATTTCTATACATCGATATACATGAGTAAGCCTCTCATGTTTCGCAAGGCTTTTTTGCCAAGTGCACATACTGTATATGAACAATAGCTAAGTTGAAATAAACATTATAACAGCATCAAGTGGTAGTTAGAACCAAAGGGTTTAATCAGGCTGTGGCTAATTGCTGTGTCTTGTCATAGTTGGACTGGATGCACTTCATACCTTTTCATCAATCGGAGCCATGTTTATGGCGGCAGTTAAATGAATTTCTGCAGTAAGCTACATGCTGTCTAACAAAATAAAGCAGACAGAAAAATGTCTGACTGATTAAGTTATAAATCGTTGCTGCGATAGTGTTCTTTTTCTAGTATATTTCTATTTCTACAACTCATTTCCTGAGCCAAGAATGCAAGTTTCTGTCTACCTTTTCACAAGTAAGTTATTTTGTACTATAAAATATGAAAAACACTGATGTCAGTTTTATGTGTGGTGATGGATGACCAGTGGTGCACTTTAGCAGAGGCAGCATTTAGAAATCTGTCAGTGTTACTTGACTCAACAACACTTTTGTAAACCATTCAGGCAAGGCTAAACATTTCCTGTCATATGAAAAACTGTTAGTGTTTCAAGTGTTTAATCTGTCGGCGGTCATGTTGTGTTTATTCACTCAGAAACAGGGTTACAGGGATCAGATCACACACAGTCATGTAAACTGTGTTAGCAGCTTACTGCGGTAATCCACCCTTACTGTATTTACCCTCTCCACATACAGCCATGTAGGGATCACCTACTGAGAGGCTGCACTCATTTGAAGGTCAAAACAGCACCCACGTAGAGAGACTGAGGTCACTACTGTGTAACTATTTGCATTATCGGAGCCCTGCTAATGCACATTTCCCAGAGGACATGCACGTCCGCTGGACTGGATTGTAAAACAGGATTGGTAAACAAGTCACAATGCAGCTCCAGCAGAAATAGCCATCTTGGATAAAGGGAACAAATCAATACAAGCATTCCAGCATCTCCGTATCTCTTTCCCTTTAAGCCTGAAGATGCCACTACTCTTTTTTTAAATAATGAATATTTATGCTCTCCTGTTGAACAAGTTACAGTAGTATTTCTCTAATCTGCTGCAGTTTTGTCCTCATTTTATGCTTGATATGCTTCATAATTAGCCTTGACTTTGAAGTTCAGGAAAGTAGTTATGCTTTATTTTTTTAAGTACTCACAGAGTGCAATTGTAGCCTCTAGAGTTTAGAATTACTGTCCTGTTGCAAGAAGTAAAACTGGGGTCATACACAGTTCAAGTTGTGTAATGTTGCCACAAGAAAAGAGATGCTGCTGTCTTCTGTTTGTAACCCGGTTTGTGAATAAAATATGTCAGTATTTCAGCATGCATCCATCTTTACTTATGAGAGACAGCCCAAGGAGAGTACAGTGACTGTCAGCTCAGCTCAGCGTGGAGGTGATGGAACTTAATTTTCCTCAGATTTCTCAGTTGCGGCTTTTGCCTGCATTGTTGTGCTGAAGGGAGAGATTATCGGATTATCACACAATAAGAAAATTTTTGAAAAAATGTGGTAAGACTTAAAAGTATGAGATTTTTCCTTCTCTCAGTAAGGAGCCTTTTTAAGTGAACAGCTCTGTGCTGGCTTTGTTAGAGCTTTACAGACGGCTGCCACAGAAAAATGGTTTGAAATTCAGGCATTCAAGGATGTACTTCTGCTTGTCCTGAATTATCTAGTGTTCAGTTTTCACCGCAACCTATTGATAATGTTTAAACATCGTGACCCTTGTCCTACATACTGCTTTCTTGGGCATTGTACAAGCTAAAATGCAAATGTCCTTGGTTGCTACGAGTTGATGCATACATGACCTCTGTCTGACCTGTGTCTGTATTATACCAAGGCCTTTACTGAAACGCTTCCCTTGTGCCACACATAGTACTTTTCTCTCTCCGCGACGTCATCCATGTCTCTGTTCTGTTCATTCACCGCCAAAGCAGAATGGATGACCATAGTTGACGTCCCCTGGGGGGAATGTGATCCAGTTGAATGTTGGAGTGAGGTGGTGGGGATGCTGCTAGGTCTTTGCTGACTGTTTGCCGGAGGCCTATCACTATTAATGGGCTATTGACCCCCACTGAAGTGAGGTCATGAAGTGACTATTCATCACAGCCACATCCACGTGTCATCAAACCCTCCTGTCCCCCTCCCCTGCGACCACACAGGCAGATTAGGCATCATGACAGTCGCCGTATACTTACGCTGCCAACTTCTCTCCTCTCCTCTCCTCTCCTCTCCTCTCCTCTCCTCTCCTCTCCTCTCCTCTCCTCTCCTCTCCTCTCCTCTCCT
>JAPQRN010000018.1:12976102-12988757 GCA_037367275.1 Coranthus polyacanthus
TCCTCTCCTCTCCTCTCCTCGCCTCGCCTCTCCTCTCCTCTCCTCTCCTCTCCTCTCCTCTCCTCGCCTCGCCTCGCCTCTCCTCTCCTCTCCTCTCCTCGCCTCTCCTCTCCTCTCCTCTCCTCTCTTTGTCTTCTCTTTCCAGTTCCCTTCCCAGAACCAATCCCATTCCCATGCTGTGTTTTCCTTCCAGCAACCATACACAACCTGAACTCTGGGTGCACTCTTCTCTAATCCACAGCCAGTCTTATCTCAGCTCAGGAACAATAGCCACAGAGCAAGCGAAGCTCTGAACCGCAGCATGCAGAAAAATAGCTCCTCTCCCACAAGGCTCTGGGACCCTCTCCATCCAGCAGCGGCAGCCAAGCAGCCTGTCACTGCTTCACATTAAGTCCTCATCTCTACGTGTCAAGAAAAAAATTCCAGCTTCTGTTTGAATGTCGTCCAAATGGAATTTCTATTACTGTAGTGCAATGGACGGCGACAGCAAATGGCTATTCGCGTCTGTTCCTGCTGTCGTCTTGTCAGTTTGCTGATCTACTGCTCGTCTTTTTGTTTGTTCATTGCAGAGCTGCTTGAGTTAGCTGTGAGGGCTATTCTATGATTCATGTAGGTAGACAGGCGCCTTTCCAAGCTGCTGTCTCCATTCATCTTCTATTAATGAGCTTTCACCTCAGTCCTGATGAGCTGTAATTGCAATTGCATCTCGCAAAGTATCAGTGTCCATGCAGTGTCCTGCAGTGGACAGGCATTTACATAGGTAAAGCACTGCTAGTGCAACATTGTAAGGCAGGATTAAATGACTGAGAGTCTCTTTATGTTCTTACATCATCCCATTTTAAAACAACAAATCCAGTTAATTCATTCAACTCCTTACTGAATGCCAGACTTTGTTAATTAGCAGTTCTTTTAATGATGACAATAAATGCAATTCCTTGAGCTTGTCTGTGTTTAGGACTTTACCTTGTGGTATTTCTCTAAACTGACTTTAACTTCTGTTTTTTCAGTGGTTTAGATGGCTCTTGCATATATAAATTTACCATGAGATGAGCCAGTGACCTGAACAGACTTGGGTAGTGATTACATTTTTTTAAGTAACACACACACAAAAAAAAAAAAAAGATTTGAAAAGCTCCCTCTAATTCAATACAAGTTTACTGCACATAAAGCATTGGGCTGTTAATACGGAACCTCATAATCTGAAATGAGCCTTTTTAAGTGATGGGTGTTCATTACCCGGGGGGTATGGAGAGCCCTTCACTGCTGTGTATATTTATTATTCTTGCCAGTCTCTCCTTCAGTCTGTGTCCTCACTCTCTTTCTATCACTCTCCTTGACTTCCTGTCACAGTCTTTTTGTTTATTTCTCTCTCTGTGACAAACTTGCATCACCCGCCTGTCTCTAATTTGCAGTTTTTCCCCTCCCTTTCTCAATTCATTCACTGTCGGTCTTTGTCTCTTTGTCTTTCATACATCGCCTAAGTCTCCCTCTAATGCTCCCCTTTTTCCTCTCTTTCTCTCTCTCTGTCTCTGCTACTTTGTCTGGCTTACTTCCGTCATCACCCGCCTCCCTCTTGTTTTCTGCTTTGTGTGTGTTGTCTCTTTAGACTTACTCTCAGCTCCAGTAAGGGAATGAATGCATATACATGTCAGCGTGTTGTGGAAGACATTCTTCACCATCCATCCCCCAGGCTATCTGCAGAAACAACAATTTTACTCATACCCAAATGCATTCAACTACAGAGGCATGGCATCAGAAGGATAATACATATGACTGACTTCACAATTATTCAATTTAATTTCTTTTAAATTAATTTTATAATGAAATTATTCTTGATGCACTTTTTATTCTGTCTCTTTAAGAAACTCAACTGTGCCTTACACTTTGACAATACAAGCAATGAGTTTTGTTATCCTTTCCAACAGTATTTGAGCTGTATTTATTTAGCTTTCACTTTAACCAGAAGGGCATTTATAGGAAAGAAAGCAAAAATAGCATAGCAAGACCCAAAATACACTCCTCTCAGGGCCAAGCATGAATATACTTTGTCTGAGACTTGCTTCCAGGCTTCCCAAAAGTATATCTATGTAGTGACAGGCAGGCAGAGGCCTTACTGTGTACCCACCAGTGCTTGGCACAGTGTGAGTCAGACGGAAGAAGGAGACAGAGAGAACAAACAGTTTGGTTGCTTTTGTTCTGTCTGCAGGAGGCTGATGGAGATGCAGCACACAAACAACCAAGTACAGACGCACATTCTCCTTGCAGATGGACAAACCTGTCATGTGCAAAGAAAGACAGCGTCATGACTGGAAAATAAAAGATATTCATTGCAGACACATGTTCCAGAATATTAAATTAAGTATGAAATGTTGAGATTTTTGCAGGCTTATAAAAAAGACAGCTGAAGCTCACATGCTAATTTATTCCTTTTGTCTTTGCTGCTTTTGTTCCCTCAAAACACTATGAGACATGAAAATGAAATCAGCATTGGAACGAGACCTGAGCGCAAGGCTGACAGAGTTGTTTTGTCTTTGCTTATCGGAACTATTCTTCTGGTTGTCTGTAGGGAACAGTCAGCCACGAGAGCCCCTTCTCATCTCTCCTCACTAAGCGAAATGACACTCAACAGCAGGCCGCCACGGGTCAAGGAGCAAACACCTTCACTTGTCAACGAGTTCCCTGACTGACACGCAGTACCTGCAGTAGGTGGCCCCTGATAAAGCTCAAATCCCTGGCTGCCACAGCTCGATTGACCCTGTTCATTCTTCACAGACCTGGGCAATCAAACAGAAAGGAATCAAAGCTCCAGAAAAGCTTCACTGCTGCTTTGTTAATCAAGACTATACCATTCTGAAATATGTGACTTTGACATGATGTCAAAGATAGGTGTAGTGTCTTGAAATACCTTTTAGCATTCATATGCAGCCCAGCATCAAGACTCACATTGAGTAATTCATGTGTGTGAATCTGTTCAGCGCTGTCTGTTAAATGCTGTTCAAGGTTTAAAAAAAAAAAAAAAATCAGATTGACACTCAGCAGAGGTTCGCCTCTTTAATAACCAAATTAACTGAAATGATAATATCTGAACAGGATTTTTCTAAGACTGACTTAGCGGTTGGAGCAGGCGATGCAAATCCTTGAATCCGGGGTATTTGCTGGCCATTGTTTTCGTGGGGTGTAAAGTCAATCACATTTAATCCTTCACCAGTGCCCATGAGATCCCTTCGATCAAATCCTCATATTCACTTTGCCCCTGCAAGCAGTTCACAGCAGCACATTCTCTCTGGCTCAGTAAATGTGGGTGGATTGCAGCCGACCAGAGAGGCAGATAAGTGTGTTTTTACTTGACATATTAGATGTTTTAGACTTGCAATAAAAGCACAGTTACGCAGTCATTTTCTACTTTCTTGCAAATGCAGTCACTTTTACCGGTTGGCAGTGGTGAGAGTGGACTGGCTGATGATGGCTAGATGGTTTGTGTAGTTCTTTATGCAGCAGGATGCGGCTGCCAGGTTGGTTGCAGTTAATGTTTTTTGATTTAATCCAGAGCACTCCGTCTGCCCATGCATTGCCATGATAATATGCCCGGAGGGCTCCTCCTGTACTAAGTGGAACAGGAGCCTCAGTGGATTTATTGCAAGGAATATATTCCTCTCCCTCCCATAGGATTAATCTCTCTAGTTCATGAACCAGAGAGAAGGACTATAACAAAGACTGGATATGTCACTTGTTTTGAAGTTTTCCCTCACTGCTTCGGATTTTTAGCTCACATTTGCAGTTCCCATATTCAACTGGTTTCGCGAGTTTCCAGTTTCGTTTTTAGTCAGTATTCATGTCTTTTCTCATTAGAGAGTAAAATTATTTTAGAATGCAGCTGTTTGGTATGCTCTGCTGTCTCTCCACACATCTTTTCAGTCACTTTAAACAGATGGTTGTGGTCATTGCTGCTGCTACGTACAGTAGTCAGTTTGAATAGCACACTTGGTAGGAGTTGAATTCATCTCTCAGCGCTAAGCAGTGTTGAAGTTATTTGTGTTTCTCCTTTTCTTCTGGTCACTTCAATAAATATGTACATAAAAATGAATAAAAAGACTTTCTGTTCTTGAAGGTTTAAAAGTGGGGAATAGAAAGGCCAAGAAGGTGAGAGACAAAAAGCGAAAGAGAGGAAGTGCAGCATCTGGACAGGAAATCAGGCATCCGGGGAGGGGGAGGCCCGAGATACATCAAGGGAGGGTGTGGTACCTAACCTCTGACCCTAAACAAAGGGTAGAGGTCAAAGACAGAAGATAGACTGCAGCTGTGTTGCAACTTGCAACCCACTGTTATGCCAGTTGCTGTAATTTGCCTAGACAGATTTGTCCCCACCCAGTTTACCAAGCATGCCTCAACAGGGGCTGACAGAAAGAAAGAAAAGAAGGGAGTATGGAAGGAAACAAGGAAGGAAAAGGAGGGATAGGGAGGCTGTAAGGAAGACAGCGGGAGAAAGGGCGCGAATGAAGGAAGGAGGGGGGAACCACAGCACAGCCTCTATCTCCACACACTCCAAGGCCTCATTCTTTGGGACTAGCAGGAAGTCTCAATCCGCCACAGGAGTTTATCGAAGGCAGTGCGCCTGCAATTAAAGGGTTCTTCCCACAAGATTTACTCACAACAGCAGTAATACCCTCCTCCTCTCCCTCTCTTATTTTTAACCTTTTTGGCAGCTTGCCTTTACCCCTTTCACTTTTTCTGGAGCTATTTGTTCTTCTACTGGGGGGTAGGACTTAATCATGCCAGAATCTCGTAATGCTGAGTCTTTTAACAGCTAGATCAAAGGGTGTGAGTTTGCCTAATGCGGGATTACGCAGTGATACGGGACCTGCAGCCTCACCTCACTCCACCACCTCCACCACCAGTGGGTAGCTCCAATTGGCTCAACGCATTGCTCATTTTTCCGCAAGAGCTCCCTTGGGCTAAGAGGCAATTATGCAGTAGTGTGGCATAATATTTCATTCTCTTCACATTGCATTACTCTATGGCGATGCTGGCCGCTAACAGCTTCATGTGGCCCAGGAGGAAGGGTGCAGGCTGCTAACAACTTCATATGAGTGTAGGGAGATTGGAGATTGGAGAAGGGAGGAGGAGGCGGGGGAAAGCAGAGAGGAGGAGGAGAGTTCTCAAGGGCATAATGCTTCATTAGAAGTCAGGTCTGTTTCACCTCCTTATAAGCAGAACTAAAGGGCGTGCGTGCATCCTAGTTTATAGGTCAGGAAATGTTAAATTGGCTAACATAAATGATAAAACAACAACAAATAGGGATTGGATACTGCAACTTTCATTTTATACTTTTCATACTTTACGAGTTTCACAGCATCCCCGATGTACTCAGACAACAAATGTTAGCCTTTTGGCTCTGTAAGTCCTCTCCCACACTCCATCTTTAGAGGAGCGGCACATAGTTCAAAATAGCTGCTTTTGACAGGATTTAACCCAAGCAATTTCTTTTTTGTGAAGGGTAAAACTCAGTGCTCAGTAAGTGTCCTTATGTTACTGAGTTGAAAACAAAATTTGGAGCACTTTATGGTTCTATAAAAACTTAACATAGCAAATCGCAATAGGGATAATACAAGTGCAAATATACCTTTGACTCCCACCTGGGACTGGATGTCTGGATGCTATTGGTTTAGAAATGATCTAAATGTTGAATGTATAGAGGGAACAAGGTGAGGAAGGAAATTGATGCTTTCTCTTCACCTTTTTTTTCTGACAGAACAGGCTTTTGTAGCCCAGGACAAGGCTGTTCAGAACACTTGTAGTCAGGGAGGTTAACTGCTGTGTGCATTTACAGGTGCTCAGACTTCCAGCCCTCACTTCACCCCTTTTTCCAACTCTCTCTAGTCTCGAACTTCTGCCATCACTTACCTGTCACCATCATTCACTACAAAGAGGAGGCCCCGCCGTGCTACTCACACATCCTATCAACATGCACATTTCTGCTTCATAACTTTTCTTAACTGGGGATTTAAACATATGATAAATCCTATAATAAATGATGGATTTAGGTGAAACAGAATTTTATCTCAGTAGAAATGTCTTCTACTCTGCATCTATAGCAGAAATGTAAATACTTGTGAAATTAGTTTTTGATTTAATTTTAGTTTGTTTATTTTAGGAATTGACTAGTTTTAGTTTAGTTTATTTATTTAGTTTTATTTTTTTTCTATTTCTGGTACTGTGATTAAAGCGTTGATCTACAGAAGCTTCAAAACAGAAGGAAAGAATGCATGCCATCAAATATGATTTACAAAACCTTATTGTGCAAATCAAAGGAGAGAATGAGAAGGAAACCGATTCTACCTGCAATTTTATGTTTTTAGTTTGTGTTGGAGTGGACAATATGGTCAAAATCTTCTATCACGCTATGTGCAATTTCATATTACTGTATCTATTGCAATATAATAATTGTTCTGTAAACTCTGCTGCAAATCAGCAACATAACAATATAAACGATACAGCATAATATGAAATGAGAGACATGTTTCTATTGTATATCGTCATATCACGCAGCCCTAACGCTGATCTACAGTCAAAAATCCTCATTCTGACACGTTAACAGTGTTTCTTTTCTATGCTAAACACTTTTCACCAGTTCGACTTTGAATCAGGAATCTGGCGTTAACAACCAGTTGTTTATTGTTGTTGTTTCTAGAGATTCGATCTGGTGGGCGAGGGCCAAAAGAGGGGCCTGTAAGGCAGCTGCCTCTGTATGACACGCCGTATGAGCCAGCTGAAAATGGTGGAGACTCTGACCCTGAGCGTTTGCGATGCCCCAGAGAAAGCCGACTGCCCCAGGATGATGAGCGACCTCCTGAGGAGTACGACCAGCCCTGGGAGTGGAAGAAAGAGAGGATTTCCAAAGCCTTTGCAGGTATGACAGCCAGTTCGTAGAGATTCATTTGAATGTACAATTAGAACATTGTGTAAAAGAGCTATTTACTGAATAAATTACTCAGAAGTGTCTAGCTTGATACTGCATTGTAAAAAGGATTTTTTAAGGCTTAGCCAGGATGTAAAATAACTGTAAACTCATGCATATTCTTGACAAAACACAAGCTTTGACAAGAATTTGTCAGCTCTACTGCATATTCTCAACTTCGGATGTCAAAAGCTCAGACAGACTTTGAATCAGGCTATGTAAACTAATCTTGTTTAAAGTTGACTGTATTTCAGTAAGGGCTGCTATATTTTCTTTTAACACATCTTAAACCTTCTCTTCCTCGCCTAACTAACTCGGAGTATGTTTTTTCCAGCTCTAACCAATGCGATTATGGCTTCTGTCAGGTTCAGAGGGTTGCGCTGTTGCTGCTTTAAACTCTCCGCTAACCCTTCACTTTCTTCCTTCACTTTTTTCCTCCTCTATTAAAGCACCTGCTAAGTTGATCTGCAGGTGTCCAGTCTACTGTTTTGATCCAGCTGCTGCCTGTTTAAACTAAGATGATACCTTTGCTACCCAGGGCGGGGCATTGTGCAGGTGCATGTAGGTGCAGGTCGTCATTGTGGTCTCAGCGCTTTAGCATGGCTAACACAGCCATAACATCAAACAGGGCTGTTCCTGGACCGAACATAGCTTTGGAATATCAATGTGCACCCAAAAAAACTGCTAAGCCTTTCATTGAAGAGATGAAAATCAGCAACCATTGATTCTATTTTCCATCGCCCCTTTTCTCTTTATATATTTTTTTCTTTGTTTTATCCTTGAACAGCTCTGCTTTGTTATGACTGCATTAGCTACGAGGGCTCTGTAAGTGGCACTGGATCAGGTCCCCACAGAAGAAAGGACTGCACTTCTAAATCCCTCACAGGTACCATTGCAGACGGGGCTGGGGAGTGTCTCTTGTCTGTCTGTACAGTGTATATTCATGTTAGAGCTTAGACATTGAGAGATGAATTCTGTAGGATGCACTGAATCTGCCTGTTTGGGGTTCATTTGTCTTTTTAAATCTGCAGCACCTAGGTTCAAAATGCATCCTGTTACAAGTATGTTTTTCAGGTTAGCAGTATTTGGGAATGTGGTTAACACTGCAGAATTCACAACCCGCTTTCTGATTGTATAAGCCCTAATTGTAAACTAAAATTCACAAGGAGAGTGAGAAAATGTTATCTTCTTCAAATGCAAATCACCTTGGTTTGAACACTTCTGGATGCTAAAGAAGAATGGGAAACTGTTTGAGGTTTTAATATGGTTCACCCACCTCTGAAACAGCTGTGTAAAATACAAAAACATAATTAAAATTGAAGCTTGTAAACTGAGAAACTGTATTCTGAGCTGTGTGGGCGAGTCTAAACCTGACTAATGGCTAAGTCGTTTCTACTTTACTGCCCAATGCATAAACTCACATTATAATTTTTCTCGACTCCTTCTTTGCATAAAAAAGGTCACAAACAGCAGCAGGCTTTTATTGAAATTCTTTTCCCTTTTGCCTTTTAGCATGGAATGAAATACAATAATTTAATCCTAAATGTTTGTAAACAAACTCTTCGATAGCCACGTTATACAAAACTTAGGTGTAAGTAAGGTGTCCCTTCACCTCCATTAGTGAAATATTTATGCCTGGGCAATCAAAAGCAGAGCTGAAAAAGTTCTATATCTGAAAAAGTGGTGTGAAGTGATAACATCACTAAATCATCAATAAGTGAACCATATCTTTGAGCTTTTGAGCTAACATCTGAATGGAAAAAAAGCAATTAAAATGTGCACATCCCAGAGGCTCAAAGTTGTATATTGTGTAAATCTAATCATGCAGAGCGAGACACAATAAGAAAGTAACGCAGATGAACGTTTTCATCATTATGATTTGATCATTTTCTACTCGCTTTTTGTATACTTTTTAGTACATTCATATATTTCTCTATTTAATTCATCTTTTAATTTCCCTTCCATATGCTATGCAGACACAGATCTCTGTACATGGCATTTCAATAAAACCAAATTAATTACAAATGGAGAAAGTGACATCTGTGATGATGAGAATAATTGACTTGATGGGAGCTGCTTCAGAGAATATTTAAAAAAAACTAAAAACTAACATATTATTATAATTATGTAAAGTGAGTTTTAATATGCAACACTGATGTAGCAAACAAACAAGCCAGGTAGCAAATCCTAGAGCAGTTCCCTTTATAATGAAGAACCGAACAATACATTTTAGAAGAGCACGGCAGTAACCATGGTGATTTTACTCTGATATGAGATCTGCTCAAATACTGAAATAAAACTCATTTGAAGTTTTAAATAGTCAGCAGACCAACTCCAATACAATGCACCCGTGGACATCCCAACAATCTAAATTTGATAGTTTAATTTACACTCTGCCTTTGTCTACGTATATTAATCTGGTTGTCTGTAATTATTGGCGAAATAGCAGTTTTGGGATAGATCTGTTTATTATCACATAGTAATTATCTAGTGAGACAAGCTGTAGCAGCAGCAACAGAGCAGAGAAAGCAAATATGCACACTGTACAGTACTTTAACAATCCTTAAGTCTGTTATGTGGTGTTAAGCGATAGCGTGCTCATGGATTTTATTCGCGGGAAGCAGGAAAAGAAGCTCCAGAGATTATTTAATGCATTTATGCAGGTGTTGAAAGTACCATTATGAACCAACATCTTTACTTAAGTAGCAGCACTTCGTCAAACTGAGAAAATGTGATATAATCTCAGTCCACTGTAAGACTCAGTAGGTTAATAAATACTATGTTCTGATGGATTCATTTTAATATCTGAGCAATTTGTATTTTAAAACAGCTTATTCGGGTTTGAGCAGGCTCAAACTTTATGTATTTACTTATGTGTACATCATCTGTCTGTCTGTTCGTTTATTTCTTTGCTTCCTGTTTACTTGTGTGTATTGAAGACACTGAGGTCTTCATGGGAATCACGCTGTTCTGCCTCTGCAGTGATTAGTTAAATAAGGGATGCTGCATTCTTAATCACTTTGCCTCTCTCCCTCATTATTTTTTCTGTCAAGCAGCACTCAGAAGTTTGTTTAGGGCTCTATTTACTAACACATCCTTCTTTCAACTCCCCCTTTACAGACAGCATCCGTCTTTTGATGATGATTAATTTAATTTCCAATGGATGTCAAAGTGCTGGCTGGGAATTGGAGAGATACATCCTTAAGTTGTCTTTCAAGAAAGCTGAAAGAAGAAAGTTGAAGTCCAATAAGTACTTTGATTTATTGCATGTCTTTATTCTCTGTTATATTCAGTTCAGGCAGAAATAATTCCCTTCTATTTGGAAGACAGAAAAAAGGAAGAAAGATGAGACAGACATCTCTGGGACAAGCCTTGTCAACACAGGCTTGTTGCTTTTGCAGGTGTCAGTGTAGCGTGGCCTTGGATCCAGACATCAAGAGGCTTAGAGAAAGTTTCCCACCTTTCAAAGCTTGAGCTCCTGTGCTCTCTTTTTGGGATCCATACCTGAGGCTCTGATCTTTGCAACCAGCTTACCTCCACTGCCGAAAAAAAAGAAAGAAAAAGAAACACTTCTTCAATGTTTAAGTCCACTTGTGAACCACTTTGGTAGGACTGCAGACGATCCCTTAAACCCACTTCACCACCCATCACCCTCTCTTCCTTCCTGGCACAGCTTTAGGCAGACTTTCCCACATTACCGAGCTCTTTTCCTAGAAATTCACATCTTAAACACCCACAGTGTTTTTGCTTGTTTAGAGAAATACTCTGTACACATGTGCACTGGTAGGCTTCACAGCTGCTTCACAGCAATAGCACTGTTGCTGAAGAATAGCCTGGCATTGACAAACTAATTCTTAAATGAGAATTAGTCTCGGCCCTCTCAGTTCTTTTTTGATTTCCAAGCGACGTTATCAACAGGCTCAGACCAAAATGTCTCTGGATGCAGTTGGATAGACCTAACAGCCAATCAGAGAAACGGTCACGGACAAAAGCCAATGCTGCAGCAGTCACAGGTGGAAGCCTGTCATTGTATCAAACCACATCTGACCCACAACATATCAGACAAATGGTTGTGATTGGCTCTACCCAATCTCGGGTCAGTGGAAATCACTTTGAAATGGATCAGTGCCAGAGTGACCTGCCTGAGCAAATTACTATTTGCTCTCAGGCAGATGCGTCTGGTTCGCGGAGTAGCTGAAGAGGGCTGATCCTTCAAATGTTTTAATGCCATGAAACTTTAAATTCTTTAGTATCACATGTCTCATAGAAGCAATATTTAATGGCTATTTGAGGGCGATGAAATTTTAGACCAGAGTCATAAGGTCGTGGACTTACTGTAAGTTGGAACTTGAGGCGTCTGGAGATGTTTGCTCAAGTGCTTGTGTAATCTAGGATGGTCTTAGATTTCATGGTTGGAAAAGTGTTTTATATTATAGTGACCTATCTTTAGTTTGGTCGATAACCAATATTTTCAGTCTTTCACACAAATACATTATAGTATTTTGTGGTATCAGCATTATGCAAGGTATATTTTCTGATCTTATATTAGTAGTTAATAATTTTGTGAAAGAAACAATAGCGTAACGTACTTTAATGTAGAGTTACAACAATTAATCAGTAAATCAATAAAAAAATATACATCGACTGTTTTGATATTTCCTTTTAGCTTTTTAAGCAGAATAATCTACACAGTAATTGATATTGAAAACAATTGGCTGCAGCCTTACTTGAATGCAAACGTGTTATAATAATTACATATATGTAGACGATTTTAAAAAAGGTGTCAGCTTATTATTGACACTAATATAAACAAGATATAAAATCACCATTGCAAATATCCGTTTGATCAGATAAAGTGGTTAAACTGGGACTTTGATTAATACCTGTGTGATCATCTATTTGCTCATGCGTTTGCCCCATTGGCTTTTAGAAATGCTCCCCAGATTTCAGCACATGGGAATGTTTGGACGTCACAATTTCAGGCTGATGTAAACATTTCTGCAAGCAGCATAGCCTGCTTTTAATGTCAGTTTAACTATATATAGCTCTGTGTGTTTTTTGGTATCTAGAGGGCAATTTACCTTGGTTATGTTTCCGTAGTTGCCGGAGCACTTTATGGCTGTGTAATATCAATGACTAATGATCCTATTCACCGTTCGGATTTCAGAGTCACTTCCCCGCACGTATCAAAACCTTAACAGTTTATATTCACACAATTATGTGGAAAATGAAAGTGTCTGCAAACAAAATATTAACTGATAATGAAAAAGGATGCACAACCTTATGAAACCGAGGAGTGGGTGTAGAAAAGTGGGATTAAATAAGTACAGAGTTCTGCCTACGCCCTCCCACCGTGGTATAACACGGTAATGCAATCTGCATAAAAGACAATTTGTCTTCATTAATGATAGGGTAAGGAGAGCAGACTAATGCTCCGTGTTGCAGTCCTTTTTCCTCAGCTGTCCCTATCACTGCCTGCGTGCTCTCCCCTCACAACACTTGGTCTGGTGTTATTATTCACTGTTGGGCTATCTCTGACAGGTATGCAATGGAATGTAAATTCCCTGCCTTGTTAGGGTGCTGGGAGGCTGTGTACTTGCGGTTTGGTTAATCACTCATCCTCTCTGGGGGGGGGGGGGGGGGGGGGGGGGGGGGGGGGGGGGGGGGGGGGGGGGGGGGGGGGGGGGGGGGGGGGGGGGG
>JAPQRN010000018.1:12989598-13009260 GCA_037367275.1 Coranthus polyacanthus
ATGCTCTCGGCCCCCCCCCCCCCCCCCCTCGTTTTTTCTACAACAAACACACATGCACACACACACTCCTCACAACCTCTTTCCAGCCTCCCTCCTGGCTGCTGAGTAGGTGATTGATGAGAGTTGAGGTGAAGAGTGAGGAAGACGCATTAGAATTTGGCCATATGAAGAAGCCTGCATTCAAGAGCAAGAGAGAGTGTGCTCGAGTGTCCTTTGGTATGAGTCCGTAAGCTTTGACTATACATGTGGCACGTTCACTCTCACACCCATCAGAAATCTGAGCCTGGTCACAGCAGGAATTGGATTGAGAGTCATTGTTACTTAATCTCCTTGCCCTCTGTTACCTGCTAGTAAGTCCTTTCACTTGGCTTCTGGCCAGCGGGGTACCATGCATTTAACACGGAAGATAAGAGAAGGCGCTGTCGCCTGCTCCCTCAGGTCTTGGGGAGCTTTATGGTTTTTTAATGAATCTTCATGGGCTTAACGACCCAGAAATCTGAGGCTCAAGTCTAATGTCCTAAAATAAATAATTGATTCAGTTACAGTCCTGCATTGGTTATTTGCACCGTTGTTAAACCCAGCTGTTTTGTGGCAGCCATGGTTCTGTTTCTTTCTTTCTGCCTGATCCGGTTTCCCCAATGCCTGTCACTTGTCCTCCTGGCCTCTGCTGCAGCACGTGGCTGATAACCTTCCTGACAGCCCTCTTTCATGAGCCTCAAATGTGTCCTGCTGTCTTTCAGTGAGCACTGCCATGGGTCTTATCTTCACTCACACACATTGGCCACACACAACAGCACTGTAAACCTCCATCACAAAGTATAGAAGCACCAGCAGCTTCCCTGGAAGCTCCTGCTGGCCAGCCGTCACTAACCCATCACTCCCTTCTCTTTCTTGATAGAAGAGCACGCGGAAGGCTTTACTGTCATCTCATCTCCATCACCATTTTCAGTGTCTTTCAAAACAGGTCTGTGCTTTGAAAGAGAGCTGGGCCGCATAATGTGAGGGATACAATATGCAGAAAAATATGAGGTGGCATTTCAGTTCCCCTGGAGCATTACATAATTGTTATCTGTAATGATTTGGGTGCTGATGGAAGAAAACACGTCTTCAGAAGAGCCATGTTTTGTGTTCTGAGCTCCTCTGCTCATAATGTGCGGCATAAACATTACAATCTTCCAGCTTGTTTTGAATATGCAATTAGCCAACCAAATTAAGCAGAACTAAATTAAATGGCGTTGGTGGAAACAAGCATAGTTGGTGATTTATGGTGCAGCACTGTTTACAGTGATGAAGTGCCACGAGCTAATGAAAAGCCTGGGTAAACAAATACCTGGCTTTAAAAATAGATCAGCTCCTGGAAGCACAAAGAGGAGGCAAACACAGATAACAAAGAGCCTGTTGTCCATTGTTCAAGTACTCTCTGTTTCATTTGATGAAGTGTACTGTCAACATAGCAGTGAAACAAATAATTAATCAGCTGTGGTGTTTACTACGCCCGCTTACTGAATGCCCACTGCCACACCGGTGCTCTGGTAGAGCATCCAAAGTAGTCCAATACTTCCAACATCTCTCCTGAGTGTCACATAAAGCTGTTAGGTTTTCTTTTTCACATTTAAAGTCCATATGGCCACTTTGGAGCAGTAGATTTGAGTGACAGAAGCTTTGTCAATTCAGAATCAATAAGACCCTCTATTTCTATGTCAGCAGGAGGCGTTGTGTACTAATATGGACTGAGGATTATGAAAATAAGAGAGGGCATATTGATCTAAATGCAGTCTATCTAGATGACAAGATGAATACATCTTCAGACAAACAGTATTTACACATTCCTTCAGAAACAGCACCCATAGTACCACTAATTACATTGCACATTTTTGTGCATCGCTGCAGAAACTAAAATACAAATATATTTGCATATAATTACAGTGCTATTAACTTATAACTGTTATACATGATTATTTTATTTTTGTCATTTTAGCTCTACACAAGCATTGCTTAAAGTGTAAATGTGAAAAAACCTTGCTTGCTAACCCAATACTTAACCAACTGGCAGAAGAAAAGACACATACTGGGGTACTTCTGTTCTCTTAAACACCTGTTAAATATGAGACCCACAGAACTGACAATCAGTTAAAATCTGAATCAACCAGTCGCTGCAAACAGATTTATTTAGCACCCTGTGTATATGTTTCATATATACACAATGTGGTAGGGGGCGAGAATATGTAAATAACTGTAGCTGTGTGATGAGCCCACAGGACTGTTGTGTAAGTTACTTTTAGTATATATGCAAGTGTGGGTTGGTTTCCATCATTTTCCTGAATGTTAATTTGTCACTGAATGTGTCATCGTAAATTGCTGTAAGGCATAAATATGTACTCATGCAGAAACATGGCATCTAGTGAATATTCACAACGGTCTTGGGACTGATGATGTTTTTGAATAAGTGAAGCAGATTGCAGTCACTGGTGGTTTAAGAAAAAACAAAACACCTGGCTATTGTGTCAGTTTACCTTAATTTTCACAGTGCTAAAAGCTATTATTCAGCTGTGCAACCAAGCAAATCTGAGCCACACTCGTCCAAATCATCTGCACGTCCTCAGAGTGACGCTGCACAGTGCAGGCAGCCTTCTGCTCCCCAAACAATTACACGCTAATCTGCAATGTGAAATGAGTATTAGGCTTTTAATCTCATAGGAAGAGAGTCCCCTACTTCACCCCAAAGTAGAGGAAGTTACATTATCTTCCAGAGTTTCTGACCTTCTGTCTCCATTCCCCACCCTCCAGCCTCCCGTTCCACCACTCTGCACCTCTCCCATCTGGAAAGAAGGCAAGCAGCACCTCCTTCCAGGCACCTTTCACTAGATTAGCCCCCTGAAACCCCAGGCCCAGCTATTTAATTGCTTGTTGGATTGAATATTCTCAAGTTTCCCCCCTTCATCTTGCTTGCAGATATTGCTTCTCATTAGCATGTCCTGTACCACCCTTCTGCAATTCCTTGCTGGGAGGAAGACAGCCATGTCACAGACAAATTATGCTCATCCTCACATATACCAGCAAATAACAGACAGCGACACTTTAATGGTTACAAATAAAGCCTTGTGCTTTTCATCGTAGACAAAATAGCACTTAGTCAACTCTCTAAGATGAGTGGAATTGTTCTGAATAAATGCAAAATGCCAGCGACTCTTACTCCGATAAAGTAATTGCTGTCACTTATTTAAGTACAACTCATTTTTGGCATAATCCATTATCTTGCACTCTTTACTAAAATATATTAACATTTGCTTGGTTAATTAATGTACAGTAATCAGTGTGCAACAGCTTTTTGTGTCCCCAAGTCGCCTTGTGTTATATAACTGCTGCCCGCTTTAAATCTGCCAGTATGTGTTTTCCCCTTTCCCTCCACTTCATCCTGAGTCAGATAAAGCTATCATCGCCCTGATATGACTGATGTGACAGATAATGTGCAGTATAGTCACTATTCTTGGGGGGAGAACATTTAACCACTTCCTCTTCAAATAAAGTTAATTTATTGGATTAAAGCTCATAAAGCTAACCAATGTGCCACTCTTCCTAAGATTTTGTTTTCATATTGTTTTATGTTCAATCTTAGTATACATATTATGCCTTATTAATTTTTTTTTCATGTTTTATACATATAGATGATCTTAGTACAAGTGTTTGTTGGCTTGTTCAAAGAGAATGGCAGGTGGTTTTCATTGTCCTTCCAGGGGAATATACACGCATTTCCAAAACTTTATGTTTCTTTGTTACCGTTGACCTACAATGCCAGCTTTCTCTCAGCTGATGAAAAATCATTCCCCCTCACTATTCCATTCATTAATATCCTCAGCAATTTAATTAACAGGTGGCCCCTTCTCAGTGACAGATATGCTAAGTGCTCGATTTACCCTGGTAATACCCCAGTTCGACATGAGGCATAAATTATTTACAGGGCAAAGTCTGGGGAGTGTCCACGGCTTGGATGGATTGTACATTCTAGTGAAGCACATTGTCCACATTGCTGTTTATCTTAATAAAGAGGGCAAGCTTTTTTTTTCTCAAACTCAGCACTGAGAACAACAGCAGAGTGCATGCTGATGTTTTGTATCAGTGACTATCTAGCTGAGCTCAGTGCTACTTCTGTTTTATAGTCTGCTGCCCTTTTAAAGCATATCAATATATCATTTGGTCCTGCTTCCAGAGCGAGCCCTGATATACAGCAATGTGCATGACTTCCTATAAAAGCAGGCCTTCTGAACTTTGCATCACCATGTTTCTAGTGCATCTTTAAGTGAGGTTGTGTCCGTATGGATTCAGAGAAAGCACATGGAGACAGGAAGCCCAAAGTTTCAGGTAGGGTTGGGGTTTAATAGTATTTTATTCAATCTGAATTCATAAAATTGAATCTCCTTTTTAAAATACTTTCCGTTCCAGTTTTCTTTAACTAAAGTTCTTGAGCTTTGCATATTATAAAAGGAGTCAGTTGCAAATGCAGTTGGATTCAAAAGTATCAGACCCCAACCCTACTTTCAATAGGAACTAACCTTATTTCCTTTTCAGTCCTGTTGTGTTCTTTCGTTTTCTAGTTCACAGCTGCTGATTTTTGGATCACAATACAACCTAGCTCTTTGCAACAAATCTGGCATCTTGTTCTCTTGTCTATTTTTCACTGATCTCCCCCTCTTTTTTCTCCTCCTGTTTACTATCATTTCCTCTCTTCACCTTTTCACTTCCTTTGTCGTTTCCCATTTATGCCTCTCGTTGCTGTCCTGTTCTTCCCTCCATCACTCCTCTGGTGACTTGGGCGACACTTGCAGTAGAGATTAAAGTGATCAAGGACCTACCGTGGCCCCCTCCCGTTGGGCAACTCAACACCAGCCCTCCCCCAGTGGAGGAGCTGGAGTCTCCCTCCCAGACAGCTCAGCCCTCGCCTGGACAGGCAACCTGTGACCAGCACCACCATGGTGGGTGTTGGTGTTCACATTGTCCAGCGTGTTCCCCACCAATGACTCCCCTGTCTGTCCATTTATCCATCTGTCCATCAATCCAGACCATCCATTCATTCATCCATTAATCCATTCATTCAGTCATTCAACCATTAATGTATCTGTAGTACTTGTCTATTTGTCTATCTATATGTTGGTCTGCAGTGGCTTTATGTCTAAATTTCGTCGGTGAACAGTTTCAACAGTAAAGAGTATGTAAGCCTAATGAATCAATATTTACTCTAAGTGTGATGTGTTGCAAACGTTGTGACCACATTCTGATTTTTTTTTTGGTCTGAGTATAACTGGAAGGAAAATATATTTTAATAATATTACCTACATACTGTCACTAATTAGTAATGTAATTTGATGATCTGTACAAATTAGGGGACTGGCTTAGGACCACTGGCTGTGTGTAGACGTAAGCATTTCCTTACATGTCAGCGGCCGCTATACTTACTGAAAGACTTCTTTTAAAAGCACTGTGACTTTCAGTATAAACTAAGTAATGACTGCACTTTTCTGTCTGGATTACATGTGGCAGAAAATCAGTAACTCTTGCACAGGTATTAGACCTGACGGCTCATTAGTTTTAATTGTGCTGAACTGCTTTCTGCATGCGTAATTGCCATTCCTTCTGACCCCCATTTCCTCTTGTCAACATACTCATAACTGTCCCAGATGTCCCACTGGCCCATGTGCTCTACAAGTAACTCAGATAAATTGAAAAATCAAACTAATCTGAGGTTATGTCAGTCCTCTCTTCACCTCACATTTAGCCATATTTACCATCTTATTTAACACAAATCCAAGTAATTCACCTATTTTCAACAAAGAGAGCAATTGGTTGGTTTTTGAAGTTGTTCCACAGACTCACACTGTTGTAATTACCCAGGGAAAAGAAGGACATGTTGCAGAACTAATGCCAGGAATGGGATTTCCCCTGGTAGAGTGGGAAGACTTAGAGTGAGGCCATGTAAGAGGACACCGCTGTGTGCTGTAGGCGAGGACAGGGCAAGGAGTTGATTTATGTCCATAAATCCATGGGAAAGGTTCTGGTTCCCTCTGTGATGTGAGTAGGTTTAAGATTGGCGTCCAGCTGTAAAGTGATCCCCCCTATGTCTGAGCCTGTATGGCCCCACTCTACATCTTTGGGGTCAAAGGTCACTGTGGCAGACACGGGGGGGGGGCTGATGGCCTCCATGACCTCTGTGAATACAGTTACAATGCACTCTTTTGACCTCCGCATGCAGGCAGACTCTCAGTCACACACCATAATCATAAGATACGCACAGCATTGAAAAAGATAATGGTCTCCAAGTGTTCTGGTTTGCTCGAACACAGGCCAGAACAAAACTATTCCAAATTTATTACAGTCCAAAGGAATCTGCCATAATATATTATATCAAAATCTGAATGGTGCTACTGTTATCCACTGTACATACTACATACAGTATTAATGCCTTGCAGAGTTTGTATTCCAAGTATAATGGCGAGCTCTCAGCCTTTGTTTTACAGATGAATTAATTATTCATACTTTGAAGCATTTCTCTCACCTTCTACTTTCCAAGAAGACTAAAAAAACATGTAATTAAAAGATACCCAGATTTAATTTTGCATAGCTAACTGTTTAGAGGGTAATCTCTTTGTCATAGAAAACCTGATTAAACTTTAATTTTGGGATTTATATAAATGCAGAAAAGCATATTTCTGCATGGTGGAATCATTGCAGATTAATATCTTGAATCAGGTGCAAGGCTGTAAAACTATATTATTAAAAACATCCAAAAAAATAATTATTTAAGTTCCTGATGCACATAATTAATACCAATATAAAGGTGAGTGATTATAAAAGGATATCATACCATGCTGAGCTCTAATTTCAGTGTGCAGTGCATTGCTAATGAAATGCAGACCTGTTAATCATTTTGCACATCCTAGCTCAAAAACGTAATTTTCACCTCGCAATACCGCGGTTGATGACACATTTCGCCCCTCAGACGTTGTTATCCCTTTGAATGGAAGGACCATTAATAAAGGAGAATTAATTAGCCAGCTTAATTACACAAATTTGTGCAGGAGTGTGTGCAGAGATGGAAGAGAAGTGGTTGATTATTGTGCTCAGTGATGTACCTCCATGTAAATACATTCTTTTTTTTCTACTTCAATGAAGGGAAAATGAGGATCTGTACATCACTGCATTTTGTTTTTACCACCCGTGGTTGTGTGCTATTACATGGGCTCTCTTTTCAGTTGTGCGGCATTTATGTTTTTTATTACATTGTGCTCTGTTGTGCTTCTGTGTGCTGCATTGCATTGTAACACTTTGTGATATGGATTTGGTACATTGTGAATATGAAAATGTCATTTTGACCTCCTTGCTTATCTGTGTCCTAGCCAATCAGCTTCCTGTCTCATAAACTCTCCTCTGTGCCTTTTTTATTTTTATAGAGTGCTCTAAAGAAAGCTGTGTGTCTAAAGGGGGCAGGTCCCTCAGCCATCAGTCACCATCTGACTGACAGTTCAATCTGATACACACATTCCATTTGCTGTGCTTTACAAGCAACACTACTGATAACACGCACAGATGCCCTGCACATTTCCGTACATGCCTTCGAGTGTAGGCATATATGTGTATGTGTGTGTGTTTACTTGGATATATGTGTGCCCTCCTGTCTTTCTTAAACCATCTCTCAGTGCTTTTGTTCTCCTGTGACGCCAGTCCTCTCGTCAATCTCCTGTCGGCCGTGTCCCGTACTCTGTGCTCCAGAGAATGAAAGGGGAATGAGTTTGGCTGTCTACTGTTGACATTCAGCCTGAAAACACACTATTTTACAAGCTGGCTTTGATGAGATGGCTGGCAATCATAGCAAAACCAATCAAACCATACTTGTGTTCATTCACACACATTAACTGTATAGGTTTTGTTGTTGGCTCTCTCGTCAGGATAATACTGTATTTTTAGAAATATGCACTCCGCCTCTAGAAAAGCTTGAGCTCTGACAACAAAGGTTGATGGGGTGAACTCCACTGAGAATAGCTACTCAGCCCTTCCTAGATGGTGGAAGAAAAAAAGAGTTTAATCAAGATTAAATAAAGCACTGATTGTGTTGAATCTGGGAAGGAAGAAGAATTAGGGGCACTGGGAACATAGAGGAAATGCGAAGAGCTGAGGTCAGGCAGATTGTTGGGTGGGTTACATAGATAAACCGAGAGATGGACCGTGTGGGAAAAACAAGATAGCAACTTTCATCCTTATGCCACAATAACAGATACCTTTGTGGTCCTAGCATGTTTAGATCAGAGGTGAGCTGGAAAAAAATAATTTAACGTTTGTAGTACAGCCTATGTCAGATTTGGATTTGAACATAATGTAAATAGAGTCTTAGAATGTTGTTGCAGGAACAGACATAATTGTGACTGATGGCCCTACATTTGGCCTATCTGAAAAAGTCGAGATAACAGATCAAAGCTGTTACAGCTGTGTCTCGGCTATTTTCTACCACAAGACAAGCAGACATCCCTCCACGGTCCATTTTCCATTATCTTTTCTATCCTTGACATGCAAAAACAAAGAGAAGAACAAGAAGGTTAGAAAGATGGGGCTGGAGTGTGTGCACTGTAAGGATCAGGAGAGAAGATGAGGGGAATGAATAGAGGAAGGGTCGGACGTATGCAAACAGGAAGAAAAAAAATAAACGTGAAAGGGAGAGAGAGAGCAGTTGGCTGCATCTTCATGTTGTGATCTGTCAGCGTTGACAGCAATGAGCGGTGCAAACATGCATCTCCCTGGTCCCTCTGGTCAGTTTCCATGGAAACGCTATTTCTCACCCTTACACATATACTGTATGTTGATCCTACTACACGGTATTCCCACTTCAATGTATTTATTGTGTGGATGAAATGGACTGTATGAAAAAGTAGAGAACTCATTATGTCTTTCATGCAGACTTACTGAAAACACAGGAACATCTTTCTCCTACTTAGTCCAACCATCCCGAGGAAGAGAAGCTACAGCTCATAGTCTTCTGCGGGTCTGAGGTTAGAGCCACAATTTACCCAGCTGTCATGCAACAGTACAATTTGGCTGTCATTTTAAGACTCAGCCATAGACCTATAATGAACAAAAGTGCAGAGGCCAAGATAACAACGGTAGCCGAGTCATTTGGAATAATCATTTCCATAAGTTTATGTTTAGAGAAATGCATCAGTGAGCGCAAGGCCAGCGAGTTCAACCTGATGTTGAGTGGAGGCAAAGGGGAGCCCCTGCTGGTTGGAGTCAAAACAGCAGTACTCTATTCAAACATCCTTACCTGCCTTTGTATTACAGTATATTCTATCACGATATCTTAGGATGTACACAGATTGACTTTCTGAGTGATATAACCAAGCCTGTCAAAGTAACTTCCTGTTAATCCCTCTAAATTTCTTTCAATTGCTGCTGTTAAGGAATAACCAAACATGCAAAAGGCAACAATTTACAGTATCTACTGAAAGTCCTATGACTGCCTGTTTATCCCCACTTAGGGGTTTCTACAAACTTGAAACTTGTTGACATGGTGTTGTCTCATGTCGTCTAAACTGATTGATTGATACTGTCAGCCCCTCCACTCAGCATGGTACAGGAACACTTGGCGAGCTCACAAACTGTAAAGTGTAACACAATCCTCTGACTGGAATGTAGAGTGTAGACAGATGCAGGCCCATCTCC
Source organism: Coranthus polyacanthus (assembly GCA_037367275.1). NCBI lineage: Eukaryota > Metazoa > Chordata > Actinopteri > Kurtiformes > Apogonidae > Coranthus > Coranthus polyacanthus. Next base: position 12,999,301 of record JAPQRN010000018.1, read on the forward strand.
ATCGACGTGTTGTGAAGATCACAGTGCCTGTCTGTCTGATTAGTGCCTGCCATGTTCAGTCCTGGTAATTAAACACTAGACGCAATACTGGCCATTAGTGACAAATAACTGCAAAAACAGAGGCAATCAAGTGGCTTTGAGCTCTGTACTACATCAACTCCTTCCATCAAAGACTTGACTTTGATTTGTTGATCTTAAACCTTTATTAGCAGGCAGCCATATCCAGCTAAGGTTTGTCATGTGGTTAATGTTGAAAGCCAGTCTCCATTACAGTTTGAAAAGCATGTCAGAGGCTCTAAATCAGTCTTTTCAAAGCCAAGAGCACTTTGACATCAATTATAGTGACGGATGATGGCGGAACATGGCTGAAACACACTTCTGCACATAGAAAGCTACACCATCAGTCCAACCTCCACAGTCCAACACGGCCTCCAAAAGCCCCTTGCCAGAAGCACAAATTCACTTTCATTTGCCCTCAAGGATTTTATCACCTCCTTTGTTCTCTTGTTAGCTTTTGTAAATAAAAGTAAATATTTTCTGTGTGTGCTGATTGGCTGTGAAGCCATTCACTGACCTCTGCCAATCACGTCATGTGCACAGGTCACCTCCAGCCCCCACGTACCATCAAACACTTCCCTGTTAGGTTGTCAAGACAGCTTGTCATGGCCACAGTTGACCATGAGAGTTTTGTTTAATGTTTAACTAATGTTACTTCTGCGTAGGACTTGTGTGTGCGTGAGTACGTGTGCATTCTTCAAGTGTGCTTGTTAGCATGACACTGCACACTTATTTGTGTATATCCTGTGCACACACTCACACATACTGTAGTACATAAGGTATATTTACACATACTGTGCACATGGTTGTTAGAGTGGTTTGGAAAAGGTTTGATTGTGTGTGTGTGTGTGTGTGTGTGTGTGTGTGTGTGTCTGTGTGTGTGTGTGTGTCTGTGTGTGTGTGTGTTTTTTTTTCTTCCTCTGGTTGGAATGTGTACACAGTGAGGAAGGATTGATTTATGCCTTCTCCACTGTGTGTTCATGTCCTTCACTTGGATGAGTTTACACAAGTGACACTGTGTGTTTGTGTGTGCAGAAACACAACCTGGATTTAAACATAAGCTGTAAATGTTACAAATGTGAACTTCCTGCTAAACACACTGTCTTCAACAAGGGACCTTACCTGATGTTTTCAAATCAATAAAGTCCTTCTAGAATGATTATTTTTTTCTTCTTTTATTACAGTCCAGTTTGATGGTGTGGAGAAGTCTCGAATGTCACCTACTAAGGATGGGAAAACTCGCCCGCTGCAGCGGCACTCCAGTGGTTGTCTGGTCAACACCAAAATGACATCACTGGACCACTGCAGCTCCTCTTTGGGGGAGCGCATTGACCCCACCATGCCCCTGGAAAGCCAGTTGTGAGTCTGATGTTTGTGTTGTTTCTTTTTATGGCTGAGCTTTCATGTAATTTCAAATGTGCTTTGTTCTGAAATGAAAGGAAAATATCAAGTGCAATCTTAAAACTCGAAAACACACTAATAGGAGGGCCTTTAGTTTGTTTTATGTTCAGGAGTGGATTTGACACTTGGATTTGATTTAATTTCTTCTGTTTTCTCACCAATCTTTTCTTCCTTCCTTTTTTATCTTTTTCTCCTTGTTTACTGTAGCTGGTACCATGGAGCGATCAGCCGAACAGATGCAGAGTCTCTTCTCAGGCTGTGTAAGGAGGCCAGCTACTTGGTGAGAAACAGCGAAACCAGCAAGAATGATTACTCCCTCTCCCTTAAGTAAGGACAACACTTCTCTTTTTTCTCTTTTTTTGTAACAAGCCACACACAACACAAGTGAACATGACAAATGACAGACCATGACGGAAGGATTTGCGTCCTCCATACAGTTTGTTTACAAAGAGTCAGATATGCCGAAACGTGTCACACAAAACAATACAGGATGTCACAGAGTTAAGAAAGTGTTTCTTGATTTGTACACGTAGAAACAACTATTCACTGCACCTATACACACTACACATACTCAGTGGTAGAGAGCACACCCTGTAAACATTTTTATCAAAGGTCCTTGTATAGTCCACCTGAAGCCCAGTGTTCTGCTGATTCTGCCTTTTCAATATTGTAATTTTCACCTCTCAGACCTCCATGTCCTACCTACATCCTGTCCGTCCTTTGTTCTCCACCTCCTCCTGGTTACCCCCCCCGACACTGTTGGCACCTCGATTTGCTGATTTGCCTGTAACTCAGTTATCGGTGCCCTTTAACAGCAACCCCCGACTCCTACCGCATCCAGCAACAGTTTCAAAAGATTCTGTTTGCTTTAGTCACATTTGACACTTGGTAGAGGTTACTTTGGTTTAAAAGTGAAGTCACAGCTTGTTCTTGCAGGATCATGCAGCCTTGGTGGGTTTGTTTTGCTCTTTTTCAACATTGTGTTTTTAATGTTACCATGGCAAAGTACTCATTAAATTCATCAGAAATTCCTGTACCACTGAAAAGTGCCTAAATTTACTGGTGCTATCAACTACGAACTCTTACTAGCTTTGTTGCCACGTCTTCCCACACAGTAAAATTCACATTTCAAGACAGGCTGAACCATGTGACATTTAGAGGAATTGCGCCAACTCTGCGATGACCTTTGGAGATGAGATGAAGCTATAATATGCTGAGAGACATTGATTAGCCTATGTTATTAAAGCAGCGCTCTTCTTGCTGGAGGTTTATCTATCTTGTCAGGGAAACATAATGCTTTCCACTTCTCCAGTTCTTTTCATGATACTAAAGCACACTGCTTGTCTAACTTCCCGTATTATTAAGTGATTATCTGCTTGTGCTTCTGTTTTTTGTTTTATTTTTCTTGCCTTATTGATGACTGTAAAGAAGCCTGACCTCCTGCTGCTGCTGATATGGAATAAGACATTATGGATCATGTAGTTATTACATTTGCATTAGAACTCAGAAGCATTAATCTGTTCATCTCTCTAATTTGGGGAAAAATAATTACCTAATGCTGGAAGTTTTAGCCCTGAAAATCTCTGCAGCTGCCAATTGCTGGATTAATTAAATGAAGAAGGAAGACAAGGATGTACTGGCAGACCTGAACCTTATGTGGTAGATAGTATTTTACCATGCATGGGTCCAGCAACTAGCATTCATGCACATATTGTTATACTAAGTCACATCTCACCACTGTCCAGCTGACCTTCAATAATTAGCTATTAGTGCAGATGATAGGATAATATAGTTAAGTGCTTTAGTGGGTGTCTCTGTTGGTAAGGAGAAGGAAAGATTTACTACAATTAGATTAGTGCCTGGATTCAGATTTTCATGTTGTTTCCTTGTGCTTGCTTTTCTTACCTAAAGACACTCGAGAAACTAAAAGCAAGTCATTGAATGACTCCCGTAATAGCTGTATGCTTAAGTAGAATAAGAGAACAAAATCATGAGGTCTCTACAATAAGAAGAGTGTGTTACTGTCAGTGCAGCAAAGCTATTTAATCTCATCTAATCTCTGGCCTTTTAGCTAGTGCAGGTTTTTTTTCTATTGACATTAAACACACACTTGTTCTCTATTTCAGCCTCAGTGCTGATATAAGTTAGATACATAATTCTTTACTTTCTCTCACATATAAGTGAGATATTTTGATAAGTGAATGCAGAACGCACTTTCAGAGAGGCCGCGTGCTTGCGTCGGTGTATTTAATCCAATGTGTTTTTATGTAAGTCTGCTGCTGGGTGTCTCAGAACCATGCTGTCATGCTCTTTTGGCATCAGACAGATCAAGCCTTGAAAACACTGCGCAGGCTGATTTGTGGGAATGACAGGTGCCACTACACTACAGGCAGAGGTGACCCTGAGTTCAGCGTGCTCACAGGAGCCCACGTCCCCTGCTGCCACTGAAAATGAGTGAAACCCCAAGGTGAAGATCCTCCATGTCTGAGGTTTCTGAAAAATGTATAAGGCCATGAGGTGGCACGTATGTGTATTGCATTATTAATGAAGACAGACGTAGCTGAAACCCCCAGCCTCAAGAGGACCCTGGCCTGACGAAAAGCATTTTCTGTCTCTTTTGCACTCCTAACCCCTTTTCTTCTGTTCACTTGCCTTTTTCCTCCGTGGATAGAACTCCTTTTAGGTATTTGTATCATTTTAAACCCTTCAAAGGCCTTTTAGAGTACAGTGCCATCCTGTTTCTCACCTCAAGAGAGATCTCTGCACAGCATGTTTCCACTGGCTGAGCAGAGAAATTGTTAGTGAAAGAAGAGGATCTATCCAGCAAAATCTGTTTGATGGGTAGAGCACAGACCGGGGAAATTAAATGGCCTGTTGGAGGAAGAACCAGAAGTCTTTCACTCTGCTATACTTCATGTTTGATGATGTCTTTTCAATTATATTTAAATGCAAAAGATGATATTCTTTACACAGCGCAGATGTGACAAATGACACCTGATTCAAAGGTATTGAATCAGGTTTTTTTGGCAGCTTATTTAGCCGAAAGAAAACTTCATCTGAGCCAGTTCTTAAAAGGCAAATCTTCTATCCTGATACATATGCAGCTTTGCAATACAGATTTAGATATTAAACTTCATAACTTTCTTTTACACCACTAACAATATTGCTTAATTCATCATTTGTGTCTAACAGAAGGTGGGAATCATCCTACTAGAGTCTTTCAATTCATGCTTATGTGAAATATTGCAGGCTCAGGATATCTGATGCCCAGTAGTGCTTAAACAGGTCATCACTTAAGCCAAGGATCATTATCTTTTGGAGGATGACTTTGCCTTTTCCGTTGCCATAGATTCATAATAGTAAGAGCATCATTCATGCAGCAATCCAATATGCTGGAGGTAGAGATAAGCCGTGATTGCTGTCAGCCTGTTCCTGCTCTGAGGAAAGGGTTCAAATCAAAGTCATAAACCTCAATAAACAGGACGGCAGACCTCCCATTGAGATGAATCCTGATTAGACAATAGACGCCCACAAACACAAGGATATGATAACACCACAAAGACCTTTTTTTTTTTTTTTCAGCCCCATATTCCTGATATTAACAGCACTGCTCTATTGCGCTGTAGTCCTGGTTTCTGTCTCTGCAGGACTGTAATGTGATAAGGAGCCCTGAACGCTCACTGGAACCAGTTGGGAGTCTAAAAATGATGCTATTGATGTGTTTGCCTTTTTAAGTGTGGCTCTGTGTAACCTAACGCCTGTCTCCTTGCACATCATATGAAGATTCATCAAATGCTTTTTTGCAGGAAGGCTTTTTAAAATGAGCTCTCCTGGCACCACTTTCAGAATCTCTAGAATTGTAGAGACATGCAGCAAGGAAAATTTGTCCTCTTCTCCTCAAATCATGATAAACCTGTTAATGACACACTTAAATGTCAAGGCCAGAGGCACAGTAATGGAGAAGTTTGATTGCTGTGTTTACTTGAATTTTATAGCCCAACAAGCCTGCAGCTTTCTACTTCTGTTCGTCTATAAAATAAATGTTAGCTATTACAATTTGAAATATTATCTATCAGCTGCCACACACAGCGGCATTTTGGATTTCACAACTCAATAGGTTGCTATTTTGGGTGTCTCTGCAATAAAATAATAACAATAATCACAGTAAAGAACGATTGGTCTCATCTATTGAAATAAGGAGTAATTTCACTGAAACTAATAACCATTTATCCCTTTTTTTTTTTTTTGATAAATGTCCCTAAATTGAACCTTTTGCATTCTTAGCATTTTTCCGCTTTAGTGTTATCTTTGTTCTTACTTCTCTGTCTGAAGAGAGAGAGAACATATCTGCAGGTCTTGCGCTTGCAATTATGAGATAAGTAAAAAATGGACTTGCCTTACATTTTCAGTGCCCTAAGCTCAGTTCTAGCTACTGTTCATTTCAGATAATGTGTGTTCACAACATATCTCCAAATATGTGCATATTTACACTGGGGATATATTTAATGATGCCAGGAGCATTGATGAGTCACCAACACACATGGAAAAAGAGGATGTGAATGGAAAAAAAAAAAGGTTGTGAGCCTCACCGATACCGATACAACCCTGATGACTTGTTGTCACTGTTTCTTATAAGAACATAAATATGCGCTTGTTGTTGTCGGAATGACATAATGGTACTCCCGCGGCCAATTTTGATAAAGTAAATAACCTTGCACACACTTGCCTGTGCGCATGTGTGCACGAATCCTCATAATAGTCATATTCACAGCGTCTTCATCTCTTAGTTCCTTATTCCCATATAAAGAGAACGCATTGTGTGGACATCACTGACTAGTCCAGTGAGGGAGTGGGTTTGCAGTTGTCGAAGTCTACCTCATGTGGTGTGTTTGCATGCTTGCAAAAAAAAATCTGCGTGAAAGGGTTGAACATCTGCAGCAGTAAACTGCAGCATACACATTAATGCAGTAGTAATATTAATCCAGAATCATATTATATAATAGTAAACCACGGACCGTTTTACTGTACAATCACAACTTATCTTTTTAATACTGTAAGTTCATTTTGCTAATAATACCACCGCTGCTTACTGCAGAATTGGTGTGGATTTCTTTTTTAAAGCAGATTACTGGCAAGCTGTAAAATGTATTGATCGAAGGCTTCTAGAAACACACAGGGAGCTTTTAATTTGCTATGCATTTATTGCTGTAGCTTAAGTGATTCATCCTGGAGGTTCATTAGCCTGATCCTTATGTTCTGTATGTGAAACCCAGCACCTTAAGCAACCTGCCTTTTAGTCTTCCCCAGATAGCTCGAAAGTAGTCAGACATAATCCAGCATTCAGAACACTGCCATGTACTGTACAATGCAACTACTATGGGAATTAGTGAGTAAAGGCATTGTGTTTTTGTTGTTTTTTTGCTTTCTTGAAAGTTGTTTTTCGTAACAGAACTAACGGATTTTTTGCCCACCTCTTTTGTCTGTCTCTGTCCACAGGAGCAGCCAGGGCTTCATGCACATGAAGCTTTCACGAACGAAGGAGAACAAGTACATCCTAGGCCAGAACAGCTGCCCTTTCGACAGCGTGCCTGAAATCATCCATTTCTACTCTAGCCGCAAGCTTCCCATCAAGGGCGCCGAACACATGTCCCTGCTCTACCCCGTAGCCATCAGGACACTATAGTGCTCCGGGGCATCTGCAGGCATACACCCCTGCAGCACCCACTGAGTCTCCCAGTGGCTCCACTCGTGTCCCTCATATTTGTTGGAGAAGTGGGGCTGGACAGAGATCAGTAGGCTCGTGGGAAAACGAACTGTGGCAACGCAAACTGCTGATTCTGACTCACCTCACTGGCCGACGGTTTCCAGACCTGTTTTGAAGGCCGACTGCATACTATCTCAACGATAAACACTTGATGTTGCAAAGGTCTTTATTAGTTTATTTTATTTTATTTTATTTTATTTATGACAGAAACCCACTTCATTACGTCACATGCTATCTGATGAACATCATTTCATTCATTCTTGAGCTGATTTCCCTTAGCACTTAATGCTTAAAGAAAAAGAAAGGTACAGCATATTTGTCACTGAGATGTACCCTTGTCATAAAGTGTACCTTTTTCCTAAGAGTGCCGCAACTGCCACACACAACTGTCATCATGGCAGTTGTGTGTGAACAAGTTTGTTTTCCTCTTCTCATTTGGTTAGGCTCTGTTGATACTGTAAGAGTAACTGTACTTCAAGAGGACCTGAAGATTGTGAGAGCCCTGTAAAGGAAGCGACATTTATGAGCCATGATGAGGGATATTATCCACATGGGCCCCATACAGTGGCCAGGACATTGAATAAACTGGTATCATATGAATGGTGTGTCCCCAGCTGTGCCGATGCAACCGGCCTGTGAGCTGGGCAGACTGATCTCTCTATCTTGTCATAGTGCATGTTGTCTGCTATCCATCACTGAATGGGTGTATCACACCATTGACAGTGTAAGTACCATAGTGGTGAGACAGGCAGGAGAGCATGATGGATGGTTCAACGCATCTGCCACAGTATGATTGGCTGAGGCTACAGAGCAGAGCCTGTCCAAATGGACCAAATTACCCCCTGTACCCCTGCTTAGAATGGCTTTGCATCGGGAGAATGAAATATGCCTGCATTGTCTACCTCAGAAAATCAATTTCATTCACCCATCTGCAGATCAATAGGTACAATGGGATTGCAGACATCGATCTGCCCTCCCTTTGACATTCCCAATTCCCTTAAAATTGCATCATTGGCTTAGGAATATGTTTTTTGAAAACAGTTAATCCAAGATTTTTTAAACGAAAACATAAGCAGATTTTCCAGATCAGCAATTGTATGTATACTCACTAATATGATACTGTGTGATGTCAGTAACAAATGTTTGGTTAATGCCTTATAATGCATGGGTCAGATCAGTCCGCTAGATCAGCTAATTTCCAATTCCGCTTTTAACGATTGTTCTGTGACTGTAATTTATTCTGGGGTAATTATTACTGATGTGTTACTCCTTTGTGATGGCCGGTCGGCCCCCTGGCCCCCCTTGTTCTGTGCCGATGTGATCGTGTTTTTTGGGACTACTCCAGCCTCTTTTACTGTGGTGCTCTGCATTTTTGTTGTTTCGAGTTCTGCTTAATGCACGTTTGCCTCAGTGGCCTGGCTCTGGGACATGAGTCACGGCGTCTCCTGACCAACGGGATTGTCAAGCCTCACGTGAGAAACGACTACATATTCCCTTGACAAATACTGGACCCATCATACTGACACTTGGCATTAAATCTATCCGTCATCTACCCTTTACTACAACATTTGCCTACATGTGTGAATGGGAATGATTGTCTGTGTGCATGTGTTTAACACACTCACGTATGGTGTATACAAATGAGAATGTGTGCACAAACAGTTCCAGAGTGTGTTTTGTGCTACTGGTACAAACTTTTTACGGCCCTTGCTTGAATCTCTTTGTCAGAGCCTCTTTTTTTTTTTTCTCCACTGAACTCAAGAGATTAGAATTCAGACCTACAGTGAAACTCTCTAATTTCCTCTTGGATTCAACTCATTAACCACATTTGATTTTTAGCAATTCATAAGAATGACACAGCTGTCTTTTGGTCAGCTCCTCTTTATTATAACAAACCTAGAAGTATTTCAGCCCAGAGCATATAATATTGCTCACCAATTACAGCAAGAGATGAGTTACACAAACGGGAGCCAACAGTAACCACAATGAAGTCTAATGAGAGTGCATGACGCTTGTGTGATCCGCTTCCCCTTCAGAGGAAACCAACGTCAATCTTATGAGTTGCAAAATTCACTTAGCGGTTCAGTAAGCGAGTCCAAGTAAACATGGAAATGTTGGTCTGAGCTGAGAATGACTGGCTCTAGAAATTAGAAAGTGACTTTAGAAAGCATGACCACTGTATAAGTCAAGTACATTTTGGTGTTGATTATTTCTCTGTTGTGTGCTATGCAAACATTAGACTGCAGTCACTGAAGGGATCGGAGCGTGAGCCTCCACCAAATATATGACATATGTGATGGTACACAATGTCCACCAGTAAGAAATGTAATCAACAGAATAACCTGATTAGTAAAACAGAGTTTGCAGAAAATGGGATGAATACAGAAGTATATTTTGTTGGTGCAGTACAAGGTATATGAGAGTGTCTGATCGTGTGATAAGGCAAACCTCTACGGCTTTATTGAGGAATAGTATGTTGTCAAAGTGGACCTATGTATTTCCTTGATAGAAGTTATCCTAAGAAGAAATGCAAATGAAATAAACGATATGTGTGATGTATGCTCTATGTTCCGAATGTTCCCTGCTTCTGAGACGTTGACAGTAAAGGCTCTTTGTTCGGTTCCTGCTGCTGATGAAAGAGCCTGCATATGGTGGCCACACTGTCTAAAGAGAGGCCTTAGCTTTGGAGAAAGGGAAACCATGAGCGGTATGGGGTTGAATATGGGGGGGGGGGGGGG
>JAPQRN010000018.1:13013970-13041008 GCA_037367275.1 Coranthus polyacanthus
TGTGTGTGTGTGTGTGTGTGTGTGTGTGTGTGTGTGTGTGTGTGTGTGTGTGTGTGTGTGTGTGTGTGTGTGTACTGGTGTAAGCAGCCATCAGTCATTGACTTGCCCCGTGTGTGTTTTGCGCATCACTTTACTGTGGTAAAGTGGCATGTATGAGTTTCTTTTGTGTACATTTTTGTGCCACATATGTATGCACTACTATAACATATCTCTGTACAGTCCCTCATGGCCAAATGTATATACTGAATGTATTGTACGGGGACAAAGAGGCAACAAGGTTCAACTAAATAAAATTGGGTTTATGAGTTAAATGTGTGACCTAATATTTAGATTTTTTTTTTTTCTCTCTGCTGCTTGACACAGGAACACCACAACAAACCAAACACACAATTATTTAGCCGGAGAAAGGCCCCTTCCAGTATCTTCAGCAGTCCCAGTTACCATGGTGAAGCCCTTCAATAAACAGTGAAGAGCGACCATTGTTTGAGTCAAGGAGAGAATGCTGGAGCTATTACTCCAGCACTTGTTGTTCTCTATTGATCCACTTTGCAGCACAGTTCTGTAATATATTTTTTGACTCTGTTGTGCATCCCAGTAGCATTTGCTTGAGCGTCTGCCTAAATCATGCTTGCAATTCCACATTTCCTGATTTTATATTTATTATTCTGCTTTCAGTAATTACACCCCCAGCCTTTTTTGACAATTAGTTTATAGCAGCCTTTTACATTATTTTTTTCCCTTGCTATAAATTTTCTGAAATGTAAATCATACATGTTTCTTGGCATTTGAAGAAAGTCGCAGCCCGAAGTAACAGATTCAGAAGCTTGAACAGTGAGGGGAAGAAGAAAACCCTGGCTAAAATAAACCACGGAAAACAGGTAGCATTTGTGTTTAAGCTTCGAGTGTTCAAGGTTTATTAATGGATAATTGAATAAATACAGAAGAAGAAGAAGAACTTATATGATATTAAGCATGTTTAGAAATGATGATATACTGTATTAAATCATGGATAATAAATCGGTAACAATATTCATAGACATAGAAATACCAGCTGACTCATTCATGTATGAATGCATAGATGCCATCTGTATAAAAGCTGGACTATTTCCACTGCATTTACTCTCATTGTGAAGACTTTTAAGCCAGACACATCCCTTCAATCCCAGCGATCATACCTATCTGGGAGTGCAAAAATTAAAATATAATATTCCTGCATTCTGTGCTGTTGGAGGCAATTTTAACTGTAAGCTAAGCTGTAATTTTTTTTACCTCAAAATCACATTTAAAACTGTGGCATAAAAGGGGAAAAAACAACAACACATTATTATACAGCCAAAAAAAAACCAACTTGAACGTCTTCAGGTAGAGTTGATGAAAGGAAACTAAATATTCACAGCTTCTCGAGTCTTTTCATAGTGGGAAGAACGTGTAATGCGCACATCCCGAGCTTGGCTTTTTACCTGACAGACAGCCCGCAACGAGTGTTTTGTATGAAAAGTGCATGAGTGAAAGCGTACACTTTTTTCGTAAAATGAAAAAAAGAGAGCGAGCACAGCATTAATCAGTAAGAACAGTTTCATGCAATACGTGTTTATGCATGAAATTACTTCTGAGAATGCATTGCCAAATATGATTTCCTCACACTTGCGGCGGTGTTTCAGCACCACTTAAGACCGTCAAAAGACTGAAGTTGCTATTTTAGGTTTTTCCTTTCCATATTTTCTGCGGGATCTTTGCCTCTCCCTCTGCTGCAGTTCTGTTTCCGTGCCTAGAAGCTCCATCAAGGGTTAAAGCACCTGGGATGAAATGCATCAAAGAAGCTTTTGTGGACAAAAAAAAAAAAAAAGAGTGCTGAAAAATAAGGGGAAGAATAAAAGCATGGCTCTGAAGCAATGAATGGGCCACAAGGGGATAAAATGGCCTTGTGTCCATCAGAAGCTCATTTCATATTCCGCTCAGTCATGCTGTGCAAAAAGCAATCTCAGGTAACAGACCTTATGTTAATAGCGTGAGTTGCCTCCTTTCAGAAAGACAAAAGTGGATGGAGGGCATGTCTGAGGATTTCATCTGTTGAGAATAGCGTCGGTATTGTTCTGGTTGTCTGTGAATGCTTGATTAGAGAAGCTTTTATACCATTTCAAAAGGTCTGGCAGTAATGATTTCTATTGCCCTAACATATTGCCCATAATGACCTGGTGCACAACCCTGCTCATTACCTGAATCTCAGGTCAGTGGTAATGGGGTAGATTTGTGCCAGCTAGCTTCAAAGCTCCAGGCTTGATTCATTAGGAAGGCATCTCCGTAGTTTATGCTATTTCCAGGTCTGCCCAGAGCTGCATTTTCACACATATTCATTGTAACTGTGTTAAGACACAAACATACAGCGAACAGTTGAACACTGTGGTTCTTCAAAACCTCTATAGATTGCTAGACCTTGGTTGGAAATACTGTGTGGACACTCTGATAAAAGCCTAATGAGAGGGACTGTATTCAACTGAAAAAAAAGAAATAAAGTGGTTTGTATGTGGGTGTAGACAGAACAAGGAAAATAACAGCTTATTTTCCATTATTTCCGCTGCCACAGATATCTGTAAATCTGCTGCGGTTGTGATGGTGAGTGCCACTCGTGGGTGTAATACTGCTCCCATTAAGAAAAGAAATAACCCGTGTCTGTTACTAGTCCTCAGACGTATCTTGCCGCTGTCAAATAAATCTTAATTTGTGTAATTTCATGTGAGGTCTTAGAGAAAGGTGATGAAAGAGTCAACAAGTGCAACCGGCTCTAATCAACATGTGTAGTGTACTAGAATTTAAACTCTCTTTTCATGCTTTTCATATATATAGAGTCATCAGAAAGAGGCATGGTCCGAAGAGATAATATATAGTCAAACAAAATGTTAAGTGTGACTTCAGTTGACTCGACATTAAAAAATGACCTATATAGGGTTTATTAGAGCAGCTTTTCTTAACCATATAGCTTTTCAACACCACAGAGAATCTCAGTGACAGCTTCACATGGTAAATTGTTAAAGACAGTTGTGGAGAATATGCTGAAAGCTGCAGCTACGAGGCCTGGAATAGTGTATGCACTTAAAAGCAAAAAAAAAATTAATAAATAAAACATTCTACACTAAGATGCAAAAATAATTGCTAGCCCTGGCTTCACAGCTTAATAGCAACGAAAGCTTATAAAATGACTAATCTTGACATGAAAACTGCAAACTTTCCTGCATCATTCCAGCTTAATTTAAAAGCCCACTATTTGACTAACCACAGCAGTGTCCTTTTGAATTTGCTAGGACAAAGCTACTTTTATTTCCCTCTGCACAGTGGATATGTTTTATTTTTAAAATACCCTTGGAGGCAGTTGGAGGTGGAAATTGCCCGCAGGTGTGCTTGCATATAAAATGGTAATGGGGACAGACGGACACAAAGCGCTGTTTGGGTGCTGTGCTCATGAAAGGGCAATCCGCTGATTGAGCTGTCACATTCACAGATGCCGTAATAAAACTAAGCAGGGCAATTACTGTAGATGGAGAACGGTAGGTAGCGGAGGGGGGCACGCAATATGTCCTCCCCTAAAATACCCTGATGGGAGACAATGAGACAAAGCAAATGTAGCTGCCTGTAATAAGGCTGGGGAGAAAAAAAAAAAAAAAGAAGGTTTCAGCTAATGGTAACAATGCTCTGACAAGCACAGCAGCATCTCAGTGGTTGCTAATTAAGCTGTTACCTTATCTGTGTAACTTCCTTTCTATGCTCTTACAAGTCTAAGCATATTTACTCCTTTGATAAATGAAAGCCAACAAATACAAATAAAACAACCATTTATCAAGCACTCAACAGTGAGCGGGATTAAAAAAAACAACATCTTACATTTAAACAAAGGAGGAAAAAACCTGATACGTACGCCACCAGTAAGTCTTCTAGGGTGAACTCGGATAACTAGCCACGTCTGGATACAAAGAAACTACTGCATTGCCATCTAGTGTGCAAATAAAGGAACTACATATGTTATGAGTTGACCGTGTAAATGCAGTAGTTAATAAAACACTGTGTGGACTGCACATTTGCAAATCGGTATTGATATGATTTCATGAGGCTGTAAAATATGAAAAGCAAACAGGAAAAGACGATGAAATCAGAGCAGCACAGGCTGACCTGATCGTTACATAACCACAATCCACCCTGACTGCACAGTGTTGTATTTATTCCAAAACAGTACAAACAGTATGAGCTCTTAACATTCGGTTCTTCCCTTCAGTCAGGTTAATGAGATAAGCACGATCAAATGTACTACAAGTCCACTCATCATCAAATATCTATCATGACCTTCATGAGTACCAATGAAATCTTACTGTATGCAAAACATTTAAGAGGAAAACTGTCTAAGAATATAAAAGTCTCTATATGAATGAAGTCTGAATTTGCTTATACTTCCTGGGCAGTAAGATGCACAAATTTCCACAGAGCCTGTAAAAAGGACTCTCCTCCTCTCTGCTCGGTAAAAGCCTGTGTCCATGGGGTGTGGGTTTAGAGTCCTGGGCCTCCAGCAAATATGAGCTCGAGGGCAGCCTGGATGTCACCATCTGTGGCCTGGAGCGCCCTCAGCATCAGCTCCTCGTCCTGGATCCCCATGTCCCGAAGCTGCTGCATCTGGGACTGCCAACGGCCCTGGCAAAACAAAAATGCACACAATGAATACCAATTTTTCCATAAGACCACACAAAGTCTGCATAGTAAAAAAATACCTTTCACTCCTGCCTCTCGCAGGCTCCGCATAAACAGCTCTACCTCTGCAGCCTATGCCCAAAGTCATAGTACATAAGATGCAAATCTACCCCGACTAGCAATAAACAGGGCAGTTAACATTTAAAATTTCACAGCACACCTGCCATATTTCTGAATCTGAGGCCAAGGTCTTTTTACTCTGCTCCCTGTAAAGCCTGCCACACCAAACAATAGTCAGGAAATAAATAATGGTTTACATATTCATGATCGATCACAACAATGTTTAGAAACAAAAATAACTGTTGTTAATTTCAGTTTGGAACATTTCCTTTGGTTTCGTTCAAAAAAAAAGGAACCTTTGTAAAAACCTTTTACTTTGGCCTTGTGGTAAGAAACAGTTTCTGTCCTTGTTCAAGAAGATATTTAGGGTACTTCACTAAAGTGGTCCGTATACACAACAGAATTGGTTTAGTGAAAGGTGATGAGGTAAAGACGGGAAAGGAAAGGACAGATCCTACTGATGACACGGAGGTCTAAGGAGCTCATGGGTAACATGTAATACAACTGGTGTTGATAGGGTTAAAGTCTCACTTGTAAAGCTGACATGTTGGTGGCTTGCAGAGCTTGCTGTAGAGCCTGGCTGAACAGATCATTACTGACTGGGGTCCCCGCTGGCATGGGAGCCACACCACTGGAGGGGTCCGCCTGAATCAAAGGCAGAGCGAGGGGAGGGGGAACAAAAGAAAAGAAGACAGATGTATCCTTGTTACGTGGCAGAGAGCATGTTTTGAATACGGGGGATTCGTGTTCGATGTTTTAATCCTGGTAATTCCAATACTTTAAAAGTGCGTCTGCATATTTTCACGATGTAAACTGATCTCACCTGGCTCGCGGTTGTCGGAGTGACCGCGCTGCTGTCAGGGGTGCTGGCGAGGGCCAGGGCTGTTGCCAGCTCGCTCTGTGTTATTGGTCGAGGCCCTGTTGCTCCGCTGTGGCTAAGAGACACAGGACGTATTCCTGCTGAGGTCCCTGCTCTGTTGGAGGGACCTGCTGGGCTACTCTGTGGCATACATTACAAACACATCAATTTCTGATATCTGGATTTGGCAAGCTTGGCGTGTGGATCTGATTTACTCACAGACTGGAAGTCTTCCTCGTCGTCAGACATGCCCTCAAACATGAAGCCTCCTGCCAAACAAACAATATTATGAGAACTGTTGGTTCATCTGTTTAGAAAAAGACAAATGACATGTTAGATTTCCTTCAAACTAAAAATAAAAAACAATCAAGGCTAACGTAGGAAATCATTTCGATAAATATTTGTTTGATCAAAATGCATTTAAATGTGATATTCACAATATACATTAACACAACCACAACATACCATGAGTAGTATGCTTTTATTTTTTCAATTCAATTGTTCCAAAATTGAAAGCTTGTCAACAGCAGTCCTTTGTTACCATAGTAACCTTTCCCTGCCTACCATATTTTCTACCCATTTCAGCAATCTTTCCTGCTCACCTGGCATGTCACTGTAGGAACTGGCAGACACATTGCGAGAAGAGCTGGCGCTGGACTGTGCAGGCATACTGCCTGCCACAGAGTGCAGGACCAGGATGATGGCGTTGACCAGAGCCGGGTGGGAACTGATCAACCTGCGAGACAAACAGAGAAGCAAAGATGTTAAGTGTTGTCGTTGTGCGTCTGTACTGTGCGTCACATTAGAGCCAATGGCTAAGAAAGAAAAGGCCGCACTTACACATCCAGCATGTTAGGGTCTGTAAACTGCACAAAGAGATCTTTATCCTGGAGCACCCCTGGATAGGAAAGCGGCATTAGTAGAAATGTAAGTCTTTGAATGTTTGCACTGGATGATGAGTCAGCATGAAGGTATCAAACTCCATCAAGTCTTACCGAGGGCAATTGGGTCAGACCTGAGCCCTGGCGTGGCCACAATGATCTGATCCAAAGACTCTTTATTTGTCAGCATTTTATATACCTAAGATTTGAGAAAAGACAACGAAACCTATTTAGAAATGTAGCTGCAGCAGTAGCAGAAAGAAAAAGAAGAGTAAAAAAAAAGAAGAAGAAGAGGGGGAAGAAGGAATTGAAGTTGCATTAGTAACAATTGCAAAACGTAGTCACTAATTGAACCCACTGAACGATGGATGGACATTTACCAGCTGTAACTAATCCTTTCTACTGCTGACAAGATACCCGTAGCTCATACAAAAATCTACCTTCTCTTATCTGAACGTTCATTTTATCAGTCCAGTCAACGTGTTGGTATTCTAAAAATGTCTGTGCCCGTTTGGTTTATGCCATGGAAAGCTGCCAGTCTTTAATAGCTAAACCTGTTCCTGCAGATAATCTTTGACCATCTCTTTGTTGCCTGGGGTCCTGTTCACACAGCACTAAAATGCATCGTGGGAGATCCAGTCAGAGGCAAACATCTGTGAACACAGGTGTGACTTCACACCTCAGAAGAATCCAATCACTCAAGCCAAACAGTGTCCTGGTCAGGGAAGCATGTGTCCCAAAATTTGTAAAGCACCCTGATGCATTCTGCAGTGAACTACAACCTAATAAACCTTTTACTGCATGTAAGGCATAACCGAGCTGCCAAACACTATTGGATACAGGTTATTCCCAGTGTCAAATAGGCAATAATAGAGTGGGATTTAAAGTGGATTTAAAGTCAGGGATGAAATCAATATCCCAACCTCTTTTCTAGCTTTATGTCCAGGAGCAAATGTACCATCTACAACAAGTTACAGAGAAAGTTTTCAGATCAGGACAATTTCCAATATGATCATAGAGTCTCAATCAGGACATATTTCAAATGTAGTGTGATACGAGCATAATTCTTAATGTTTGCAAATGAAAAACCATATAGACCACATCCACAACTTGCAATACAATATAATTCATGTGGGAAAGAGGGATTATTTAGGAGCAACTGAGTTGAACAAGATTATACCTTTAGAGGTGATTTGGGTCTTGAGATCAAAACGGTAACACTGAGTAACAGATTTCTTTCTGCTTTTTCAGCTAAAAACTGAGATATTATCCTGTATTACTGTAGTATATTAAATAATATTATTATTATTTATTAAAACAACAGCAGATAGCATAAGCAGACAAGAAACACAAGGAAAGCAAAGGGAATGAACTGCATCAAAATGATGATCCCTGTCTGGAATAAAGCTCGGAACGCTACAGTTGTATGGTACAGGGTATGTAGACATACATACGGATATCACTGATTTTAACATATAGTCAAAATATTTCATATCACAGTAATAGTACATATATCATGAGTAACTGTTCTGTAAATTCAATTAAGGAATGGTTTCAAATAACCATATTTGATCACATCTGATTATTTTCTTCTTTTATTTGGAAACTTCCACACATAAAAATTCCTGTTCAGATTGACCATGATTTGTGTCACGTTCACATATTTCTTTGTGTTGCCTTCATGCAAATTTTGTGCTTGCATCCGCGTGGAAGAATGTGTGCGACGTGATATAAAGAAGCATGAGAAGAAACAATATACATGTACAATGTATGTACAACTATGAAACTTTCTAGTGTAGACTTTCTAAAATCAGTATTTGTCGGGGGCGCACAGCATGGGCTAATCCGTGCTAAGCCACAAGTGTGTCTCCAACTTACTGAGTCTCTGTAGGCAGAGTTGAGAGAGTGAAGAGCAGCATGAAACACTCGAAACTCTCTCGCTGCTGTCGCTCTGTTCACAGGCTCTGATGAAGACAAGACAAAGCATCAAAGAAAAAAAACAAACCGGTGCTCAAACTCAAAGTAAGTCACACATATGAATATCCAAAACACATCAGTAATAGTGTCGTTAGGGGTATCTACATTTGGCATTCTGACTAATAAAAATGCAGTTTTGGATTGCTACAATTAGAAATATCACTAGAAAAAAATGTAATTGCAGAGTTCCACAAATGTATAATGGATCTTTGCTGACATTACATCATGAACGTCTGGAATGGTTTTTCATTTCAGATATCTGAGATTAAAATTATGGAACGACTGTCTTGTAGATGTCTGAAATTGGAGATTTCCCCAGTAATACATCTATTGCAGATGTTCATCGTGTTCATCATTCTGGATATCAAAACTGCAGATATGGATATCTGAAACTGAAATCCCAATACACACGACTGGCATAAGTGATATCAGCTGTCCTAGAAAGAATGACGTTGTGGATATTTGAAATGTGTGTTTTGATTAGGGAGCATTAAATTACAGATATCTGCAATATCTTTTCAATCTGAACATTAAAATGGCCACTTACACTTCTTGATTTTTTTAAAAATATCTTAAATTTAAAGTTGCAGATGTCTTGAAACATATATGAGGATGCTGTTGTGGGTACGGGTGCGATGTGATTAGAGATTGGAGTGTGGTTCAATCAAACGTGACAATGTCTTGCCAACACACACCTGAATTGCTCTCGGGCTCTGGCCAAGTCTTTTTCAGGATGTGTAAGGTAGATCCTGGTTGAATACCACAGGCATCCAATGTGAGGTCATCCTTAAGTTTCCTCCCACAGTGGACCAGCTCTGTTAGGAAACGTGAGCATTTCAAGACAAAAAAAGATCAGAGACGTTCAAACACAGTTATTTGTTTTTGAAATACAGGCATGAAAAGTAACAGACCTATTAGTTCGGGATCTGGGATGGAGTCTGGAAGCTGAGCTGCAACAAGCTGTTTTAAAGTAGCGACTCTGTATCCTCCAGGTGGGACATCCCCTGGCATCATGTCTGGGAAGTGGAAGATAGATTTGGGCTGATCCACCAGCTTCAAAGCCAGGTGCCAGTCTGAAGATGCCATCTCTACCTTGTTACAAAAACAAAACACAGCCTCAGTATGTCGGGGTGGACATTAACTTGCAAGTTACAACAGAAGGGATGTTTTAAATTTGATGTGCGAACATATGAATGCAGCACCGAGAAAAAAAAAAAGACAAAACATGCAGGTCAAATGTTTCAGCAGAGTTAATATCATTTACGCAAACAGAAAACGAAGGCAACCATTCACACTAAAGGATAGAAGTCAAAACGACTGAACCTCCCGGTTGTCGCTGTGATTAGCGTCAGCCTAAGACGTAACAGAAGTTGCAAGTACCGATAATTACAGAATAAATAAATAAATACAGAAAAAAAAACACGTTTAATTGTATAGACTGCGAAATAACTGCACACTCACCATGATATTGTTCACGCTCAGTGTACTTCCTGGTTAAAGTCACGTGGTGTGAGTTGCGTTTACTTGCAGTACTCGAAAATATTTTTTTTCCCCATTCCACTCACTTCATGACAGGAATTATTTGAACAAATGTTCTACCGATGGCTATTTTATGTCCAAAGATTGTCTTTTTCCATTACCACACACCGCCTCGTCTCCGTCTGCTTTCCCTGATGCATATTTGAGGATTTCCCAATGCTGCAAATCCTTCAAGAAAACAACCTACGCGTCTTTAAAAAAAAAAAGGCAACCTCCGCGCTCGGGCGTAATGTCGAAAGCCTGTATGAAAAGCTTTATTAAAAACGAAATAATCTCGACTGAGAAGTGGTCTATGAATTGTAACATATTCCACGTTAAGCATAGCGTGATGTGTTTGAGGACCATAATGAAATCCAGACGGCTTTAGATGCAGAGTGCCTCGAGTGCCGACAGATAAAGGCAGGTTATCCGTGCCACTCAAAAACTATTATTATCACAGTAGTAATGACTTGGAAGAGTTAATTCCGGGGTCGGCGCTCTGAAGACCCCCCCCCCTCCTCTTCCTCCTCTTCCTCCTCCTCCTCCTCCTCCTCCTCCTCATGACATCACTGCTGGACAAAGCTGCAAGGAGTGGTTTCTATGAGGAGAGGCGTCCCAAATCAATGGAACATACTCACACACAGTGACAAAAAAAAAAAAACATCCTGTAGCTTTATCTACCGTCAAAACAATCCGTTGTCGCGTGTGTAGTCTTAGTAGGGCTTTTCTTTCTGCTCTGGATAAAAAAAAAAAACCAAAACAAAAAAAAAAAAACCCACCCGTCTGTGTAGGACAGAGACGAGAGCCGCTGGATGGTTAGTGGTTTCAAAGTTTCGCCCTCCTAACATGGTAAGTCCGACTGGATTGTGTTTGAAAGCAGACTGCGTGATAAGGGACGTTGCGGGCTAATGTTAGATACCTAAACTTAGTTGTTGTGTTTTTTGTTTTTTTTTCTTTCCACAAGCAACAGCTGGGATAAGCGGACGAACCCGTGAACTCCCGAGTCCCCCCGATCGTTCGCGCGGTTGTCCGCTTTCACGGCTGGAGAGCTCTGTAATAGTTGTGTTTTTTTTTTTCTTTTTGTTTTCGTTTTTTTTTCTTTGATAGCTTGATCCACGGGGCCTGTTCTGCTACCACTGCGTTGTACAGTATTCTATTTCAAAGATGGAGCTAAAAAAAAAAAAAAAAAAAACAGTTATGAATGAAAATGACTGCGCCCTCGTCCGACAAAAGTGAACACTGCATCGCTGTAGCATAACCAGTAAGAGCTTCGTTAGCGACTTTAAGTGTTAACAGTGTAGTAATAATAGTGTTAATAGTTCAGTGTTAATAGTACATGACGCCCAGGATGTTCTGCGTTGTCTGTCAGACGTCGTAAATGACAACTACATTATTTGAAGTTTAAGTGATGATGGAAACACACTTCTATTGGAAGTAAGATGCTGTGATGAGGACCTCGCCTGGCACCAAACTTCTCTTATCTCTTATGTTACCTGATCTGCTGGCTTGTATTGTCACCGTTCTGACAACTGTGATGGAGGGGTAGACTGTCTAGACTAGGTAGGAACTAGATAAATAGCTCTAGAATAATACAGTGTCGAATTATCTCCCACACTGTTTCTAAACAGATTCTCTGGCTTTGAAAAGACACATCCGCCTCCAAGTTCTTTCTACCCTCGAAAGGAATTACCTGCCATATGGCTAATATATGAATTGCATCAGTACCGCTGAAACCAATGCATTGCCGTGTCCTTGTTTGAATTGTGAACTACAGTTTCAGCTGTTCTATAGAAAGTTGGCTAGTAAACCTTCCAAACCTTATAGATGTGTTGGAGTTTATGGAGCGCTTCCTTCATCATCAACTAATGTACTGCTGTGAGGGACATTTCCCTGCATTAAGTGAACCAGTCATCCCTACGAGGGCTTGGTAAGTATTAACAACTGCTGCTGCGCTGCCATATGGATCTGAAATGTTCGCTTTCATTCAGTGATGCACTTCTCCCTCACGGGGACCGGTATCTTCCAGGTTGGAAATGGCCCCATCATCAAAGGTTGAATGGTTCCCGATGGGCTGATGAGCTTGGCAGTGATGCCAGCCACATGCCAGTGAGAGATTAGTCCCCAAAAGGTCACTCTCATTCATTGTAATAATAATAATATGAATGGCTGTGCTCCAGAGTGTATTCATGAACAGGGATGTCACTAAAAGGAGGTTGCAAAACCACCGTCTGTTGAGTTTTCTCAAAAGTGTGGCAGCGCAGCAAGCGTGGTGGAATTATAAATCTTTTGTGATGCCTCAGGAAGTCTCTGCTCTCGATATAATACCATTTAGCACTTCACTTCTCTTCACTTTTGACCTGAATTATAAGCTTCATAATCCTTAGTCCAGTGTCATTACTGTTTAAGGCCAAAAGATATTCAGATACTCTTCAAGTGAGCGTATCTTTCTGTTTTTATGGCCTTCGTTGTGGAAAACGTCATGATGAATTAATTGACATGAAATCTGAATAGAATTATGTAATATGGTATCGGTAAATGTAGTGCTTTCCTTAATTATTTTAATTGATAAAGTAAACCTGAGCAGCTTGTTGTGATCTTTGACACTGAGCTGAATCGTAAAAGTTGAAACATAAAATCGAAGGAAGAAAAGGGCTTTTACACACTGGCATGGGGTCGGTAAAGCACTTGAGTCATTCAGTTAAAAACCCTTTGATGGCTTCCTGGTGTCTGCACACCACAGGCGGACTCAGACTGTGGTTTGGTGTGTTGGCATTTTTCAGTTCACGCTCTCCCTTTTCTGTTGGAGGAGATGCCTGTGTGTCTGGTCTTTTCTTCAATGAATATTTCTTTCCATCTCTGGATGTCTGTGCGGTGAAAAATAACCCATATTCTCATCTGCTGAGGTGAAAATCTTGGGAAATTCAGATATTATTCCAACCATCTTGCACTGGTCTCTGGCTGGATAGTGACTTCTAAAAGTCCAGAGAGCAAGTGGTGAGCAGTGCTGTTATGGAAACTTTGTGATGAAGTTGCACTCCTGCCCACATCCTTTCTGCTAAAGCCATAAATGGAGCCCCATGGAAAAAAAAAAAAGTTTTGGTTAAGTTTGTGAGGTGGAGCTACAGCACACAGCAGTAATGAAATGAATCATCATACAAAACATCACAAGGAGGCAACGCAACAGCCTGTGTCTGTCGGACTGTTGTTTATCTGTTATACATGTTCCTGAACGTTACAGTATAGATTATTAATAAAACAGAGTTAGTTCACAGGTCATGTAACACTCTGCCACCAGCTGATACAAGTATGAGTAGCTTCTATTCCGTTTTCTAACCTGACAGTGCTATCGATTTATTATTTTTTTTGTTTTGCATCGGCCTTAAAAGTGTACATATCGTCACCGACAGCAGAGCTTCTTCAGACGCACACACACACCAAATCTGAGCCAGCATCAGGAGCATACGAGATGTTATAATCACATACAAATTCTACACACTTTCATCTGGTGATTGCCTCTTCTAAAGACAGAAATGGGGAGACAGGAGGAACTCTGGTGAGGAAATGAGAATAAAGACGTCTGTGTCCTTTCCTTAATGTGTTCAGAACTGATGTCATCCTAGGTTTGTCTGACAAAACAAAAGGAAAACAAAACAGGCATGACTGCTTGTAGATTACTGCTCATTTTCTTCTCTTCCAAAGCGTACATTACGCCTTCTTCAAAAGCGCATTCAATTCAAAACAAAAAAAAAACAAAAAAACGAACTGTGTCTTAGGTGATTCAAGCACAAGTAAACATCCTTAATGCCATGTGCGAACATACCTAAGACCCATTTAAGAGGACTTGATCCACTGGACTTAAAAATCCAAGTTGTCAAATCAGCTGAAGATCTTTAAAGATGAAGATTTAAAACTATATTTTTTTTTCATCATTGCTCTTTGATAAGTAGGAAAAGATCAATATGCAGCCCTGCGATGAACTGGCGACATGTCCAGGGTGTGCCCCGCCTTCGCCCAATGTCAGCTGGGATCGCCCCCCCCCCCGCGACCCTCCAGAGGATTAAACGGTTACAGATAATGAATGAATGAATGAATGAAGATCAATATGCATGTGTGTGTCTTTCATATTACTGAGAAGCTTTCCCTCTCTCATCCTTTTTCCTTCAGGTATAAAACAGAATCTCTTTAAGGAGCTAAAACCTGATATTTATGTCTGCCAATGAGGTTATGGTTTTGTTTTGTCTGTCAGCAGGACTATGTAATAACCACTGCACCGCTTTGCAGAAAACTTGGTGGAAGGGTTACGGCGTGGGCCAAACACATTTTCTAACATTGCAAGATAGTGCATAGAAATTCGGGACTCTGGGGCATCGGCGGAGGTATGCACTGTACCGAGTGCCCTTGGAGTTTATTTATGTGATACCTTAATATTTCTTATAAAACTAAACTTAGGTGAAGTTGATGAAACTGTGAATTTTAAAGCACCTTGCTGTTACACGATTCAGAAAGCGACTACAGTACAAGTGTAGAAAAACATTTTACTTCAACATTTTATGACTTTACTGGCATATGCATGTGGTCAGTGTTGTATTATTCGTGTTATACCCAATGATTTACAACAGCTGATTGTAAAACTGTAATTTTATTAATTTAAAAAAAAAACATTCCACCCTGCAGTATTTTTCCAAATATAACACAGACCTACATACCTCAACAAAAGCAGATACGAATAAGAACCTTTACGACTTTAAATATTGCATAAACATTCAGTGCAAGCAAGAGGCAGACCAGGAGTGAAAGGTTTTGTTCGTCTTACTCACTCCTAAAGTAGTGTTTTCCTACTGGAAAGCGTAGAGAATGACTTGGCTGTTTCCTGTCAACTTTGGAAGTCCCCCCGTTTGTCATCACAGGTCCACTCCCAATGAAAGAGAAAAGCCTCCGAGCAGGCCAGAAAAAAAAGGACTAAAAAAAGTCACCTTCAGATTTCACACAAGTTGCAACAAAAATAAAAAAAAAAAGTTTCACACTGCTTCATGATATATGTTACACTGTCTTATAGTCTCACACACCACTCAGCTGGGAAAAGAAAAAAGACAGCCCTCCCCTGCAATCTTATCCACACATCTTCAGCATTTTGCCATGGCATTCGGTCTTCGTGTTCCAATATTCCTCATACTTAGATGTCTGTATTTTTTTTTTTTCTCCCCGCAGAGCTGTGTCTGAAGAAGTTTACCTGCTGTTCGAATCCACCCTGGAAGATGATGTTGTCCCTCTTGCTGCCCGCAATGATGGCCGTCCAAGCTCTGGGTGGGTGTTCCTCTTGTCCGTACCCTGCCATTAGATCTGAGCCACCACAGTGGGAAATGCCACAAAATGCCCCTGCAGGGCCTATTAGTCTTTCCCTTCAAAGGCTTCACTGGGTAAAACAACGGTTCAAAAATAATGTGCCAATAGTTGGAAACACTCCCTGTTTAAAGTCGCATCCCTATAGATCACGACAACGAACATATTCTTATTTACACAGAAGTTCTGGCTCGGGGAGTAAAAATACATCTTTTACAATTCCTTTGCTTTGTTTTTACAGGGTTACAACTCTGTGATATGGGAGTATGTTTTATTATATGTTTTTCTTATAATTCAGCTTGTAAAACAGAATAGCTTTGACCTTTTCCACACAGGTGAGGAGGAGCTTGGGGCTAGGGTGAGGCCATCGTGGAAAAGTGCTAGAAGTGCAGTTTTTTTCTGCTGTGACTCAGGGAGTGTTATAGGGAAGTCATCCTCATATTTAGAACTCGGAGAAGCAGGCCGCTGCTTGATGTTGCAACTGAGCATTCATAACTCACGCGCTCAGAAGTTTTACTTCTAAAGAAAGACAAACAAAGAAAGAAAAACCTGTGTCATCATAAAAAAAGGAACAAATAGCCTGGGCTTTCTCGATAGCATCTCACGCCATGGTAAATAAAAAAGGGAATTGAGTGTGTCAAAAGAGGGATCAGAAGTGCATATATTTTAGCACCGCCTACACGTTTCCAGTCGGTGGTGTGGTTGACACATAATGTAAATACAATTTCATGGCGGGTTATATTCCTTTATATCATTGTTTACCCTAAAGAAGGAGAAGGAGGTCTTTGAAAGATTTGTACTTGATGCAAAACCTGCCCACGGTAGAACATGAGCTCAGGATGCTTTGGAAATTCACAAAGTTCACAGAGGACTTTAATCGTCCAAAACACCATAATTTTTTAAAAAAGGGCTCTTTTCCGCTCTCTCTGCTTTCTGGTTGAGCTGACACAACCTCCTATCGGCCATCAGTGGCACATTTCAATCTTGACTCAGTGGACCTAAGTGTCTTCAGTGGTTCATTAGGGACCTATTCTCTCCCAGCACAAATGGGCCTCAGGCCTGCTCATTACTGGCTGTGTGGCATCTAGTGCCTAACTCTCTCCTCTCACTGGAAGGGAAGATGAGGAGGAGGAGGAGGTGTTGGGGACTGATGGAGCTCTTTAACTCACGGGTAATGGGCTATTGTAGCTCACACAATGATTCAGTTTCTCTCTGCTAACTGGAGAACTAAGTGAATTAGTTGGAGTCTAGTTTGATACAGTCGTCTGCACATGTAACCCTGCATGATGAAATAAAAACAGTGCACGCTTTGTAGTGCTCATGAAGTGTCTTAATTCATTTAGTGCAATATTAGTAACTTCAACTATGCTAACAGAGAAAAGGCTTTTAATGTGTATTTCAGAACAAAACAGATCAAGGTAATCCAACGTCAGTGTTTAATTAGTGTCATTTCACTGTGTTAATATTTTAGTGCAATGACATCAACACACAACAGCCTTTCTGTTATCGGCCAGTGGAACAATATGTTATATGTTATGTGTATGTAATTGTCTATGTTAGTCAGTTGGACAGAAAGCTACAGATGCACAAATGTACGTCTACAAGGACATGTGTAGATGTATGTGTATTTATAGGGGTGTTGATGTTATCTAGAGTCTCCTAGGTGTCCAGATTCATTATTGTGATTACTGTACATAATCATCTTTGGGTTCAGCTGTGTTATTGCTCTGTAGGTCGAGTAAATCCCATATCAGCAGACTCTATTACATTTTATGTTTTTTTTAACCAACACACTTCCTATCTGAGAGCAGTATTTGTGGAAGAAAAACACAAAGAGAGCACATGACAAGACTGTCATGCCAACGTAGTAACATGGTGTGTGTAGCCCCCAGCTGTATCCTGACTCAAGAGTCAGTTGATGCATCATTTTTCATGAATCTTCTCCCCGATGTTACTCATGCTACAGTGCTGTTATGTCACTGCAGCAGTGAAGAGGCTTGTCTGTAAGGACTTGTTGTTTTTGCTTGTAAATGCACTATGGGCAAAGAGGGAAAGAAATGGTTGACGCGTACATCTCTGTACTCGTCTCTCTGACTTTTTGAACTCTTCTGTTTCTTTAAAGAACTTAAAGCCCGTTTTTATTTTTTATTTCATTAGTACCGACTATTGGGGATATAAGTGTCTACAAAAATGTATACGTACAGTAATGAGTGAGCCATAAGAGTAGCTGAGTACAGTAACATCCTTGGCTCACTCCACCACAGCACACAGCAGTGTCAGCCAGTGGCACAGCTAACAGGAGGCTGTCTAACTAATTGCTTGTTGTTGTCATACTCTGTGCTCAGTTAGCACAGCCACTAGGCTGCCAGAGCTCACCATGTGCAGCTCTTAGCACCCAAACAATGAGAATTGTATTCATGCAAATGCAGAAATGGAAAGCTGACCCAATTTCATTCTTTGTGATGGGAGCTGTAAGGTAATTCAAATTAATTAGCATAATTGGATAGATTGCATCTAGTCTAGTAGTCGGCAGACTCATATTATGGCAGGGCCCTGGAGCGTGAAAATAGCTCGCTCATGCCTGCATCTCTGGTGTACTCTTTAAAGGTCTGCTAACTATGAATGCCCTCTTCCTGTCCTCCTTTTCTCTTCACAGCAATTGATTCTGCAGAGAGGGGACACTTTAGCCTGTGCAGAAATTCAATTTAGGGTTATTACCCCGTATCAGTGATGTTCTTGCTAATTTGATTGCGTCCAGTGAAGTATCCTTTTAAAAACAATCGAGGACAGGCTCAACAAAGATTGGTTTCGCCGCAGTGCATACATAATGACCACTCTCTGTTGGCTTGCCTGTTTCTCACCGTTCCCAAGCTCGTTGTTTCTCACAGTGCGCTCATTGAAACAGAGTGCATTACCCAACAAGCACCTCATGATTATTTCAACAAGTCCTAAAAATGCTGCCTTGTGGGATGCTTAAAAAATTGATACGGGTAATATGCCGAGAATGCAGTTCTGGAGCCTGGAGCCATATGTGGGTCTGCTGTGTGTCTAGTGGCTTGTGATGAATGGGTTGAACGGATGCTGATCTGTGCTTGGAAAGCATCAGTGCTAACTTGCTGAGGAAGCAAACCAGCAGGAGACACAGGGAGACACCTACCTCCAGGGTGTTGCCTCGGTGACGTGACACCAGTGATGTCAGCCGCGGTGGCTTTGGCATTCAGATGAAGCACAGCTGGCTACCAAGTGACCCTTACTTAACCTCAAATCATTACGTGCATGTAAAATGGTGAATCAGCAAAGGATAGCAGCACATGAAAGAGCTAACAATTTCATGAGACAACAGCTACAAAACTCCTACCTCAGCAGTAGGATTTATAAACACCCTCTTAGCCTTTCTCATTAACTTTTCCTCTTCTTGGATGGTAGACAAACTGCATGTACCCCTCAATAGCCTGCCATTATCAAACATTAGCTGCGCTCAGCTCAGATCTGACCCCATGACCCTTCGGCTACTCCCACCTCCTCCACACCTTTTTCCATCCCTAACCTCTGTTTCTAGTAAGCAGGAGGCTTGCCCTTATCTGCCGACTGTTCTTCAGCCGGCACTATTATCTGACTGCCAGAGCCCATTAGCAGGTTATTGACGGGATATGAGATGGCATACAACTATAAAGAAAGCAGGGCAGAGGAAGCTGAGATAGGGAGAAAAAAAAGAGGATATAGCACAATAGTGAATCCCACTTTGATTTATGACATTGCTGAAAATAAGCAAGTCAGACTCCTTGTCTCCCCTATCTGCCATCACCTGTATCTCTCGCTGAGCCCAAGCACTCACACTCTATGATGAGTTCCTGGAGTAAAAATGGCAAAGGAAGAGATTATGTTCATAGCTTAATGTTGAAAGTGACCCTTTTACATCGCAGAAAGCTTTAAGTCTCACCTAATCTCATTCATGTTGTGCCTCTTTCACAGAGGCCGTTTATAAAAACCACTGCTCGACACACAGACCATTTTCAGTTTGCTAATTTTGAGCCAAATCATGCTTACTCTGCACACACTCCCATTGCGACCCTAATGTTTTCCAGATGCTAATTTTTTTTCAAATGGGAGTATTATGGACATCTACATCTTCTCCTAGCAGCATAAAATCAAAAGCTAGCTTTCCCTTCAGACTTTTACAGGGTTTGGTTATATCATAAGAATGATCGTAATGAAAGGGCTCGCAGATCCTTTGAGCAAAATCCTTTGATGTTCAGGTGGTGCAAAATGTCCAGAATTAAAATATGTTGATCTGCAGTTGCATTCATAAACAGAGGGGGGCAGTGTTGTAAAAGCATTTCTCCAACCTTTCTTCTCCCCCGGCTCAAAACTACTGTCATTGCACTCTGTTGGTTTTGCACCTGTTTACTTTGCTGTGTCAATATTGCCCCTGCAGTTTGCCCTCCAGTATTGGTGCTTGATTTTTCAGATGAACTCATATAATATTTTCTTCTGCGTCTCATGATGCAGCAGAGTTTTAGATGCGCTGTTTAAACATGTGTACTTACTGTGTACCTACAAACGGCTTCACTGTAAAATAGCTCTGCTGATGTTGCACATGCACAGTCTTAATTATTACTTGCGTGAAGGTGAGACTGCATGGTACTAATTTTTGTGTGGTTCACTGGTATTGAAGTCAGGCACGTGGACGTGAAGTCGTGCGTTCATTGAACCCTGAGCGGAGTTGCTATTGAATTGCATGTTAGAATGTGTGCGCATGCTAGTGGATGCTAATCAACAAATAAATTATAACTCTAAAAAGTATCTTTGTAGATAACTGTAGTAGGGACAAACTTAAGCAACGAAACTTTATCCATTTCCTGTTCTGCGTGTTTATGTTTGTGAGTGTCAGCGACAGTACAGGGGCCTGGGCACTTGTGTAGTGCTGTGTACTACATGTGTGTTTTTTGTGTGACAGTGGCTGGTCATGCTGATGGAAACCTCTCTGCTCCAGAGCATCTTTGTAACATCGTCTCCATTGTAGTGTCAGCGTACCTCGTGTCCAATTCCTCAGACAGTGTGTTGCTGTGGAGCTGTCAGGACTCATGCAGGTGTGGAATATCAATGTGTTCTCTGGCCTTTGGGTGTCTCTTTCTGCATGAAATTGTATGTGGGGTTGTGTGTATGTCTGGGCATTGTTTGACTTTTATTGGTACTGATAACAACAATACTTGTTTTGAAACCATTATTTACCAATACACTGATACAGATGCTTATACTTAGTGCAGAGGAAGAGTAAAGCGGTGATCCATCCTCATACGTCGATTCAGTATCAACTTGTTCTTCTTCTTCTACCACATAGGTTTGTGTAAGGACATAAAGACATGTCAAAGTGAAAACTGACAACAGAAATGAAATCTACCCTCACACACGCCTGTTTTTTTTCCGTCTTCAGCACAATTACTGTTTTTAAATGTAAAGTAGTCTGATACAACGTTCAACACTTTGATACAACTCACTACCATTGGAACATGCTGCAGTTCAAGCTTGATCAGACGATTACAGCCTCTGAGATAATCATAGTCTTTCTCTTTCTGCCTTTTTTAAAAGTTCTCATCATTAAAAAGGTTTACTTAGAGTACTGAAACCTCAGCCTGTCATATGTGGTATAAAAAAAAACATAGTTTTGTCCTTAATGGTCCACATTGACTATGGTCAGCTCTCACATCAGTTAATGGAATTTAATACTGCAGTTTCTCAGTGGAAAAAAAGCAATAAAATAACCACAGAAATTTCTGCAGCACAATGCACTTTTCTTCTATCTGCTCAGTATGACCTGGATGTTCCAACATCTAAATCCTCACAAGTTGTGCCCATTTGCTCCACGATTGAATCAGTCTTTGTCAGCTTGACTTCCAAGTTCAGCCATTTGTTGACTCACTTTTGTAGCTGCAGGATAAGAAGTTTAGTATAAACTGAGTAAGCAGGATAAAGCTTAAGATTAAGTAAACAGAGATTTTTTGCACATACTTTATCTGTAAGTCCATGCAGGTGCATTCATGTACTCTCACCTGTCTGGATCTGCCAAGGATCCTTTTATTTACCAATAGCCTTGCATGTCACCCAAAAGCCTGCTTCCTTAAGAAAGCAGTGATCCTCCTATCTGATGTCTGTTTGCATCCCACACTGTCTCTGTGTCTCACACTCAGCCTTCACACTCACCTCATGTGCCTAGCTAGCATCAGCTCAGCATCAGTTATAAAACACTCAATAGCAAAACCAGCAGCTCCCATACCCTGCACACCCAAGAAGAGCAGAATGGAGGGAGGTGTTGATAGTGACAAGGCGGTAGGTAGCCTTAAATGTAGAGTGGAGAGCTGAGTGAAGATCACTTGCTGTCTTTTCTAGCCAGCCCTGTGCTTCGCTGCTAAGTCGGGGCCCGTTGCCAGCGCTCACGAAGGCTGTAATGAGTTTATTTCATGTCGGCTGTGAAAGTGCCCGTCTCTGTCTCACAGGCACTCAAACAGAGCTGAGGCCCATAAACACAAAGTGCAGTGTGTAAATCCCCACAGCCTGATGTCTCCCAGCCTGCCCTCTATGGCTTCTGAGCATCTCTTTATCAAGAGGGAGTAGGAGAGGCGAGATCCCCCCCTGAGGAGACACCAAGGGCTTGGCTACAAGGTGCTGCCCAGCCCCATTCACCAAAGACTGCTTGTGTCATAATCTTAAACCTCTACTTTGTGCACTCGTTTCTTTGGAGAATACATGTTTTTTTTTATGTGGAGAGTAGACCTGGGGAGAGATGATCAAACAGTCTGCTACTGTACAGAACATGCTGTTTGTTGTAAACAGCAACAGATCAAAACCAGCCAAGTGCGCAGTGATTTCACTTTGGCTCGTGGTATTTCACCTCTGACAAATAGGGCATCAGATGTGCGGTTTCCATGACGTCAGCCCACATAGTTTGCCCTCCTCTCCTCTCCTGTCCAATCCCCTCCTCTTGATGCAACACAAAATGCTCCCCTCTGTTCTTTTTCCAAGTGCAGGTCAGCGTCTCTACACAAGGTCCCTGTGTAGAGCTGTGTCCTCGCAGGGCCTTGAAATGAGCTGTAGGTCAGCGCTTAGAGAAGCAGTGAGCGAAAAAGGAGGAGCGAGGCGGAGATGTAGAACGAGAAAGGGGAGTTTCTATCTCTCGCTCTTCCTCTCTGACACGGCTTTGGTCCATGTTGAGGGATTAGTGTGTGAGGCTTCACCACAGCCTCTTCTTTGGCTTGTTTCCAGATATTATCTTTAAGTGTGAGCTCAATGCCGGCCTCTCTTTCTTTCTCCTCTGTTCCTCCCTCCCCATCCCCCTTCCTGTATGAACTCAGTGGTGTGAGTCATCCCAGGCTGCTCGGGGAGTGATTTAATTGCTCTCTCTCCTCCTCCTTCACCATGCATGTCTGAGAGAAGGGCTGTCACTGACCCTCCACTCCTACAAAAAAACATCAGCGACCTATTCATTAACGTAAAGGTTGGGCTACCTCCAAAGACAACGAAAATACACAGTCCAGAAATGTGTTCAGTTATCCCTACTGATGGCGGCACAACGCAGCCTGCTCTTCCCATGCTTTGCCCTGATAACTCTTCTGTATTGTTTGCCATGCTGTAGCCCTGCTGAGTAAATGTGGGCACAATGTGGGGCACTAGAAACCCTCACAGCACCAGAAGAGCTTTTGTAATCACAGTAAAGGATAAAACCTTCTGCCGTTTTCTCCATGGGGGTCACTGGTAATGACACGCGGTTGGTATAGGGGCTTTCTTGTCAATTTGCTTCACGTATGAATTGGATGGAACCACAGTTTCATTTTTTTAAACAAAGTAATGCGATGACAAATTACCATGTTCTTCTCACTCCGTAATTAATTTTCCACTGCTTCTCAATGCTGTTGATGAGCAGTTTAGGCACACAGCAGCATGCAGGTTGAGGACCATATACTCCAGTGTGGTTTTTAGACAGCAATCTGTGCCTGTGTCTTTCCTACTGCTTTGCACTCATAAAGTTAGACAGTAGGTGGCACTGTTCCTACAGATGAAAAGGGTGGTGGGGGTGTGATGTGGGGAGGATACCTCGTTAGGATTGGCTGAATGTGATTGAAAATAGGTCTGCCTTGACTTAGCAATGCCCATCCATATATGAACCCTCTCAGATAAAAGACTTGTTTGTTGTTAATAGGGAAAGTAATTATTTGCACCTCTGCAGCAGTCAAATCTCCTTCATACCAAAGTGATTTAACTTTGACGTCAGCTATGTGATAGACACAGCACCAAAAGGGGCGAAGAGGCTAAAATGCCACTGTGATTATAACAATTAGAGAGGCTGAGCATAAAGCACAGTGTAGTGCTCTAGGGGCAGACTGGCTTTTTTCTCCCCTGTGATGCAGATGAGTGGATCAGAGTTGTATAAGAGCAGACATGGATCAATGTAGAATGCTGACTCTTGAGAATACTCTGGATGTACTCTGGACTGCTTGAGATGGCTACTAATCCAGAATGATTATGTAGTGTACTCTTTACTCTTAGCCTAGTCTAGACAAGCAAGACACACATGTGCATATATACGTGCATATACACATGCACTGAAAAAGCAGCAGCCTTTGAGTAGAAGCATGTGGTAAGAAGTCACCTTTCATTCTCACAAAAGCATACAGTCAGACAGAGTTTCGCTGCAGTTATTCCCGCCTGCCAGATTTTTTAAGATTTAACGAACGATTTAACTAAAGCTATACAGATGTTGTTGCTTCCATCGCTGAGTTTCAATGCACTGAGCTATTGCCAGGAGCTAAAGCCTATAGGAACACAAACAAAGTCCTAATGCTTACCTCAAGATCCCTCCTCTTCCTCTTTCTCACCTTCATCCTGCCTCTCCCGCTCCCAGTTACAATGCTGCACAAACAAAGTGGATGTTTCTAAAGCAGTCACAGCATATATTTCAATGTGTTGCATTGATTTGTTTCAAAGACATTCAAATTTGAGTAGGTGTCAGTCTGTCCCTTTTGAACACATCACAATGAATTAATGCTGTGATTCAGTGAATTGTATGCTTATACTGCACCTGGGCCAAATAGTATTTGCAAATATTGTTTATTATGTATTAGAGAGTTCCTGGGCTACAAATGGATCATGTTAGGCATATACAATAAAAATAGGCAGGAAATATTTGCAAGTGTATCTAATATGTAGTTTTTTTCAAATTAGTTGCCTGTGATTCAACAGCCCTTCGGAAATGCAGAGCAAATCACTCCTCTCTGAGTAGTTTATGGATTTAGTCAGTGCAGTTTTTATTTTAAATATTCTCTTTCTGACTTTTTGTAGCGGCGATGGAAGTGCAAGTACCTGAGCAGCCAGTGGTAGCGCTGCACGGCATGGACGCCACACTCAACTGCTCCTTCAGCCACACCAGCTCCTTCAACCTGTCCGATCTGAGTGTCTTCTGGCAGTTGACAGACACCAAACGCAGCGTACATGGATACAGTCAGGGACGCGACCAGCTGGAAGACCAGGCTGAGAGCTTTGCCAACCGTACCAGTCTGTTCCCCACCCAGCTGGGCCTGGGCAACACTTCGCTCCTGCTGAGAAAGGTGGTGGTGGCTGATGAAGGCAGCTATACCTGCTTTGTCCGGGTGCAGGACTACGGCAGTGCTGCTTTGTTTCTGCAGGTGGCCGGTGAGTCAAGCTGTGACTTCCATTACATGTGTAAAAACCAACAGATGCACAATAATTTACTTTGATCACACAACATTTTCTCATTTAATAATTAATTCCTTCCGTTAATAATTAATTAATCAGCCAAGCCATTTATCAAGTAAAAATCTCATGAAAACACCTCAGAATTAATGTAGAGCAAAAATGCAAAATTACTTGCTGGGCAATACGACCAAAAACTGTGATAAAATTCTGTTGATATGTGTATATATATTTTTATGTATGTTTGTGTGTTTCTGTGTATTTATGTAGAGTGATCATTAATGTGGAGCCCTGAGTGAAAGTTGAAGACACCAGATGATTAATTGTGGTTTTAATCTGTTCTATTTATGGTCAGAACATGAGAAACACTTGCCAAGCTGTGGAACATTTCAGAAATCTGAAGGTAGAACATTGAAAAACTATGATAATGATAAAATGCGCATCGG
Organism: Coranthus polyacanthus; assembly: GCA_037367275.1. Classification (NCBI taxonomy): domain Eukaryota; kingdom Metazoa; phylum Chordata; class Actinopteri; order Kurtiformes; family Apogonidae; genus Coranthus; species Coranthus polyacanthus. The sequence goes on from JAPQRN010000018.1 coordinate 13,039,488, forward strand.
AATATATATGTTTTAGCTGCCTATGTAAACAAAATAATCTCAAAAGACAAATAAAAAAAACAAAACATTGCAATAATTATCAGCATTTTATCGCCCAGCCCTAAACGGAATAATCAAAAAACAATCAAAAGACGAATGGATAAAAAAAATTATGTTCAGTATGTAAATGTAACTTAATGTAATTTAATGGTAAAACTTTCTGTATTTTCAGTTCACTGAGTTTATGGCTAAATCGTGTTTATTTAGCTAATATTTGGAAAGTAGTGTCTGTTTACACTTAAAGAATTGATTGTACTGAAAGTGATTCGAAGCCTGCACTGATGTTTGCACAGCCACTAATAGGATGCAATAAAACGTATTTTACACAGTAGATGTAGATGCTGATTTAGGATAATTTCCTCTCTGATGACATAAACAGGTGATCATCAGTTTCCTCTGGGTCGCTGAACAGTGTTTTGGTCAATAAAGGCTGATTGTGATCTTGGTCAGTATCTGCTGACTTTGATTATTAGCTGTTGTTACGGCCAATCAGCCATCACTAACACCTTCTCCGCTGTGTGACTACATGGTACCTTCACCAATACCTTCACAGCTGAGAGCCTTTTATTTATTTAGAATGATACTGTGTGCCTTCCTTCTCTTCTCACATTTCTATATCTGAGTGTTCCTGTATTCTCCAAGGATGGGTGTGCATTAGGCTGCGTTAATGAATAATATTTTTTCTCCCGACTAGTGATGAGGAAAACAGTGACTCCAACAGTGACAAATTGGCTCCATTTTATGCATTACATTTATAGATGTTCTATTTTTAGCTACTATTTACAGTGTTAGACCTTGATGCTTCGGTGAAAGAAAATGAATGAGGGACATCAATGGAAACCTGTCTGTCAGTCAAATGGACAGCTGGAAAAGTTAGTCTGCTTTTCAAAAGGCATCCTACATAGACTTATTTAATCTCACCCTCAGCTCCACCCCATTGTTTACTGTGCGGTGATTAGTTCTGGGAATACAACAGCCTCTTTCCCTGCCACCTCTGTGCTTGTGTTTTAACTCAAGGGATCCAGGAATTGTGATTTCAGTCGAGGCTGAGTCACCCCTCACCTCCACCCCTCTTCCCTCTTTTCCACACCACAGGCTGAGTCGTCCCAATTGTCTGAACCTGCCAGTTTCTCCGAGCCTGCCCACCCCTGCCTCCGAACTTGCACTGTATTTCCTTTCAGGGAGTGGCTCAGTGCTTTGGCTCTCCTGAGAGAGAGGTGTTAGAGTGTTGGGATGCAGCATCAGGATGTGCCACAGATGCTGTCTGTGGCTGTGGGATCTTAAGCACTGTGTTATACTAAGCTCCCTAAATATAATTAAGAATTTAATGGGAATCATGTCAAACAGTTCCCAGGGTGACTCTCAGTGCAGAGAATCTAACTAAATTCACTATGTGTCTGCTCCCTTATCCTTTCCCATCCACACCTGCCACTGCCCACCCCATACCTCTTTTTCTCCTCCCTCCCTCCCTCCCTCCCTCCC
>JAPQRN010000018.1:13041108-13060557 GCA_037367275.1 Coranthus polyacanthus
TCCTCCTGTCTTGATGACCTGCACTGCCTCACACTTCCAGCCATTTCTGACCACTTTGTTCCCCTCTAAAAGAATAATGTTTTTTGACTTTTGGAGGATAAAGAGTCTGTATCCTATCATTTTTTACTGATCCTTTTCTGAATGTGGGGCTTTGGCTTTATATCCCATCTACTGGAGCTGTGTGATTGCTTCACTGTGCTGTGTGATGGCTGTGTTTCAGGGCCTGTCACTGAACACCCCCTCCAGCTCCACCCCCACTCCGTCTGCCTGCTCTCTCAATGAGGATGGCGCCATTTCCCCGGCATCACTATGCTGGCACAGCATTTACAGTGAACAGTGTGCGGATGGAGATAGATAGAATGGGGAAAGGGAGGAGATAGAGAGATGAGGCAGGGAGATAGAGAGAAGGAGCTAGGGAGACAGGGTTGTGGGGGTGGGGGGGGTGAGAAGTGGATGACAGGAAGCAAGATGGAGACGAAAATGTTTGCTGAGCTCAGAGTTGTGGCATTATGGCCTGACAGGCATGAGATGCACTCGCTGCTGGGGAGGGAGATCACCCCACGTGGTGTAGACTTTCTGCTGAATATTACTATCCAGTTGGCACTCTGGCATTCACTTGGCAACACAGTGCCACAGTGGTTAGCACTATTGCTTCACAGTAAGAGGATCCCAGATTTGCCTCCCAGTCTCAATCCTGTCAGTGTGGTGCTGGCATTGTTTTCTCATGTTTTTGTGGGTTTCCTTCACATTCCCTGGTGTCCTGGCACTTCCAAAACACAAACAAGTGTATGGCAGCATTACTAATGCAGGTCCAGCATCTACACTCTAATATTGCTTAGGCTTCTTAGGCACTTGACCAGTAGGTACAAGAGAGTGTGTGTGGTTCAGGTTGTGTTTTTTCTTTGGAGAAATAGTCATCTGTCCTGTTTTTTTCCAAAAGAAAGTATAATAAAATATTATGTGAATGCATAAAGGTTAGCAGAGGTCAGAAGAGGAAGGAACTATACTAAGTTTTTGCATGCTACAATATGCTACAGATGACAAACCTTGAGTCTCATACATGTAAACAACAGTGATGAAAAGTATCAAGACTGTACAGTAGACGCTGACTCCTTTGCCTCCTTTTCGACTCCTTTTTTAGGTGGAAGGTGGAGCATTGCGCACCACTGCAGGGCTCCAGACTAATGTTTAACATTAGTAGCACTGGTGTGTGATTTTTAGGAAAAAAATTAAAAGTCATTTTTGGAGCACCAACACAAAATTAGTGACACTACTTAAATCAACATGCAACGCAACCATCGTATCCATGTCTGTGTAACTGTAACCTGACTTAGCTCATTCTGTGCTAAGTTGAAAACTGTTGAAACCTGAAACCCTGCCTCAATGTCACTTTGTGTCCTAGTCTGTTGTTTTCTTTCTATCATGGACCCTTTTTCAGCCTGACTTTGCTGCTTATTGTAATGTCCCCTGAATCTACTATAGAGTGTGCGGCCTCTATAGTAGGATTTCCCAATGCCACCACCTTCATGAAAGGTCTTTTTGCAAGAATACGCACGGTCCCTGAGAGTTACATTGTACACTCCATCTCTTCACATGATCCCCAGCTCTCGTTCTGACATTTCCCAGTTTCCCATCAGATTTATCCATTTCTCTAATCTGCCTTACTCTTGTCCAGGTATGACCCTTTTGAGGGGTTCCTTTCCCCAAGGAAAGAGTTTCTTCTTGTCTGACTGTGAAGCAAGTGCATGTTAAGCACATCTTCACTCCAGCATGAATCAAGGTTTTAAAAATATCTGTAATTGCTCTATAGACACTGGCGTTGTGAAGATGGAGTCTAATGCAGGTACTAATGGTAGACGGTCTGTGTGAGAGAGGTAAGCTATTCATTTCACTTAGCAGTGTTTTTCTCCTCATTGTCCTCTCCTCCTGTCCTGTCCTGACTATATTATTATGTCTTCAGAGTTTGATCCTGACACAGCGTTGCCATCTAAATCACTACCTGCCAAGCTTACTCTAGCCATAAAGCCCTAGTCCTGCATTGTTTCGTAGAACTCCCTCACTAAGTGTTTTCTGTGAATAATGTCATATTGCATATATAATCTTTCACCACAGTCTCTGAAAATATTATGCAGCAGTTAGAAACATTTTGTGTTTCAAATTGGAGTGTAAGCGTCGCCTTGTAAGCACTGCCAAAGGGCCAAACAGGCAGAGGCACTGATCTGATGGTTCAAAGGTTCTCTCATTAGAGTGACTGTTGTGTTGTGGGAACACTGCAGTAGGCTAATTGCAATTAATCATGAGATATTTTACAAGCATGTTTGTGCCTTCCTCTGGTAGGATGTTCTATCAAAAGCTCTGCCAGTCAACTTTGGGCTAATGTGCTTTCCAAAATCATACTTTTGCTTCCAGCGTCTACAACAAACCACAGTGCTGTTCCTTGTTCTCTACTGAACAAGGGCTAATTTAAATGCAATTAACAGAGCCTTCTGAGGAGCAGAAAACAGCAGTATAAATGAATGTGTTGTCAGTAGAGCAGCAAGCAGGCAACTTTCCCGATGGAACACTGTATTAATTAGTGTCCAGTGCACAAACAGACCTTCTTTCTCTTGCTGAATGTGTGTTCTGTCTTATCAGGAACCCAGCCAGGAAAAACAACCAAATAGACAGATGAAGTAATGTAGGTAAACTAAAATAAATTCAGGTAGACAGCAATGACATTATTGTAAGCACATTAATTCCTATCAGGATTATTAACTTGGGCCACTTGCTGCTGTCATTGCGTTTGAATGTTCTCTTCTGGGCCTCCAGTAAGGGAAATTTTATCCTTGTATTATGGGCCAGGGAATGTTATTTGTCATGCTCCTAGTCTTACTGTTGGCGGCTCTGAAGGATTGTTGGGTGGGATTCATTTGTGAGCAGTCTGGTCTGTGGACTGCTCTTTTATTTTAGGGCAGTACAATCACATAGATAAAATTAGCTCTTTTTTGAGCTGGGATTTATTTTCTCTTTATTTCAGGCCCCTGCCATTGCGACTCTTTAGCATTTAAATGCCTTTTTTTTTTTTTTCCTTTGGTGTCAAAATGATTTAATTTGCAACAATTGTATTGAGTATAGATCAGAGGAGGATATGTAAAATTATGGCTAGAGATTAAGAGCTAGAGGAGAATGGTATGAATGGTCAGAAGTGGAAGACGCATGTAAGTAAAATTAAAAATACCACAGGGTAGACATATCAAAGCTTTGAATTCAGAATTGCTTAATTAAAAGTACAGAAGTAATATCAGCCAAATGGACTTTAATTATCAAAAGTAAACATGGTCATCATGCAGAATGGCTCCTTTAAGGATGTTATATTATTCTGTTTAAATTCTAGGCACATTAATATAATACTGCATATCATATAACCATATCATATGTTTTTTTTAAGTAAAAAGTAACAGGAAACTAAGTGTCAAATAAATGTAGTGAAGTAAAATATACAATATTTGTCTCAAAATTTTACATAAACACAGTATAAGTTACTTCATACATTCCACGTCTGGCCTCTGATCCCTCGACTATTTGCCATCCTCCAGTTTTCTGTCTTTTTTTTTTTTTTTTCCTTAATCCTGATTCTTAATATTTTCTGTTTATCAGTTGTTTTGTAAGGGAAGGTCATCAGTCCATGTATGTACACATGCAGTGCCTAGTCGCGTGTTTCCTCTTTTTTTTCCCTCCAAACCAGGGTCCATCTTTGCCCGTGACCATTATATCAAAGCTGTGTGATCTCACCACCTGCCCGGCACCACAAACAGCATCCAGACATCATAATGCCCGTCCCCAGCCTGGTGGAAACCTGTCTTTCTCTGTCCTGACTCACTTCGCCTTTCAGGATGCTATATTTATGATGGCAGTAAAAGCACAAAAGCCTTCTTTTGTAATTGATCGCGTTCATTTTGATTTGGACTCACAGCAAGGACTGTCATCGGGACCGGTGGGGCCCTGCAGTGTACATTTCACACAGCTCCTGCTAAATCCTGTAAGAGGGATTGGTTTCGGGAGGTCTGGCATCAGTCTTGGCTTCATGATATGAAATCATATTAGTTTCAGCTTTTCAGAGTCACTGGGAGAATAGCCACCAACAAAGGGCTGGGCACACCTTCAAAGTTTGGTTATTTAATTATTCAGTCCGTTTATTTGATGTTTAAACCCTGCATCCGATAACACCATGAATTATTGTCCTGCAAAGGATGTTTGCAACCTCAGTAAATTGCTTTGTTCTGTGCATGCAAACAGTTCAAATTAGTAGCTGGCGCGACACAAAGAGCATTGTCTGGTGATATAATGTGTTTTCAATTAGGAGGCGTTGAGAGATTCAGCTTTATTCTCAGGATAGGTAGCTCTTTCTTCGATAGCTCTAGAGACCAGTAATTGATTACCAAGTGTGAAATGGAAGTTAAGAACGGACTGAGTGTGGCTGTGTCCCAGAGGAGAGGAGTTTCAGGCTCCCTCACCTCCCCCTGAACTGACAGCTTGACTTGAAAGTACGTAAGCACCCACTGACTCACTGCGTGATAAGAAACGCACCTATTACAGAACCCTTAATTCAACCCCAGTGTCAAATGTCACAGTAATGGCTGTGATTAAGCCATCCCGTGGTCGTGCTCCATATGATACCAGTTTGAATGGACAGCGGCGTGCGATGACTCACATCCCCTTCAGGTTGCATTAATATCTTCCCACTGGCTCGGACTCTGTAGCCACGCCTGTCTCCCCAGAGCCTGACAAGTTGCAGCTCATTACATACAGACTGTCCACAAGGAAACAAACTCGCTCCTCTTACCTTATTAATATTGTCAAGTGTGTTTAATTTCATCACTTGCCCTCCTCGTGTGTGTTGCCGCGTAAGCGCAACTCTCTGTCAATGGCAGAGACAGCTCAGTGACCCACACCACCAGAGTCTGTCATATCTATAATGTATCTGTCTCAGTGCTTTCAGCCACTTACTCTACCAGATGAAGAGTGATGCCATTTGTAATGTCGGGTCGTTTTCCTGATGTGGTTGTTACAGGGGTTAAGCAATCCAAACAGCGTTACATTGCTAAGAGTGTTTCCCAGTATCATAGTTGTGTGTGGAAACAGAAAAAATTCAGTTCAGCCAAAGTGACATTTGGAAATGAAATTGGAATTGAATCTATTTGACAGTTTTGCTGATATGGTTTAACATGTGAAAATACACATACATGTATTATACAATTTGCACTTTGTGCTTTAATGTCCCAAAAGCGGTGTTCTGTTTTCACTGATGTACAGTATGTTGTTAGATATCACACACGCACCAAAGGATTTTTGCATGGATGTCTGCGGCTAAATGACATACTATGCCGGCTGACAACTGATGTCCTTGGATTTCACTATTTCATTGCATGTCAGTAAAGCGACATGGCATAATGTGATGACATTGTGGACACGATGATGTAACTGGTTATAGATTTAAAATATGTGCTGCTTCAGCAGAGCGATGAAAGCAAGTGCGTCCTGTTTTGTATTGTGTACCACAAGAAGAATTAGTGCCGGTACTCCAAAGCAGGGAAAGAAGCTGTCAAGGTTACAGAGTAAAATAGGATTCAAGTTGTAATCCTGTACATTGTAAATCTGCCACTGATTCTACAAGAATGTCTTAAACTGTTTTCCCCTGATATTTCCTTGTTATTCATCATATATTTTGAAGCAAGGGGCAGATAGCTTCAAAGCTGGCAGTAGTGTTCATCATAATGGAGGAGAAGAGCACAAACTCATTTTCATGTTTGCTTCAAGGTGTCCTTGTCATTTGCAGTATGCTCTGGGGTCTATTGTGTATACTAAAGAAGAGTTTCAGGGACTAATTACTTGGAGAATCAGTAACCACCTAGTTATGCGTGAGCTGCATGTATTGTACATACTGCACATACATATGCAATATAATAGATGTGACTGGTTAAGACTCAGGTTAATGTTTTTTTGCTGTTTTTCCTGAAATTACAGTTAAATTACTGCACCGATGAGAGCGGCCTGTTTGAAAAACGGTGGCCAATGTCAAACCTGGTTGAAAACAGGCCACCGTAGACATTCAGGCATCTGTTGTCATTTTAATTTATGCTTAACTGTGAATGTACTTGTAAAAATGTCTTTCAATGTGCTAGAGGGTTCCGCTGGAAGTTGACAATGGCACGATTCAGAGTGAAGAACATAGTTTGCAAAAACAAAGTCATGGCTCAAGTTTTTGTTTACTTAGAAAGTGCTTGCTTAGCATACGCGCTGTTTATAGCAGTGGCCTGGTTCACACAATCACACCTGGGAACAAATGGAGGAACTTCAAAAGTTTTAGGGGTTAATGCCTTGCTCAAGGACAGCTAAAGAGTAGTTGTCAGAGGAAAGAGTCTTACAGCATTCCAAGCTGCTTTACAAAATCAGCCATGTTTAATCTTTTTTGTTCTGGCTCTTCCTTCGACTATTTTTTTTTTTTTCACCCATTCTACTCTGTCTTTACTGTAGCCATACTACAGTAAATGTGGAGGATAAACGTCCTTATTTGGTCATTGGCGAGCCGCCTTGTTTTTAAACATAATATATTAGTTATTATCGCTGAAAGTACCGCCCTTGTGGGACGCTGGTTTGAACATATTGTCTCGGACACCTTTCTCTACCAGTGGCTGCACATTTTCTCAGGCTGAATAACTACACACACGTGGTGAGACTGTGATTAGCTATGTTCCACCGAGAGAGAGATTTACAATGCCACTTTTTCAGTCTGTCCAAGATATCATATTTCAGAAGTGCTGGAAGGAGACGAAGTATGTTTAAGCAATAAGCCGTGAGAAGCTGCACTTGATGGTGATTTTGGAACAGCTTAGAGGCATTGTTAGGGACTCTTCTAAAAGAACTGTCAAGTATAGCCTCCAGTAACTTTTTTGCTTTTATAATATGACTGCAATAAAAAAAGGGTATAAAGGGTATAAAAAAGTGTTACATTTTTATATATTCTCAGCTATAAATAATGATACTCTCACTGATTTGAGCAGCAATTTTTGGTTACAACTTATTAAATATGAACTCAAACACAATTAGCCTGTCAAAAGTGAGAGCAGGGAATGTTTAATGATTTAAACTCGATTAATGACTACATTTTCTAACACAAGCTTTATGTATTGATCCAGTGGAGTCCTTAATGGACATTGCAAAGATGGCTTGGTGTTTAAAAGCTTAAAATCTTTAAAATGCATATTTTGAATCATTTCATGTGACAATGGAACTCACTGCTACCTTTGTTCGAGCTATAAATAGTTTAAATTACTTTAAAAATGTCAATGTGATAGCAGCGGACATCCTTCCAACAGTATGTGACGAAACTAGTAATGCGGCTTTTAATTTTAGAATTAGACATAATGTCAAGGAGTACAGGATCATACAGCAATCACTGTACGATACTAGTTTTTCCAGACATATTTAAACTGTTTTGAATAACTTAATATACGGGAAAGGCTGTTGTTAGACATTTGTTTTTCCCTGGGATACTCAGTTGAATAAAATACTGATCCCTTCTAGCACCTGCAGTTTTGTTCCAGATCTAAACGTGACCTCTAACCCTCCTAAATGCCTCACTTGTTTTTTCTTACCGGTGTTTTTATTTGTTTGCATCGCAACTCAGCAAATTATTATGTGATCATACCACTATGCTTTTATTTAAGATTCAGATGAACAGAAATGAGCTGACCTGCTCCAAAGTCTGAGCCAGGCCTAGCTCAAGTGCTTTGAGAATATTCATCTGTCTCTCCAGTAACCACCAAAGACTGCAGCAGAGGAAAATGAGAAATGCTGTTTTATAATGAGAGCCCTAGGCAAAGACATACAGAGACATGTCTTTTAAAAAAACGTCATTATATATTCTCCTAGTAATACTGCAGTGGGAGAAGCATACTAAGAACTCTCATCTTTGAAGAGGTCTGGGCAGTTCTTTAATAGTTTGGATAGAACTTGTATTGCTTTGTGATTTACGGTTAAGCTTACACTCTGTCTCTTTGTATTTAGATATGTTTTCATCTAAGCAACAACTGTTGCCAGGGATTTGAACTATGGCTTTATTTTTTCATAAACAAACATTGATTCTTTAAAGTTTTTGTATTACTTTTCAAAGTCTAACAGAGGATCTTAGAAAAAAATCGGAACGATGGAAGTTTCACGAGATTTTAACCGGACCACAGTAGAAATAAAAGCTACATTTTGGACCTGTTTAGCATACCGTTACCGATTCCCTGTGGTCCAAAGAGAAATAAAGCACCTCCAAAAGACGATCACAAAAGCAAGTGCGGCCACTGGGTGTGTTCCTGACTTAAATGAAAGCTGGAATGGATGGTTCAATAAGTGCCATGTTAAAGTTCATATCCTGGATAATATTTCTCACCCACTTTCCACTACACTGATGCAACACAGGAATTCTCTCAGCAATATGTGTGCACTTGCAAGGAGTTTCAAGAAGCAGTTTTGTTTCTGGTGCAATGAGCCATTGGAATAAGCACAATAGAGTTGTGGCTCATTCACCTTAATATCATGGCTTTCCAGTTGTGTAAGGCCTGAATATTATTTATGTTGGTCTCTATGTGTTGCTTAAGTATTCTATGTGTAATGAGCCTTGTTAGTGCTTTTATATATGCACTTCAGAATCAAGACAGATTGGTATTAATGTTTAAAGCTGCACTAATGAATACTGACATTTTGACAATAGATTCACTTGCTTCACTTGCTACATGTAATGTGCAAAATTTTGCACATTTAAACTCACTATCTGAATCGAGAGAAACTTACAGGCATCAAAGAGCCAGATATTTCCCCCTATCAGGATTTGATAGCCAAAGAAAGAAGAGTGAATACTCCACTCACATTAGTGCGGTTGCCAGGTTCCCCATCCATTCTCCATTCTACTGCTTGGTCCATTTCAGGGTCGCAGTAGCAACAGTGAGAGCAGAGATGCCCAAGCCTCTCTGTCTCCAGTAACTTCCTCCAGCTCCTCCTAGGGGATCCTCCGGGGCTTCCAGGACAACTGGGAGATATAATCCTTCAAGGGATTCCCATTGACTTTCTGGTAAACCTCCAAAGGGAGGGGCCCATAGAGCATCCTTATCAGGTGTCTGAACCACCTCAACTGACTCTCAGTGTGGAGCAGCAGGGAGTCTACTGGATTTCCAAACTCCTCACCCGATCTTGGAGAGTGAGCCTGGCCAGCGGAGAAACTCATTTCTGCACTTGTATTTGCAATCCCTCTTCACCATCTAGGCATGGCAGAGACCATATAACTTTAACTCACGTGAAATTATGAACCAGGAACATGACTCCAAATAGAGGCTAGTGTTGCTTTATATCTCCTGTTTGTGTAAATGGGAAATTATTTTCTAAAATGTAGAAAACTCATGCACATAGAGTAATATGCAAGTAGCCAAAACTGTTATTAATAGTGTTTTCTCATATTAAATATAAATGAAGTGTATACATTGTATTGGAACATGAACCAAATATAGCTCAGGTGTAGAGTCAGGTTTAGGTTCTCCTGGCAGGATTAATGCATAGCTTTTGCTGTAAATGGCACTTTAATAGCTATTTGTCATTGTCATTCTGCTCTCAGCTCCTTCACTTGGCATTATCAACCAGGCAGATAGTCTTCTTTGGTACTGATAGCTGTCACTAGTAATTCTGTCCTACACATCCTCAACATCTCACTGGCAGCCCATGTTTTAAAGCTAATTAAAACCTTAGACAACACAAACTGATTACTGCATCCAGGTTCTGTCTGCATTGTAAAGATGGCTTAGTGAAGAAATGGAGCAACCAAAAAAAAAAAAGCAAGAAGAAAAATCAATAGACCACTCTGCCTCCAACATCTTAATGCCACTCTCAGTGGAGAGAGATGTGTGGAAGTGATGGAGTCTCTGTCAGTTACTAGACATCAGAGGAGTTTTTAATTGAGGCCCCAGTAGGGCTGAGAGGGACACGGGAGATTCTGAAAGAGCGTGAGGCTAGCTGGTGTTAGATGAGGTGGACAGACCATATTGTCGCACACTTTTATACCATTAGCCAGGCTAGGACTTCTCACTGTGACATGGAATTTATATCACAGTATATTTTGAATATTGAGGGTTGTAACATTTCATCACAGTATATATTTCTCCCATAATTTTAAAAGAATGTGATTTAAATGTCTAGGGCAGTAACAATTTATTTCTCAGAGTTATGATCATATAGCTTCAGAGTGTGTGTGTGTGTGTGTGTGTGTGGGCGTGCACACTTCACATTCACAACCTAGTTTAAATGTTTGTGGTTGGGTTTTATGTTGAATGAATTGATGAATTCATTATTTTCACCTTTGTTTGAAAAGCCATGTGTCTCTTTGGGCTGCATGTCTCTACATAGATAGCACAGTTCAGGCGTGTGTTATGTCTTCCCACAGCTGGCTTGTCTTATCATCAGACAGGGAGTCTGTATTTTCATTTTACACCAGTGCCAGTGCTGCTTGTGTCAGAGCAGGCGCATATTCTTAAACCTTGCTCACACATGCTGACATGTTTCCTCATGGTTCGGTCCTGTCTCTGTTAAGCTGTCTGACTCCATTTCTTCACCCACTTTTTTTCTTAGCATGCAAATGTGAATTTGTTTTAGCGTGAAAATGAAGTGAAGGCTCTCTGGTTAACATACGGTAAGCTGATGCTCAAAGTGCACTTTTGCCATGACATTTAAAATCACAGTCTCTGCCTGCAACGTAGCCTCTGCCTTGCTAACATGGTCACAGTTTGGCTCTGAGCTGCATATTCACATAATTAGCCAGTCTGCTAGCTATGGGATTACCTATAAATGTAAAGATGACTACATTTACTTTAACCTTGCCAGCGGCACAGCTGAATAAGACTTGAAATCATCCCTTTGAATGTATTGTGGCTGTGAAGGTTATGTTCTACACAATATAGGTTTACAAAAAAATTCTCGCTGGCAGTTATCGAGAGGACTGTGTTGATTGTACATTGATTTTGTCAAACATCTTTTGTTCTCTGATTTATTTTTCCTGATTTCTTTTAGTAATGATAAGAAATGTGTTTTGCCATCACAGATGCATTATTAATGCAACTGGAAATTCAGAAGTTTCTTTATTGTAACGTGAGCCATAGCGATAATAAACATACACATACCTGTGTGTAATCGGTCAAATCTAACACCAGTCGGGTTGCTATATAATGAATAAAATACCTGTGTATTTGTGAACATAAAATTGGTTTCAATAAATAATAGGTAGCTCAGCATGTTCATGTTGTACTTAAAGCAAACAGTAATCTAGTTTAATTACCTCCCCACAGTCTAGCAAAAGCTTCGATTTTGAATACAAATACTAAACCCAACTAAGTTTGAAGGCTGCTCTGGAAACCTGTAGTTTAGATTCAGAGCAGTTACAAAAGATCGATGGACCACCAATAGGAAGAAAGAACATTCTTTTTTCGTTGCTCTTTACGTTACAGCTCGGTAATAACATAGTAATAGTGTAGTAATACAATGTCATAACCAAAATAATAACCATGTAATAATGAAAATTCTTGGAAGTAAAACAGTCCCTTTTGTTTCAAGGTAATACTCTATAAATGATATGTTTATTATATTTAATGCTGTGATTGTGTGTGTGTGTGTGTGTGTGTGTGTGTTACTTGGGTGCGTGTCTTTATTTAATTTTATGTTGATATTAGATTAAACCAAACTAAACATCAAGAGTCAAGAGCCAGTCACAATTTGAATGCAAAAGGATTTCATTGATGATCTCTTGAAGGACAGTAGTGCAAAAACCAGGCTCAACTTCAGTCTTTTTTAATATTTAAAATGTTGCTGTGGAGTTTATTTTCATTTCTATCTACCATGCTAGTCTAGCTAGCTAACGTGAGACTTTGAAACTAGAATTAGTTCATGTTCGCTCCTCAGTAGAAAAGGCTGAGCTTGCCTGGATTTTGTACTGTCCTTTATGAGACCACCGAAAAAATATTTGATCTTGAGGCTTGTTATAAACATCGTGTTGCATTATATTTTTTTCATCTCCACAGAGTTATTTGTATTCTCTGCTTGTTGGTTTAATAAAATGTCCATGAAATGAAATAGAAACAGATAGTTTTGCATTTTGCAGCGCTGATTCACGGGTATTACACAGGAACTACCACAAGTGTTTCCAGATCCACATCACAGCATCACAGCACAGTATTACCTTGAAACAAAAGCGAATGTTTGGAACATAAGGGAAGATGAATTTCAGCTTTATTACATTTGGTTATTACTGGAGTTATTACATTACATTCTCACCTCTTTATTACCAAACTATTGCTCCACTATTACCATGTTAATTGTGAGCTGTAATGTAAAGTGCTACCTCCTTTTCTCCTTTGCTGACTTGAGAAAGGACCAAAGGAGCCATGAAGTGAACTCTAAAGCTGTATTTTTTTTATTATTATTATTTTTTTTACAGTTTTTGTGGCTACAACAGCTATACCTTCCAGGAGAGGCTCCAGGAGGAGTCTTAAAATGTGCACCTTTAACCCCATGTTTAAATTACGTCCCGTCTCATCTCCCCCCGATCTACGACAGCTGGCTTTTCACCCTGTCTTTGAAAGTGACTGTTTCAAACAAAGTGATTATTTCTTGCATGACTGAACATGCACATTTTAATTTATTATTTTTAGTATTATTATTAATTAATGATGTGCTCTCTTACTGCATTTCTATGCCAAAGTTACTAAACAAAGACATTCAAACTTAATATTCCTGACTTTCATTTTTATTTGTAACAAGTGACAGTCCAGTTCTCTCATCTTGTGCGAGCCATAACAATCCAGACCCGTATTGTGCATTGTCCTGTCATTTGTAACCGAACTTAAGTCCATCTTGATGTCTTTGGGTTAACTTTCTCAGTTGCTGTGGGCATTGGACAGCAGGGAATATTCACCTGTGGACCGATCGGCTTAAAGTCTGACTCATTTTATGAAGGAGTAACCTTAACACACTAACTCCTCATTCTAAATCCATAGTGCTGCATGATGGGCAGAGCACCTCAGAACTGTGAGCCAACCTTCTACTGCAGAAAGGTCAGCGGCAGTCTGCATGACTGAGAGACAGCTTACAGGTTCAGTGTAGACTGATACCAAAAAACCTTATTGTGATTCCAGCCAGTTTCGCATTAAAGTAGTTACTAGCTCAATGCCTGCTTGCTTGCAAAACCACAAAGTCCTTCACCCATATGCTTCTGCCTTTGGGTTGTCTGGTCACTCACCTGCCTATCACAACAACCTTCACTGACTAACTCACTCATCCACTTTACTCTCATGCTCATCCTGCACTTTCACCAACACCAGATGGCTTTTATAGTTCTCCTGCTGAGGAAAAAACAGGGCTGTTAGAAACTTTATTCCTATAAATGCAGAGCCATTACTCCATTTTAATGTGCACGTCTGCACATCATACACTCGTGTTTGCCACGAGCTGATGGCGTCAAGGGAAGGGCAATAATGTCAAACAAATTGTGTAAGAAAATGGGTGCTAGGTCGTCCTAGAGATGAGCGGAGTGCCCTCCTGCATGCCAATAAGACAGTGAAGTAGCATCTCAGTGAAAAGCAATTTATTGAAATGCAAAAAGAGGAGAGAAGGCTCAGAGCAAAGATGCTGACAGGACAAAAACCTGTCACCATCCATCTCAGTTTGCCAAGTTTTTCCTATAAGTGAGCTTCTTGTCCTCTTCCAGAGAGGAGAGGAGAAACATTTCAAGAGCAGTGTGTGTGCGGTCAGAAGCTTCTTATGCCTGGTCTGAATGGGGAGGGTGTGGGGGATTTGATGGACACCTTTGTAGTTGATAATAAAAGGTGGTAATTGAAAGTGAAGCTGAAACAAATTCAAAGTCATTGGTTCAATGTAATCCTAATATTCATGCTCATGTTTTTCATTCTGGCTAATCCGTGTCCTATGACACTGAGGCCATCTTCTTTCCATTAGCACTGTTGTTATTGTTTCTGCCAATCTCTTTCCTCGGAGATCAGCGGTGCTACACAGAAACTTAATAAAGAACTTTAAATCACCAGTGTCTGCAAGCGTGTTTGCACTTGCCGAGGTAGTATGCATCAATCACCTCACCAGTGTTGGGTGAATGTGATTTAAGTGTGAGCTCCTGTTATGTCTCACTGAGTTTTATATCTCACTTTACTGTTTCTTCCCTGCCTTACAGTATTATCTGAATGAATGCTTTTATGTCTGCCATGTGACCCTGTGTTAGAGAGATGTATAAGCCTACTTCCAGTCCTTGGCCTGGCTGTGCTCTCTGGTCTCCAGGGCTGGATAAGCCCTACAGCAGGGCTGGGCCATCGGTGCTGCTCAACCCCTGGGCTAGCTCCCAGTCCAGCTCACTCTTCTGTGATCAACACTCGTCCCCTTTCTCTTCTTCTGTTTCCACAAGTAGGCAGGATAAGGCCAGGTTGTTCATCCTGACAATGAAAGAAAAACCTAATTGACTCTTCCTCTCCTCTTCCTCATCCTTCTAGCTTGTCTACAATGAGCCTTGAGGCTCTTTTTAGCCTCAAGCCATCCTTCTGTCAAGGGACATTATTCTCCTTTGGTCACAGCTTAAGAGGCTAGGTTTCTTCCAGGCAGGTAAAACTGGGCTGACAGTTGGAGAGAAAGCAGCTTTGATCTCCACCGTCTTCACGTTGCAGAACCAAGATGACAGGCAAGGGAGTCTTAGGAGCACTTTATTCCACCAAAGGTGCTGGAGAGAAAACACTCAGGCTTGTAAAAATGCCTGCAAATCTTGGCACTCGTATTCACTGAATCCCAAACAATACCTAAGCTGGCCCCTTGCGAGCCCCCTATAGTGTCTTCCAGAGACTAAGGGAGCTTCATTTCTCACTGGTGATGCACACTGTGTTAGGGCTCCATATGGACATAGTGTTTTATCATACTCTTTCCTGCCCCCATTAAATATCTATTTTTACCTTAGCAGTCTGCTGTGGCCTCCTATGAAATACACCTATGGTGAAGCACCACCTTCTACTGGAAGTATAGAAGATACGCCCCAAATGTGGTTGAAGCAACCTATGATAAACTTTGCAAACCGAAGTTGTACCCACTAGATGTACCTTTCCTTTATCTTTTATTAGCGTCTTGTTAATACAATAAATTAAAATGATATAAATATAAAAGGCAATGGAGAAAATGTCTCATAAAAACACATACACGCAAGAATATGCAAGGTAAAAAAAAAGCCAAAAAAGGGAAAAAGCCTAAATGAAAACTCAAAAGTGGAGGAAAATACAGACATTTCTATTGTGGAGGTGCTTCTCTAGTTGTGCCCACCCACTACATCTATAGTAATGCATGAGACAAATACGATCTTTACATGTTAAGGCAGCTGTATTGTGGATACCATACAGGGATATCTTAAATAAATAATATATAATATAATATAAGAATTAATGAAATATTTTGAATGCACAGCACAGAGAGTAAATGCTGCGCAACACTCTGATTCTTCAGCTTATTAAAAAATGGGAAGTTGTTAAATTGCTGTTCTACTTTTACTATTTGCCGAACAACTAATCTGGCATTTTATACGATCAAGAATATTTATATACAAATGAAAAAAAAAAAAATTGTAGATTACAGGTCACTGTAAACCAATAAAGAAATCCATCGAACGCAGAGAATCCAATAAAATGCAGAAACGCCTCAAGCAGTTAAAATGTACTGAAATGTTGCAAAATTTCATCATGACCAAACTTTCATGTAAAAATGTGCATAGCATCATCCATCCGTCTGTGTCACCGAGTGTTGATACCAGCAGAAGCGCAAACATGTAAATACAGACCGGACCCTGGAGAGTAAGTGGCATTTAGGTGTCTTATTATTATCGTTATTATATCATTCCAATGACATCATGTCAGTTTATAGATGCATTTTTTTGCTTCCAATATTGCAAAAAATGTTGTATAAAGTATTTTTTTTTTCTCAAACATAATGCATTTTGATGTGTTTTGATGTGCGCTACACATTCATATTGTCTAGAAAATGCTAAGTATAGAAAGTGAAGTTTGCTGTTTGGTGGAGTTGTGAGTCTGCACACTCAAGGTAATGTGACAGTGCAGCCCAAAGCACTCCATCCTTACCCAGGCACAGAGGGAATGGGGAAAGGGGGGAAGAGAGGATAGGTAAACAGAGCCATTAGAGACAAATCTATTTCTGAAGAAAACAAAATCACATCATCAAACAAGAGAAAAAGAAAAATATGATCCTGCAGCCCTTTGGGCCCCGGCGTAGCAATGATAGCCAACTATGGCATTTGTCTTTATCAGTCTGCCTTGAGGGAGGGAGAGCGTGGTAGGAAGGTGTGAGAATAAAAAGAGAATGAGAGAGACAATAAAAACAAAGAGCACTGCGTCTTCTTTACTCATCACAAAGGGGGGGGGGGGACACATTTGTTAGGATTCTGACTAAGTGAGACATACACAGCTCTTGCATGATTATTCCTCCTTCATGCATGTTTTTTTTTTTTTTTGGCGTTCAGACGGTCATTCTTTAAATATAGCAGAGCGAAGGGCTTGGTGGACACTGAGCAACAGCATCATCAGTCATGACTAGCCTGGGGAAGCATACGCAGCTTCATCAAAATGACAAGATTGACTTTCCAGATTTTATCCTTTCTCTCTGACATTTTGTTCTTTATCCTGATTTGCAGCCGTAGGACCAGACAATCTCTATAATTAGACATTTAGATTGTTATAATTCTATTATGTATAATACACCTGCGAGAAGAATGTTTCGCATTTTGATATGCTATGTTTTGTTCTGTGTAATGGAAAACAGCAGACTAGAGCGGATATTTTTATTTTTTAATTTTTTAGTACCTTAGTACCATTTTTTGAGTACCTGCCTCTCCTCCCCATCCCCTCCGTGGCCTTTAATTAGCAGTTTTTTTTCGTGGGACAATCAGGTGCATTTGTTTCTCAGCATCAGATGGACTGGATTTCCATCTGAGAATTGATCATTTCTAAAACCAGAAGGATGCCTCTATTTGCCCTCCATCTTGGCTGGGCGATATTATAGCCTGTCTGCCTGTCTTCATAGCTGATGCCAAGTCCTTACAGATGCTTCATCATTTCCTCTTTCCAATGCCAGTCATTTTTCAGCCTTTTTTTTATTATCTGCCCAGAGCGGGCACTCTCTGAAGGAGGCCTGTTTGTGTTAAAGCCAGGCTCACAGCTATTTAGTGGCTCTGCTGTTTTCTTTTCTTCTCCCTCTGTTCACTCTGAATACCCCAGGGAAATTTGGCCGTGCCTCTGAGATCTTTTTTGTCCTGCTGACCAGTTTTTATTTCTGCTCATCACATAGCTATTTGCCAAGATACTGTCACTCCCTTTGATGTCTAATTGTATTTAGAGTTATTCTAGTGTGGTGCTCTCCAAAAGTTATAGCATCATTATATCTATTAAAACCAATTTTCTGTGTAGAAATTTTTCTTTTACAATACATACATACAATGTTCAATTTTTTTGTAACTTATTTTCGTTGAAAACATAAAAAAATACTCCAAAAATAATGATATTCTGGTCCTTGATTGTTTTTTTTTTAACATAATATTAAAGCAATTTTGTCAGAGTAGAGCTATGTGTAGCAGAAGGTAAGGAGAAGGATATTTCGCGCCAACATCCTCTTAATGCTGTGCCAGTGCTATTTGAGTGAAACGACAACAGAGTCTTATGCGACTGCTAAGCTATCTGCCATCTGGACCCAATTGGAAGATTCAAGTGTCTTAATTGGACACTAGTAAAGAAGCTCATCGTCGACTCATAAAGCAAAGGTTCACAGTCATTTGTGTTTTCTCAGACGCATCCAATGTTTCTGAAACTCAAGCCCTAATACAGAGGGGATGTGTCAGTGCTGTCAGAGATCATGATGGCGCTAATCACTGTCATCATATTATGCTTTTGTAGTTCTGCGGCCTGGATAATTCTGGAGTTTTATGACAACAAACTCCAACAGCAAATTTTGTCAAATGGTGAACTAATGGTGATGGATACAGCGGTGACAGTTACACTCTTATTTTAGCTCTGCAAGAGTGAATAATGATGCTCTCCCTTCTCTGCCCCCTCTCTCCCTGTGCCCTTTGCTTCAGGTCAGAACATTGCATTCCCCCCAGTGGCTCTGTGGGTAACTGTTGGCCTGGCCGTGTGTCTGCTGGTTCTGCTCATTGCCCTGGCTGCTGTCTGCCGCAGGAAGATCAAGGAGAGCTGTGAGGAGGCCAGGAGAGAAGGTGGGGGAATAGAAAAAGAGAGGGGGAAAGGGGTGGGGGGATAAGAGCAAAGTATCGCCTTTATTAGGGGCAATACAATAGTGGCAACTTTGGAGTAACATATGCAATAATATGTGTTTTTTCTTGAAGGTTGTTGGATTGCTGCATACACAGTTCAAGAGCTTGCTGAATAATGGATGCTAACCTAATGCTCTTAGGCACTTTCAGCCCTTCTTTATTAAAATGCAGAATGACTCCTTAAACTCTTCACATAGTGGGCCAGTAGATGATATGCATAATTGCGACGTGTTGCCTAGATCATGTGGGAGGCACAACGAGACAAAGTGAGATAGAGCAGAAACCAGTGATGAGATGTTAACTGCTAAAGGAACTTTCAGAATCCAGAGGGAGTTCTGCTTAATGCGTATAGGCAGGATCACGGATGGTGGGACACATATCTTCGGCAGAGGGGAACATCATTACTCGGGTCCGGTAATTAGCGTTGCGGAATGGCTGAGGATCGCCGCAAGTGCAAAGAGAAAAAGTTTTGAAATGAGATAGATAGTGCAAAGCCACCAGCTCTGCTGTAATGAGATCCGCTCAGAGTGGAGAAGACATTTAAATAAAGGTCAGCCAGTGTCTGCACCAGGGCCCAGAGGTTTAAAAATAAATATGGAAGTGACACAGACTCAGAGGAAAGAGTAAATAGCTCCATGGAACATATGAAATCAAATGAAATGGAAAGAGAAAATATAATGCTGCTCCTCCCCCAGGCAAACAGCTCCTAGGGTTGCCGGGCCTTTTACTTCAGTGGACTGGATGACGAGATGCTTACCTGCCTGCAGCCCTAACACTGAAGGCAGGACTGATTATGTGGTCATCCACTGTCCACCTTATTGAAATGTTAAGTTTTATTCAGTCTCCTGCCAGCAATGTTTTTGCAGTCTTTGTTTTTTTTCTGAGCATGAACCTCAGGAGGGGAGTGCTGACTTGTTCACATATCAGGCAGACTCTTATACTCCAGATAGAATGATACTATTTGAATACAGATGTGAAGGGGCTTAAAATAGGATTGCTATGCACATATTCTGAGCTGTAGGGGGGAGGTGGTGGGTGGGGGGGGCCGAAAGCAAGGACGTGCTCCCTCA
>JAPQRN010000018.1:13060657-13076871 GCA_037367275.1 Coranthus polyacanthus
GGGTGGGGGGTGGGGGGGGCAGAAAGCAAGGAAGTGCAACCTAATTGTGGTTGTCTTATCTTTTAATGGCGTTTCTGGGTATGGCCAG
The DNA here is from genome assembly GCA_037367275.1 of Coranthus polyacanthus. Classification (NCBI taxonomy): domain Eukaryota; kingdom Metazoa; phylum Chordata; class Actinopteri; order Kurtiformes; family Apogonidae; genus Coranthus; species Coranthus polyacanthus. Next base: position 13,060,746 of record JAPQRN010000018.1, read on the forward strand.
ATTGAAGTTGACTCTCTCTTCGCCATGTCTGGGTAGTGAGGGTGGAAGGGTCAGTAAAACTGGAGAAGTGAGTCATTTTTCTTCCCTGTCATAATGTATGTGGAGCAGCAGAATGTGTATCGTAACAGAGCAGCGCAGCTTGTGGTATTGCAGTTGGAAGTGAAAGCTCAATTCCAGAGGCACTGTTGTATCTCAACACCAGCATAGCTCTGTCCTCTCAGATATTTGTATTTTTTTTGCTTCTTTTCCTTCATCTCTCCCCCTCTGTCCTTACTTACATAATAACAATGCGCCTAATATATGCTTTGAATGACCTATCCAGTGCCTCTATTCCATTTTCTCAAAGCTCGTTTTACATTTAGATAATCTTATAATTGAATCAGTCCTTCTCTTGGAGATCATGTGTAGGTGACATAGGACAGATCTCCCCTGTCTGACAGATGAAAAATCATAAGGGAAGCAGTGTTTCCCCGAAGGAGTTTTACAACTGTTGTGCACATGTCTCAGTGTATTTAACCCACAGGGCTTCCCCTGATTAAATGTTATGATAGATTGACTGTGTATATGTGACTCACATGAAATAACTGTAGAAGACACTCATATATTTTTTTTAACTCTCTGATCAAAATCCTGGCACAAGAAATCTGTTTGTTTTGATTTTTAAATTACCAAAATTGGTTCATTTTTTTGTCACCTAGAGTTGATATTCAACGGGAGAAAATAAATTAAAATAAATTAAAACCTACACAACAGGAACCCTTCTGTCATTAAGCATTATGTGGTTTTATGCACAAAGGACATTGTTCTGCTGTTTCTAGGGTGAAAGAATGAATTAATTAGTCCCACTAGTCAGTGTATTTATAGTAAAATAGGTTACTAAGCAGGGGTGTTTGTGCTTGCTTACACTGTAGCACTCATGATATCACCATAGTGTATTAACAGATTGAGCAGCAGTGCTGCGCCACTTCTGCCCCAGTGTAGAGGAAAGGATGATGAGGTACACTTTAACACTCCCCCAGCTTCAGTGAACAGTTGCTGTTGTCCCCTGACTCTTAGGTCTTTTATGTGGTTGTTCCAGCTCACCCTTAACCCACAACCACCCTTCTTCTTATCCCCACGTGTTTGGGATGCAGCCAGTGGGGGCATACAATTGTAGCTCTCTCAGTGTACAAGTGAAGCAGTTCTCAGTTGCTGTACTGAAGATGCCCTCGTCTTCACCCTGTGTTAAAGGTGCTTTTAAATGAGCTTCACTCTCTTACCAAAGCCTTGTGCCCCAAGGTATTTCTATTGCAGCCACAGTGATGGGACTTGTGGTCACCTTTGGTGATGTTGAATGAAGGTAAACAGGCTCACTCTCCCCAGTCACAACATTACAGAGATGAAGTAACAGTAAATATTGCTTTTCAAGGTGCTTTTGTGGATTTTAGACAGGAAAGTGTGAACACCATTAACCTTAATCCTACTGACTGAGGTACCTGCAAACCCCAGAGGTATACCTTTTGTCATATCTTGCAGATGTTTTATTCTATCATTCCAGTTTTTCATGACTTTGTCAAACAAATCATTGTTTTCTGTATCTGTTTTAATTTGTTCTTTTTATAAATTCCAATGTATTAGAGTCTCACAGGACCCCAGTCAAAAGCACCCACATCCACTGGTGCAGTTTTGTCATGGGTCCTAATTTAAAGTAACACACACGGGTAGTGGCACAGGGTACAGTTGTTATTCTTGGGATTCCCAGGGACTCCAGCCAGTTGTCCTTGTATGTTAAATGTTGAGAGATAACTCAAAATGTTCAGCTTATAAAATGTCCTCTTCTGCAAATGGTAAATCTCATGTACACATGAAGCTGAATAACCATAGCCATGCCTTGGGCTGATTAATGTGTTGTAACAATGTGAGGGCATACACAGCACATAATACACTAACATAACACAGAGAGAGACTGGGGTAGAATTCTTTGCATATGCAGGCTGTTTGAATCTGGAAGCTCAGCACGTTTTGCTGCTGTAATAGTAAGGATTTCTGCTTAATTTCCCCCGAGGATCATTTTCTTTCTGTCAACATCAAGAAAGATCTAGTAACTGCACAAGAATGTACACAAATGGATTGTTTTGCTTTGACATTAGATTTGTTCAGTTATCAGTTTAATCTAAGCTTGTCTTTTGTATCAGGTGCTAAATAGATAATATCAAGTCCAACTACACTGAAAATAGACTAAAAAATAAAGAATTATTATCAAATACTGTCTCCCAGGTCTATTTTTACCCAGTGTGTGTGTGTGTGTGTGTGTCTGCGCACACATGCACATGCCATGTGTGCTTGACAGCCATCACCGCCTCTGTTACAGTGGGTTTTCAGGGAGCCAGCAGCTAAAGCCTAATGTGATTACTGTCTTTGTGAGAGGGCTGGATCTGAGGTTAAGGGGTGGATATGGCAGTGTGTGCGTATGATGTGGCAGGGGCACCATTGTGCAGGGCTTCATCGTCATATAGGCTCACTCATCACAGCTTGTCCTTTGAGCTGTGAAGGATCAGCTCACCATAGGCTTGTGATGAAGTGACTACATTGTGTGTCTGCCTTTGTACTGTGGCTCCCACTGATAATGGCTCCTCTGTCTTCCCACAGCTGAAGAGGCCAAGGAGCTGGAAGAAGAGGAGTCAAAGACAGGTCAGCCAATCCGCACCTGTTTAAGCCTCAGTCTCCGTGTGCATCATTTAGCTAGCTCTGCTGTGCAGGTGCTTGGGGCAAATGCTAGGCAGGAAATAGCAGTACAACCCTAACTGTATATGCTGCTCACATCTTTTTGTTTAGCGCGCATATGCTCAATTATTGAAATATTTTAATTTTATTGCGTTCAACACTCTGAGCGGTATAATCAGCAAGGCTTTAAGGACATGCAACTGCACATCAAATCCACTGGAGACAACTGAAAATGCAATTAGCTCTTGAGTGTACTCCCAGACTCGATTTAGCCTGTAAATAGGGTTATTCCCTCTGTTAAAGTGGTTATGTGATCACTTGGATCTGTCGATCAGTGGAATCATGTAAAAACCATACCTATTTTCATGAGTCATGGAAATGTACAGCATGAGCCAAGCTCAAAGCCATTCAGTTTAGGAGCGGGTCCATAAAAAGCATGGAGCATGGAATTTGTGATCCCTTTTTCGAACATTTTGCCGTTTGATTGAATTACACACTCTAAAAATGTTAAAAAAGAACCCAATTTGGGTTACTTCTGTAAACCTGTGCTCAGTCAAATATGGATGAACCCAGCCATTGTTAGAAACCAGAATGTTAGGCTGTGTTTTCTACCCAAAAAACATTAATGAACCTAGCTTTCATGTTTTTGATGGTGGGTAAAAATGGAGAACCTGGTGGAAGCCCCTTCAAACACAGAAAGGCCCTGCTCTGACTGAGGATTAAACCCAGGACTTTTTTACTGTGAGGCGACAGTGCTAACCACTGAGTCGCAATCTGTTTAAAAGTGGCTGCAAAGAACGATGAACCTTAATCTCCAACCCAATGCACTGGATCAGTGATTTCAACCAACCCAACCTGAGACCCAACAGCCTTAACCTAGCAGTTGGGTTATTAAAACAACACAGCATTTTTTTTATTGTGCATGACTGTGGGGCCTTGGCAGAGGTGCGTTTTTTTTGCTAATGACAAATTACAAAAATATCAAACGATCCACAAAATGGCCTGCAGTTTACTATAAACAATTCCAGGTGCTCGAATGGTAGGGACTCAAAAGAGCAAGTCACTGACTTTTACATTTTTGTGAACCAACGCTGATGAAGCATGAGTGCATGTGAGAAATGAGACCAGCTTCAGGCTCCAAATCTATTCAACAAAACACAGTGGCATAACTCTTCCAGTGTGTATTTGTGTGAGCGTTTGAGGCAGAGAGAGGGAGACAGACACTAATTTAGTGATGCCAACAAGCTGTTTTACATTATACGTTACCCCAAAGCTACAGCTATAACAGTAAAATCTATCTTGTCTATAAATTTAACTGTAACAAGTTCCAAGTTCCACAGCATGCCGATATTAGTGCTGCTATGTCCTGCACTCACATTTTGTTGTTTATCAAGCCCAATGGATAGCATATTGTCATTTGGAAGTTGCGATGAATTTTTGATGATGAAAAACACATAAAAATAGACACCTCCTGCAATGGGCTTTGCTCCATTTCGTGCTACCCAAAGTTATGTGATTCAAAAGTCTTTTCAGTCTAATTGTTTAAAGGCCCAGTATGTATGATTTAGGGGGATTTAGGAGGATTTAGGAGGATTTAATTGCAGAAATGGAATATAATATTCCTCATTATGTTTTCATTAGTGTATAATCACGTGAAAATAAGAATTGTTCTGTTTTCATTATCTTAGAATCAGTCACTTATATCTACAGTTGGAGCGGGTGACTTGCAGTTGTTTGCAACTTCTTAACGTCATTAAGTATTACACACAGAAACTTTAATCGATGGCATTTAAATGACAAAGACAGAGTCATAGGCCACTTTTAGAAACTTTGCCAGTTTCACAGCTATTCAATAATAAGCATTTAAGTGAGGAATTTGTTATCTTACATAAAGATTACAAATTCTGTATAATGAGACTGTGAAAAAAGGTAGAGGTAAGTATTTAGAGTTTTCAAAGTATCACACTGTTAAGAGGTAATGGGTTTTGCTCTGCCCTCATCTCGGGCTTTTCACGAAGGCCACTGACTCTGGACAAAATATTTTTTTGTGCGCCTCTTTCCTGTGATGACCGTGACGTGATATTTTCCTTAAAATGACTATGACCTTATGTGTCCAGAATTAATTTCTTTATTAGCAAGCAGAGTAAACCTCCACTGCTTGCCGAGCCTTAGACTAGCCTTCACAGTCCTGGGCAGTTCTCCTTTAAGCGTTAATATCATTAGAGTTATTCATTTGACTACTTCTTTAGTCGGATTGAATTATTTAGCCTTTCTGTGAACGGCAAAGTTAATAGTATGTGATTTTAATAAGCTGAGAGGTGAAGGAGAGTCTCTGAGTGAAGTCGGACAATGACTTTTATTCTCTCATACCTCTCTCATGAATGTTTCAGAGAGATCTGTGCAGCCAGGAGTGGGGTCAGCCATCCTGCAACTCACTCAGCTTAACAGTTCAGCTTTAGCTAAAGGGGCTGGGTAAAGGAGAACAGAGCAGAGAGATTCCAGTGTGTCTGCACTCCATTGACAAGACAACAACTTGCAGCCACCCTTGCTCTCACCCCCTCTCTCGTCATCGTCCGTGCACCTGGTTGATCCAGGTGGACGTTGTGGGCGGTGAGCTGGTGAAGTCAAGCTAATGGCTCTGCCTTCCAGGATCACTCTGTAAGCACTCCAGACAGGCAGCTTTGTTTTGCCATCTGGCTCCAATTGCGCTGACAAAGGCAGAGGTTCCTGCATGAGACAAAGGAGCTGAAATGAGCCCCACTTTAATAAACCCAGGATGATGGGAAGCCACGTTTGTGTGTTATCTTAATGAGCTGTCCAAAGGAGAGCGCGCCTCCCCTTTCAAAGCAAGCCTGATTGGAACAATAACCAGTGATAACTAGGGACCTGGACTCATTCATTTCCAGAGGGGTAGGATCCCTTTGTTGCCTTTACAGCAGCGGCAAATAATGTTTAACAAACAGTGGAGCTCAAATTCTGGATTTATTTGTAGGTGGCAGAGCCAACAGCAACCCCTTCACACACACGCACAAGCTCATACAATACACACAGGTCTGCACATACAAAGGGATGGCTATGTACACATGCACATGTTTTGACAGCGATATGACACACACACAAATAAGAGCAGTCCTTTTAGAGCGTCAGTACAAGCGTCAGTGTTCATCTTTCAGTAATCTGAGCATGATGTGCAGTTTAAGGTGGCTACAGACTGAGATTTCAGCAATCGTATTAGTTTATTGCAAGTCACACTGTGTGACATAGAAACTTGGGTACGACATCAAATTTGGTATATACTGTATACTATATACAATAATAACACCTATGAATCATAGGCTATGACACATGTTAATCAACAATAATAACGCATTATTGCCATGTGTCATCCTCATCCATCTACACGGCTATAGTGGTAAATAATAAAGCCAATTTTGCAAAGAGGACTTGAGATACATATACGCTGGAGTTGCTATCATCAGTATTGCTGTGTTCCTGTGGATTGGTTAGTTGATGTAGGTCATAGCAGCCATCACATTTTGAGATGGTCATTGTAAGTTATTAGTCACCAAACTGGTTTTAAACCAGTTTTAAACCAAACTGGTTTTAAACCAGCAACAGTAAAATACTGAGTTGTATTGAAGAGAAAATATCATAAGGTGCAATATTCAGAAAAAAACCCCACATTTCTCTGTATAGTAGGTCAGAGAAATGACTGCCTTATGTGACGTAATTTGACGCAACTGCTTTTAAGAGCAGTGCTAAAAGTGCCAACTTTTTCCTCTGAATTTTTGTATTTATACTTTGTAAAATATTTACAGATATTTACATATATTTCCATTTAACATCATGCATAAATCCAGAAAAAAAAAGATTTAACCTTCAAGTTGCTCTTTAACGCCTCAACCAAGTACCTGAGCAACATAAATGGTGTGTAGATTTTCAAGAGCTCGGTAACTAAAACTTTGTAGCAGCAGACAGAAAAATAAACAAGTTGTGCTAGAGTTAAAGTGACCTCCACGCACATTATGTCCCATCTCTGCCTTGTCTATTGAGTTATTCACATAGTGAGGAAAATACAGCACCTTAATTCATGAGGAAACATGATATGTTTTTCATAGGCATCAAACTTAAATGAATAAACTTATATGAATAAATGAAGCTGTTGAGTGATTTCTATGGTGAGTTTAGCTGAACATTCCCAATAATTAGATGCATTGCCTCAAGGAATTTATTATGCACACACTACATTAGATATGACTATGTTTTTACATATTTTCCTAATCCTGACATTATTATAAGAAATTGGATAACCAGAGGCAACACAAACGACTCAACAAATGAATATCAATTTCTTTAAGTGTAACCTGTTCAGTTTCATATCTGCTCTGGCATACATTTACAAGTCCATTCCAAGTCTTCAAGTAGAGAAGTATAAAGGCTGTAATCATCTGCTGTGGTTATATTGACCTGCTGAAATTAGGTTTTTGGAATGTACAGCATTATCAGACGAAGGCTTATTAAAAAGTTGCATACAGTATTCTTGTAATGTAACTTAGTTTTGACAAAGCTACAAGTCCCTAAAATGATATTGCACATTGCTACACTCTGAATTGAGAGGTCACTAGAAAGCAGCCCCAGGCACCTCCCTTTTCACTGGCACCACATACTCCCAACGGTCACACATTACTGACTAAAGATATGTAAATAGAACATTCATGTTGCCTTCGTTGTTAGATGTGGGTCACTGGATAACTTCAAGAGTGCTAATTAAGAGAGCTCCCTGCGCACCATTGCTTCATAGTTGCGCACACATTACTCAAGTACTGCACTCATGTTCCTTGCTGGTTCAGCACTATAACGTAAGCTCCATGTTTACTACTGTTTGAAATGTTTTTTTTGAAGGCCGTGTTATGCTGCGTGGATAATAATTTACATTTTAAAACACTTACTGCATGCATCATATAGTTTACATGCTACACCAAATCTTCTAATTATGTACAAATTAAATATTTTCTGTGCTGTATTTTTCTTGTTACAGTACTTCAGCATTTTTCACGCCTGCAACATCAGAAAGTGTTTCACTACAGACACTGGCAACTGTTTGGTGATCTTCTTCCTCTCCTTTTCCTTTTATCACTCATCAAGGATGTGTTGCACACTGAGCTGTGTCTGCTACTTCTTCGAGGTTATCTACTGGCCCATGAGGAAAAGACCACCTGATCATTGTCAGAAGAGATAGAAGAAAAATAGCAGCTCCTAAATCATTTGAAATAATGAGTGTTGTCAGAGCTAATAAAAGCAGTCAAACCACTCAGCACTTTGCATCACAACAGCAGGCCAGTTTCACTGCTGGCAGGTTTACATATTACACAAAAGTAACAGTGTCAAGAGTGCTTTTGTGAGAGTACAGGGCTTTGGGAGTAAAAGGCAATCTTTTCCTGGGATGAATCCTCCGGTACAGATGCCATTTACATCCTCCTGCCATCCACCCCCCCATTCCCCCTTCTGTCATGTAATCTACGCTCCTCTGACAGCATAGCCAAGACCCGGTGGGAGACTGCCTATCCATCTCACTACCCCAATCTGCCTCCCCTGTTTGGTTCCACATGAGCACTCAGCTGCTGTGACTAATTAAATAAAGCGCTGTGCCCTCTGCTTCCTGTTAGCCATGGCAAGGTTCTGGCACAGAGATGAAGCAGAAGAGTAAGGGAGGGAGCTGAAGGAGGAGGAGACAAGATAGCAACTAAAATGCCTGTGTTAAAGCTTTGGTCTATGAGACAATAAACATGAAAGTTACCTTGATGCTAACGTGACCACTGTATAGAAGTTTCACAGGACTTTCATTCATATAGAATATTGAAGTCATGTATTTATTGTTATTTCTTTTGTTTTATTCTTTAGCCATGACACCACTGAAGAGCTAAGGCCAACAGCATAAAGGTGAGGATGATTTAAATAACACATATACAGTTTGTGTCTTCAAATATACCTGTGTCTGTGTATTTGTGCAGCTCAGGTGTTAGACATTTTCTTGGTATTTCAATTGCCTGGTGCAGTAATGCTCAGGAGGACACCATATCTCTGTAGGCTATGGGTAAGTGCTGCTGTAATGAGGCTAGGCTGCCAGTAGACAGTCAGGAAAATGAGAAGTCTTGACATTTTGATTTCAGGAATCACAGGGTCACTGGCTGATATGACAAATCTATTTCATTTTATCTGGCGTGCAAACATAAATTCCCTGGCATGCTCAAAGCCACTGTAAAAGTCTGATTAATGGTAAACATTTAAGGTGTGCATGCAGCTTCTCTCTCTTTGAAAACGTATTATCAGTGTCACCTCCGTGAAGTTTTCAAACTGCCAACTTCACTTTGTGAGGAGCTGCAGTAGACTATTTTGGTGTTTTAGAGTAACAGCCTTATAGAATAAGGTTAATAGGATAAATTAACTACAATTAAGTAATGTGCCAGATCAGATGAGAAGAAAATATCCACTGCTTACAATGAAGTTCAAATTAACCACATCACATTCAGACATCCCCATTGTACCATTCCACACTGCTCCCTCCTCCCACATTGCACAGTAGTCACATATACAGTATTGGATGAACTCACACTGACACTAACAGTTTCATGCTAAAATGTTGGTCCCAGAGGTAGTTTTATTTCTTGCTGACAGGGAGACTCGCAGTTAGTATCACAATCCCCACCACATGGTTTGGCTAGCGGTTTTAATGGTGGAGGAAGTAAATTGCCGAATTTATATAGATATATATATCCTTTATTTAACCAGATGAAAGAGGAAAAGAGATTACAATCTCTTTTCCAAGAGTGACCTGGCCAAGAGAGCAGCATAGACATTGTTACAACAATGAAGAAAAAACAAAACAAGCACTTTCGTACATTACAAATTAATAAATAAAATCTCTAGTTATATACAATAAAAGAAGATCAAGATTGCTCAGTTGCCCAGGTTTGCATGACTATCTCACCATGCAGTATAGAAATCAGGTCCAAGGTGAAGGATGTATTTAAAGGTAAAATCATATTCACAAAAAAGCATAATCGGATCAGTTTTAAAGTAATGTGAATTGTAGCAGAGCACAGTATGTATATGGTTTTAGAAATGTTACAATTTCATAATTGTCATTATCATTTTGTATAATTTGTTGGTGGTGAAAAAACATTTTAAAAAAAGAAAGAAAATTACGTATTCTGGAACAATGCATCACTGCTTGTGGAGAAAAACAACTGAGGTGGTCAATCGAGGTTCAGCACCACGGACAGTTACACTTCCCACACCAGTGAACCGAGGAGAGGAGGATGGCTAGAGGCAAGACTCTGTTGTTGCTATAATACAGACTTGCTTAATTTGAACTGTGGTCTGTTCTGTATTAGTGAAGGACTCCAGTGACAGAAGGAAAGCTTCTTCTTGCTGGGCATGAAGAAAATTCAAAGAAAATCTAAGCGCAGACTGAGAGAAAACTTGTCAGACCAGCCCACTCACTGTATCATCTGGAGTGACTTTATGTGACTGTATTTTTGAGTACTCTTGTGTAGTAGCAGAGTGACCTGGGCCACAGACAGCTGCGGTAATAGTCGTAGTAGTGGCTGGCAGGCAGGCATCTCCTTTGGTGATGGGAGTCAGGGTGGTGGCAGTGTTGGACCTCAGGGAGGGGAATGGGGCACTCCCAGAAACATCCCCATGTTCACTCGACCATTTCCAGCCACTGTTCCTCCCTGGATGAAGCACATGGACCACTATAGGTCAGGAAAGCCCAGAACCTCTGAGCTATTTTTGGAAAGTAAGTATAACCAGCAAGGACAGACGATATGAAAGCAGAGGGCGTTTTTGTGCTTATAAGTTGCCTTTTTTGGGGGGAGAAATATGTCTTTGTTCAAACGTGGATATTTTTGTATTTGTTTTCATATTCAGTGCTGACATTTAGAGACACTCCATCAATTTTGATTTGACAGATATTGAAATTCTTTTGTCACCGTGGTGCTAGAGTGATAACAGCTCAGTAGAGCTGGCGTGTCTTTTGTCAGAAAATGAGACAGGATTTGATTAATTTAGCTGTAAGCTGGTGAATATTTCCTACTGTTCGGGACCATTTAACATTTATTTTAATAATAAGGGAATCCCACGCATTTTAAGGCTCTATTTTGATTGCAGCAACTCAGAGGCAGAATAGATTCATTGTACTTTTTATTTTGTGCCCATGCTTGTGAATGTGTGTGCACAGTATGAGCATCTATAGTGGAAGAGATGAAGAAAAATAAAGTGGATGGTGCACTGAGTCACATTTACTTGACTACTATCTCACATTAGCATACGGTATGTCTCTAACTCTTACTTTAACAACCAGCAGTTTGATGTCAGTTGTGTGAATACTTTTTATTACAAGGTGGGACAGTTACAGCTTGTTTTTATTATGCCCTGATTGGTCATTGCCATAAAGCCGCAGCATGCAGAGTGAGTAGGAGATGATGGAAGGTGCAGAAAGTAATTTCCTGTAACTAGCCAAAATAAAGTCTGGCCAGTAAGAGTCAAAGAGAGGACATTTGTCATTACTGTAGTATCCACTGACCTTCAGTGAGACTGTTATTGCTAGGCAATATCCTGCAAGACCTCTCCTCTGCTGAATCATCCTGGATCAATTATTCTAATATTTGTGTGGCAGTTTTGCTATTGATTAATACATTTATGCAGAGTGCAGCATATCTTATTTAATAAAGCAAGACTATGCATTTCATTAACTCGTTTTAGAGTCAGGGGGCACTTTGTTTTCATAAACCTTTGCCTTATCGATACATGTGTTCATTCGTGACTTATGTTTATCCACTCAAAGTTTTATTGTTTCATTACTAGCAGCCAAGCAATAACATAGCAAATGGCTGTGTGCAGCACACTCGATATATGTATTTTCCAAAGTTATCTAGCTTTTCTGTTTTTAATTCCCTCTTTGTCTTTGCCAGTACTCTGTTCAGTGCTGATGGTAGAAGAATTTTCACTGATACCTGCATAACCACAATGTCAGTACAAAGGTGGTTCCAGCAGCACTTTAATAAATGAGTTGAATATTAGCATTCTTGTTCTTTGGATACTGCAGTTAAATGCATCACATCACACAACTCAAGCCACAATGAAAAAATAGTATTAAATTATTAGATAAAATGAAAGCTTACAACTTTCTGGGTGAAATTGAGCACTGATTTGCCATACCTATGTTGGCAATTTGCAATTATATTTTTTGTTCTTTTTTATGTACAGGGGCAGATAGGAAGACTATAGTGCAGAACCTTAGCCTACTGTGAGATGGCTGCAAATGAGAACAGAATAAATATTCAAAGGTAGACATGAAGGGAATAAAGAAAATGTAGTGAAATGAAGAGCAGCATGGACGGTCCCGGTCATCTAGCTCAGGACTTTCGATGAATTCCAATGAGAGAGCAGATTACATTTTTAGATAGGCCCTATAGGTGCAATTAGTGCTACATAAATAGCCCTTTCTCTGCTCCTTCAGCAGTGTTGTGAAATATTGATTTAATTCACCCCTATATATTCACTTAAACTCTGGACTGTCATGCACAGAATATATTTCATCGTTATGCTTTTTGCAGTACCAAATGAGGGTTTATTCTGTCATCTTTTTGGAAGTGCAGACAGTATATGGGGAGAGTTTTCTCAAAGGATGGAGTAAAGATCAAAAGGGGCAAAACAGACTGAAAACTGTGAGGTTTAAAACCAGTATAAGTGTGTTTTGAAAGCCTGCTGCAGCCAGGTGCAGGAGTTGGGATGAACAACCATCATGTGGTGTGAGTTCTCTGATGATCTGCTCCTTCAGCTGATAGGAAGAAGAGTGAGGGACCAGGGGAGAGGGAGGGAAGCTGCTCTATGTGGCAGGTGAGGCCCGGCAGACACTGATGATGTCAGACAGGACACTTACGTTGGATCTCTCCAGGGAGGTGTGAGGTGTCTTGAAGTGGAGTTTGACTCACTATTCCAGTATCTCTGATGTCTGCATTACTTATGCTTTTGTCTCAGCCATTTATCAGCATTTTTATACCTTTCAGCCACATTCTACAGTACATCTCCTTGATGGAATAGGCAGCAGTGATGATAGCCACAGCGAGAAGCCAATAACTGAATACAGTGTCTCATACTGATATCAGAAAACCTGGGGAAGGTCAAGTGCACTATGTTGCAATCTCTGCAATCCTTGGCATCCTTACACATCAGAATAGTGCACTGAAAAAATAAAATATAAGTAGAAAAATGCTGTGCTGGCTTCACTTCCTTACCTTTATATTAATTTCTAGAACATGAAACTGGTAATATGTGAGCTGTGGTAGGAGTTGCACGGCAACTGAATCACTGATCAATGACAGCTAATGAACACGGCAGGAGTTCTGCTCTGTTTGCCTCTCGACAGAGAGCTGCCTTCTCCAGAGAGCTCCTTTTTCTGCTGTTTTTTTGCCAGAAAAGCACAGGAGCCTTCACTGAAACCAACTGCCTGTGGGCTCAATTAACTACAATAGATTACTCATAATGCAGATGAGAGATTGTGTATATGATCATTGACGTGGTGATGTCGAAAAATAGGCACAAGCATGAAGTGCATCCATGGATTCAGACAGCTGGGACAACATGATGCTCACATATGCTGTCAATATATTGATTATAAAAAAATAAAAAAACTGAAGGAAAATTATTAAAGCATAAATAATGAAAAGGCTTCATACATACACATGGATTTACAGTCTTTATGCATAATTACCTATAACATTGTTAAATGCTGCATACGCTACATACAATACAAACACCACTAAAAGCACCTGTGACCCTAATGTTAATGCAGCGGATGTTTGTTTTGCATTGTAGTTGTGAGTAATTGAGAGCTCCATGGTGACAGTATGGTTTCTTTTGTGTGGTCACTAGGCCATAGCCTTTGTCATACCACATTAGCATCACTTAATACCCTTCACTCAGCGTGATCACTGCCAGTTCCCTTTCCTGACCACCATGTATTTAACATCATATAGGGATCAGAAAACACTGGCAAATTTGAAAACCTCTGACATTGTTCTCCTTTTTCTCCCTTTTCTTTTGTCTTTCATTTTTATTTATTTATTTAGGATCTCTGCACTCAACTCATTTTAAAAGACTCAAAGACTGGGATCAAAACCAATGGCTATCCTACTGTTTTAGAGATGTATTGTTGTCACAAGTAGAGCCTGGCTTTTTTTTTTCTAATTCAATATCGGCCTTTTGTCTACAAAGGATGGCTATCAAAGAGAATATGTTCAGCACAAGAGAATTTGCAGATGGCACAAATCTAAATACCGAACAGATCACCCACTGTGATGAGAACATGCAAAACATGCTGCTTATTGAACAGCAGAATGTTTTGTTTTTGTTTTTTTTTTGGACTTTCTGAAGTCTGCACCATTATCAGAAAACTGCAGGAAAACATGCATATTATAATACAGTGAGAATCTGAACATGCATGTTTGCATGCTAACCAACTGAGCGGATATTTTACTGTAGAAGTAGATTGACTAATGAGATATGAGGAACTTGATCAAACATTTGCAGAAAATAATTAGTATAAAGTGTATGAAAATGGTGCTGTTGCAAAACACTCCAGAGAGTTCGAGTTTTGATGCTACATCAGATTTGAATGTTTTGATTTGTCACATGCCACTAATTGATGGTGCAGTGTGAATTTTTTGATTTATTTAGTACTAAAATTATTTAACTTGATATTATTCCATAGTTTTGGATAGAAATGATTGCATAGACTCTTGATCTGTGTTTGTAGATCTCCTTATATCCTCTATAGCTGTTTTCTTTGCTGCTGGCTGCCTGTGACTGTGATTTTTTTTTTTTTTTAACCAATTACTGTACCTGATAGTCTGTGTCATTCCCATCCCTCCATTTCACAGTCTGTGACATTGGCAACAGCTAGGTGAGACACAGTAAGGTATTAGTAATGCTTCAAGCAGCACTGGCTCATTGCTATAAAATGGTTACCAGGTTATTTTTACACATCATGAAACATGATCATATTCCAGTGTAATCACTGAGGGGTGAAAAAAAAACAGATGTAATTGTTACTACGTAAAATGGCTAATGTGCGCCTACCATGGTCTGTGGTTGGTTGTGCCGTCACTGCAAAGTGCAGCATTGACCTCTGTGTATATCCGTCGGTAACTTATGTGTGCAATGAAATGGAGCTGAATGCAAACTCGTCTGTGTAAACCTGCCAAAGTCCTTCAGCTCTGTGCAGTTCAGCTTATAAGGTGACAGTCACCTTCATGCTGCATCAGGAAACAAATAAATCACACACAGGTGGAAGATAGTCATTGGCATGTCATCCTGCGTGACACAGAATATTAAGTCAGATTAACATACTGTGAGTATAAGTACTACAGGGTAAATGATTTACTTGTCTGTTGAGGTGGCGGGCATCCCAGTGTGAGCACAGAATACACTGTGACTCTCTTTTTTCCTCCCTTTCCACCTTCCTCGTGGTACTGAGTCACCTCGCCTTCAGGGTTTACTACCGGAGTCTCTTCAAACGATCCTTTAGACTGAGGTGAAGAATCAAGATTAATGCACTTCCACATCCCACCCAGGCTCCAGGGGAAAAAGTCTTATAATTAACACCAGGGGGGCTGTTTTTGGAGAGAGGGTGGGGTACCTCGACCACAGAAAAAGAGCTGATAAAGGTGTAAGATTTTTAGAGTGTGATGTATACTGCTGTGTTCAGATAACAGTGGAGAGGTAACAGAATGACCTGTCAGACACCTCACTCTGGCTTATTGTTATTGGGACAAAGTAGAGAAGCCTGCAGCAAGAAGTGATGCATTACTGCATCATTCATAGTAATCATTGTTGTACATTGTGATCTATCTGAAGTATCACTGAATTAGACATTTGTGCTGCCTTTTAAAAAAAATCTCAAACAAAGATTCACAAAACAAGTGCAGCACGTATCACGATGAAGTGACGGTCACGTATCACGATGAAGTGACGGCCTTCAGATTCTTATTCTAATCACTCTTTTTTCACAATCACTTAAAACAAACTGTTTTCATTTCAGCTCCCCTTTTGACATGACAGCTTCCCACTTTTTTTTTTTTTTTTTAATCTTTTTTTTTTATCTATCTATCCAACTTTACATTCATCGACGGCCTCCTATTATAGGATATATCCTTACCAACCCCCATTTTTTAAAGCCAAATTATGCAATGCAGTCCAATGCAACTGTGACCAGCGCTGCACAATTAATCTCACCATAATCACATTAGTGGGTGTCAGCCCATCCAATAATACAACTGCGAAAAAAAAAGCTCCAATTTAAATAAATAAAAAAATGCAGGTGTAAATGTGGCAATCTGTTCTGTTTGTGTGGGATCTT
>JAPQRN010000018.1:13088982-13101522 GCA_037367275.1 Coranthus polyacanthus
GCTGGGATCGGCTCCAGCCCCCCCGCGACCCTCCAGAGGATTAAGCGGTTACAGATAATGAATGAATGAATGAATATACATCCATTCTTGTTTTTAAGGCCTGCAACAAGTTCAGTAAAAAGTTGGGACAGGGGGAATTTAAAACTAGTAATGAGTTAAAATAATTAAACAATAATTATATCACAACATTTTGGCAGAAAGACAGGGAGAACATTACACTTGAAATGCTTAATATTCATTGTCACTCTGTAAATGTCTTTTAAGAGATGTAAAAAGAAATAGCAATGCTACAAAGTGGTAAATGCTTTACTGTCCCAACTTTTTTTGGAATGTGTTGCAAGAATCAAAATTGCATAAGTGTTGTTTTGAAACAAACAAAAGATTTAATCAGATGAAACATCAAATAATGTTGCATTGTATTGTTTTCAGTGTAATACAGGTCAAAGATAATTTACTATTCACTGTTTTCAGTTGTAATTTTAAAAGCCATAAAGCAAACTCATCCTCTGGATGGAAGCACAGGTATTCGCTACCTGCATGGCATTTATGCAGCACCGGTGCCAGTGGGCCAGCCACAGGGTCGTCACCTGGGAGCCACCCTTTGCAGAAGTCTTGCCCCTTTAATCCCAGAACATCTCCGGGTGGTGGGGCAGCGGTAGGGACGTCTCCCTCCGCTCCTTGTGGCTGGCCCTATGATCCTTGGTTCCCCCTTCTCAGCCACAGCCAGAAGCTCCATTCTCAGCCTCCTCAGCCAGCTCCGTGATTGCCCTCTTTTGTTTGGACCCAGTAACTCCAAGGGTTTTCAGTAGGTGATGGGTGGATTTCCCAACAAAGCCTCTGCATCTGACTTCCACAGGATAGGTGCGTGACTTCCACCCTGTTTCAGTGCATGCTACAGCAAGCTCACTGTACTTCTTCTTTTTCCTTTCAAAGTCTGCCTCCATTGATTCTTCCCATGGAACTGAGTTCTGCCATGATTACTGTCCTGGCAGGGATGGACAATCATTGTGTTATTGTTATCTGTATTGCTTTAAATCAACCCTAGCACAAAAGATGGCAGTGGCTGAAGACAGTAAAATCAGATCTTCGTGGTTTGCTGTTGTCCTTGAGAGCTTAGAGGGTTCACTCAATTAACAGCTGTAATTGGGCTGTTTGGGATATCAGCAGAGCTAATGTTACTTTGACAGTGATTTAATTTGACATGTTAATCAATCATCAACACAGCAAGAGCATACACTAATGTGTTAACAAGGGATATAAATAGAACTCATATTGTATGCAGACAAAGGTGAAGCACACAAGTTATCGCATATGATCATAATATATTTGCACTTTGTTTATTGATTTATTTTGTTCTTTCATCTATAGCTATTGTGCCACGGGTGTTTTGCTCAGCAATGGAGCTAGAATATAAAAGGAAATGTCAAAAAATAAATAGTCTCTGATAAACTATTGTGTGGTGTACATGCCATGGGTACTTTCAGTTCTTTGTACTGCTTCACTTTAGTCCTTGCTTGCACCATTAATTTGTTATTCAGTGCCTCTTCATGTGTAAATATTATAGCTCAAAACCAGTTTCAATGAACTTGCTGTTTGTTCAGCACATCCCCTCCCTTACCAAAGTGTTAGATTAATTACTTTGCTTTAATGGGCCCCACTACTGGGTACTAGTAATTAAAAGATAATGATTGGTCCCTTTGAATGTTACAAATAAAGATGCACGAACTCATTTGTGTTATTCAGGTTGTTCAATAAAAGATTAGGCCCAGTGTGGGGGTGGGGGTGTTGGGGCAGTTTGCTATTTCTGCCAAATTATCCATGCATTCCTGTGGTGTGTCTATGCGCTCAGCAATCCATATCTGATCAGCTTTGAATTATCAGATAAGCCTAATGAATAAACACAGCTGTTCACTGGCATTCGTCTCCATGACCCCCTTCTCTATAAGTAGCTGGAAAAATAAAAGTGAGGTAAGTTTTTATTTGGGCCTTTTGTCTTTTATTGGAAGATTGCAGCTGTGGTTGGTAATGATGTTAGTCTAGGCCAGGGGTAGGCAATGAGCACCCCCCTCCAGTGGCTTCCTGTGGCTTTGTCAAAAAAAAAAACATGAAAATGAATAAGTTTGAATGAAGTTTTTGTTTTTTTTGTTTTTTTCTAACATTTTGCTATCATCGTTCCTGACCCCTGGTCAAGGCCTTTATCTGGAGGACTGGTTAAATTCTGAATGATCCCCCCTTTACATGTATTATAATATTGCCATTGTGCATATTGCAGCAATGTTATTACACTAGGACTGAAAGAAGAAGGAAATGCATGAAAATTCAAACAGAGAAAACCTAAACTTAAGACAGGAAGGAAACAAGGAAGGAAGGAAGTGGATGCAGTACTGTTTACACTATTGACTGGCTGCTGAAATTGAACTACATGACTGCAGCATAACACTACTTCAAATCCAGAGACAATCTGTAGGGAATCTGGGAAATCTCTGACATTCAGTGAGTTGCTTCAGTTTGTGGTCCGTCACCGTGCCTGTATTTCTCAGGGGATCACTGCCACCAGAATCTCTACCTCCAACAGCTGTTATGCTTTACAGGCAAGTAGTGAGAGAAAAAAAATGCAACGTGTGCCACTGTTTATGGTCCATCTTCCAGGCCCTTGTGCCAATAACAGAGGCTGTCTTTGAATAAGTGTGATGAACTAAGTAAAAGCAGTCAGAGCCCCGAAAGGGGTTTCCAGACAAAGTAGGACTGTCAGAGCCCTTAAAAACATATTAAATCAAAGCAAAAGGGGCTCAATAACACTACCGGGCTTCAGAATTATAAGGGTTACTATAAAAATATAGGGACATCTGCTGAGTACATTTGTGAGCCAAAAATGTTTACTTTAATTATGCCACACAAAGAATAATCCCTTAAAACTTTTTTGGCCTGACTCAGTGATACAGAAGAAGTTGTAGATTTCTATCATGCACTCAGTAGAACTTTGGTGATGTTGTTTGTGGTTTGTCCTCCAGTCATAAAAAGCAACCTTTTCTCCTAATTGACATGGATGTCTACTTTATTAGATTTAGCATGTAAGGTATATCCACTAAAGGAAATCACTTGTGAGTTGGATCATTTTGAATCCAACATATAATATGACATTCATTTCTTTAGTGACATAAGCAGCTGGAACGATACTCGGACAAACGGAGGGAAAGAGAGAGAGAGAAGAACTTTACTTATCCCCTAAGGGAAATTCAATTGTCCTTTAGCTCAAAATAAAATAAAAATAAAAATCAAATTACAGTAAGTAATTCATACATTATTTACAAAATAGTAACAGCAGTAGTATGTAGTAGTAGTACCATTACTAGTAGTACGTAGTAATAGTAATAGTAATAGTAATACGTAGACATATACATCGTAAGTCAAATCAAAGCAGTTGTCAAGTTTAGTCTATTTACCATCGACTAAGGTGTTGTACAGTGTGATGGCAGTAAGGAAAAGCTGAAAAGGATTATCTAAATTCTCCATGATGTCCTCCACCTTATTCAGAGTCCATCTCTCCAACACAGCCCCCAGTGAGTCCAGCTTCCTCATGATCACTGAGCTGGGTTTTTACACCAGTTTGTCCAGTTGTATTAAATCCTTGTGTTCAATGCTGCCTCCCCAGCAGACCACCGTATAGAAGAGCACACTTGCCACCACCAACTGGTAAAACACCTGCAGCATCTTAGTGCAGACATCTAAGGACCTGAGCCTCCTTAGGAAAAATAGCCGACTCTGTCCCTTTCGATAGAGTGCATCTATGTTTAGGGACCAGTCCATCTTGTTGTCCAGATGCACAACGAAATATTTGTATGCTGGCATCCCCTCAAAGTCCACAGCGCTAATGTTCACTGGAAACCTAGAGACTTAGACTTTTGAAAATCCACTGCCATTTCTTTGGTTTTGGAGGTGTTTAGTAGGAGGCAGTTTTTGTGACTCCAACCACAGAAGGCTTTGATCAGATCCTTGTACTCTCCTTCTTGTCCATTCCTGATACACACCACAATAACAGTGTCATCAGAGTATTTCTGGATGTGACAGGACTCAGAGTTGTACTTAAAGTCCGCTGTGTATAATGTGAATGCGAAGGGAGCCAAAACAGTCCCCTGTGGAACCCCGGTGCTGCTCACTACTGTCCCAGAGACACAGGTCCCCAGCCTGACAGATTGTGCCCCTCTTGTCAGGTAGTCTGTGATCCAGGAAAAAAAGGAGGGATCCACCCCCATCCCTTGGAGCTTGTCTCTGAGTATGGAGGGTTGGATTGTGTTGAACACACATAAAAAAAAAAACACGACAAATAAACACAATAACTCACATAATTACCAGACTCATTTAGATGAGAGTAGGCTCGGTGTAGCATGTTGAGGGCATCATCATCCACTCTAATGTGTTCTTTGTAAACTGCAAACTGTAGGTGGTCCAGCGGATGTTTTTTTTTTTTAAGCCAGTGATGGTATTAAGTCCCTTCCACACCTCTCTGATGTTGTGCTGCAGTTGACTCTCTGTTTTTGTAGTCCTCCTTTGACTTCTTCAGTCTCGTCCTCAGCTCATGTCACACATGTTTGAGTCTTTCTCTGTCACCGTTTGAAATGTCTTTTTTTTCTGGTTGAGGATGGTTTTAATGTTGCAGTTTGAAATACTGCTTTAGCTTAAAATATAGCAGATAACAGTACAGTACAGGACAATGAAGAATATGTGAATATTTCAGAAAGTAACATTGTTATTTAGAAAGCACTTACAGTATACCGAAGCAAACCTAATGAAATAAAGTCCAAAGAGACTCCAAAAAGTACTGGTCTGTCTGTGGTTAAATATCGTGCAGCTGTCAGGGGTGTGGTTACCATGGCAACGGTGTCATTGGCAGGTTAGGAGTTGAGAGTAAAATTAAGGCCGTAAAAATGATAACGCGGATAACACCGCCAGAGTGAATTCACAGGAAAAATCATTTGACCCTTTCTTATTCTTTCTTAACAACAACTCTTTATTGACATGGAGTTAAATCAAACTGATCTCAGAGCCACCTGAGTTACGTTCAATCTTAAAGGGTGAGATTCCTCAGGTCTTCATCAAACACCAGAAATTCAGCTCTCCTCAGTTTGCTTTGACCACATAACCTCCCTGGCCAAGGTAATAATTAGCAAGATTTCTTGCCCACATAGTTAATGTAATTTCAGTAGCTGACAACAGGAAACACTGACAGATGGTCAAATATGCCATTTGTGATTAGGGCAGATCATGTGACCCACAGCTATCCGGTAATTGTGATTTTAGGAGCAGAAACCAGACGATTGCTATCATTTAATGAGATATGATCGACTGTCATGAAAAGAGAGAAGCTATGGACGTGTGAACAAAACAAATAATTAATGACTGGCAGCTAATGCAGGCAATATGTTACGTGAGATCTCAGCACTCGACACTTACAGTCACATCTCAGCAGGAGCAGACATGAGGCGACGGAACGTACTGCTGTGTTCAATCCTTCTTCCTACTGTTTGTCATCACTGGACACATAAGGGACTGAAAGAAGTGTTTTACAGCCATATGACAGCCTCTAGGTCTGTGATGAAGAAATATGTTCAAGAGCCTTGATTTTTTTTTTGAACTGACAGACCATGCCAAAATATTTCTTTTATTAAGAAAGACAAATGTGAACCATGATTTTACATTCTAAATTTCTTTTTTGTAACTGAAAATTTCAGTTTAACAGCTTTCAGTTTGGAGAAAATATCTGTTTTCTACACTGTGAATGCTTTAAAACTATCTTGTTCATGTGGGTTCCTTTCCTAATAACAAAGAAGAACAAATATTTAATACTTTACGTTTCAGTGGTGCTCTGCCCTCATGCATTGCTCCTAAACAAATGTACACTCTTTTAAAATTACTGTTGTATATAATATATTATACATTTGCAAAAGGATAGTGTGATGCTTCACAGGCTGACTACAAGGTACAATCAGTGGACACGTATACATTACAGAGGGGCTGTTCCATTTGTTTTTTATTGGCTATTATGTGCTTTAGTGGTGGATATATTTTCAAGAGCTCAAAAAATGAATATGAATTTCAGCTGTATTAGGTAAACTGCAAATATTCAGTTTCCTAACTTGGAAAATATAGCTTTTGTTCATGTCATAGAAAATACCTACTGATATCAACACAAAAACAGTCATGATTATGGATGAGTCCTCCTCCTATTCCTGCAAAATGTACCCAGAGGCCACCCCTCACATAAACCAAATGAAGTATGTGTAGCAAGTGAGAATGCATCTGACATAGACATTTTTTTGTTGTGTGACACATGTGTGAAAGGCAACTCCCAACAGATTCTAGACCTGATTCTACAGACATTGTCCAGGTCACATATGTGAAAACAGCTTATGTGTTGACCTACTGCAAACAAGTCAACAGCACATAAAGAACATGGTAGGAAAGCACCTCTGCAAACACTGTGTGTAAGAAACTGTAGGAACAAATAGTTGTAGATAACACTCCCAAGAGACTCTGCAAATAACATTTGATTTCAGGCAAACTAATAGGAGTTTTCCAATTAAAACATTTGCCAAATCAACATCTTGATGCAATTATGTCATGTTTCTAAGAGCAAATGCTGTGGTGGTAGCCAGACAGAGTGTGTTGATAATTTCATAGGGGATAATGGACGGAGGGTAGTAGCACATTGCAGGAGGTGCTGGACCCAATGGGCCATGATAATTAACCAAAAACTTAATGACACTGGGCAAAATGATTCCCCCCGACATTATAAATATTTAATGTCTCATTACAGTAATGACTGGAATGCAAAACGCTACTAACTGTCAAACTTTTGCCACAACTGCCTTGTAATTAGAAGGAACTCAACTTGTCTTAAGAATTTCCCAATGCATCCCCTGCTAGCATTTAGCACTCTCATGGAGGAGTTGTGACAGGGAAGGGAATTGTCTGCAGAAGAAAGCTGGACTGCACATTGAACAGTTTACCATTAATTTAATACTTGGCATCTACTGTATGTGAATGTTAATCCTTTTGATAATTAAGGAGTTACAAATGATAGACTTTCAAGGACTGAATCCTTCATGTACATATATTTCTGGGACAGCTCTCATCCACGAGTGATTAAATTATTATTTTTTTACCCTAAAATAAAAGTCAAGTCAAGTTTATTTATGCGGCACAAATTGCCTCAAGGGGAATTGCAGGCTGTATGGTATATGATACCCTCTGTCCTTGGACCCTAATTTGAATAAGAAAACACTTTTGCACGACAAGAACAATTTATAACCAAAATCCCTTCAGAGTTTGTTTTTTTGTCACAGTTGTGGCCAGGTGGACAAATGAGCGGGCATGTTGCACAAAATGACAAAGTGAACCGGATTGATCTTATACAAACACATTAGTCAAGTTATTTTGACCAACTCGCCACAGTGTAAACTTGCTATACACAGTGAAGAAATCCCAGTTCAATTTCTGTCCTGGCTGCTTTAATCCACATAGACACCAGAGGGAGTGGTGATCAATACAGTGTACTTGGCTATCATTATCAAGACTTATGTCCCTTCAGCTCAGGGCCCATTAAGTCAGAAGACCACATTCTTCCTGCCCAGGGTCTCACCAAGAATCGTGAGTCACGTTATGGTCTGATTTACGCGACTTTAATGACAGGCCACCCTTAATTAGCTGATGGTGCAAAAACACAGCCATTGCTGAAAAGGATGACCATTTGACACTCAGAGAGATGTTTGCTGTAGGCCGTTCTCAATCACTCGTTCATATCAAGTCGGGCTCACATTGCAAAAACAGCTTCCTCCGGTGGCTGTGGCCATACTTCATATGTTGAGAGATGCCACAGGCAATAATGAATCTTTGCTGAGGTGCCTGCTTCCCTTGCATCAATTTAGGGTAGCGGTTATGTGAGGCTTTTGGTCCGCAACAAAGTCTGTAACTTCCCTTTTTGGAAGCATTTGTCATCAAAGTGGACTTCCTCTTTTCTTGTGCTGGTCACAATCCATTGGTTTAAGCCTGAGAGGGTCTCTATATCATTAGCAAAAAAATTATTTGGTTAGTTTAATGGAGTGACTTAGACTAACAAGTTGTTGCAACAAGAGCACCCCGAAGTGACTTGAGATGTATTACCACCGTAGTAGCAACTGCTCATTAGCTCCTTGCAGCGTTATTGCAGTTAGGCTCATAAGAAAGCTGCATAATATCTATCCATGGCTGTAAAAGAGAGACGGCTGATAAATTGCATAATAATCAGATTAGTAATATGTCACACTAAGCCTCTGGCAAACGGCAAGGGAATTGAGAAGATTTTACACTCCCTGTAAGATGAGAAAGATATAAATAGAAACGCTGAAGCACAATTTGTCAAGTTACACGTTCAGAAATGCGTTCCCCCTTTTAACTCCACCCTAAATATGAAGGGGTCCTTTTTGAAGCACATTTCATCAAGTCGTTAGGAAAATGATGATGCATTTGTAATAGTACTGATGAATACGTAGTTGAAAGGTAACATTCATTTCAAATCTTTCAGTTTCCTAATGACTGCGAACAAGAAGCAGGACGGATAGATGGAAATCTTGCCATCAGAAAAAACAAACTGGGTATTGTGGTGTAATATTCATATTCTCTTTTTATATTCTAAATTATGGGGGAGGTTTAAATGAGAATTTCTTTTGAAAGTGATAAAATGGAAATGAAGTCGTGGACCGACTTCATTTACCAGTAAAGTTACAGTGATTGGAAGATGTTATCGAAGGTGCTCCAAACTGGTGCACTTACAATGAAATGAGACTTTTAAAGGCATAGAGTTTCCTAATAAATAAAGAACAAAAACTAAACAAATGGTAACAACTGCCCAAATACAATGACATCCATTTTTCAGTAGAAATAGTGATTTTGCGCTTGGTGTCTGTTGTTTATTTTAGTTATTTTAACTGAAATAAATTAGGCACACCAGCTTAAGAGTTCACTTCCCATGTCATCAGTTATATGAAATTATACAATTGCAATTATTTAATACTAAATTATATATTTTGTAACATGAAAGAAAGAATGGACAGAACGAATGATGAAAATTTGGCATTCACAGATTTGCTGACACACAAGCAGTACATTTCTCAAAACAGATGCAAAACAGAAGCATAAGTTATGTAAATATAACTTGTGCCTATTTCCTTTAGTCTCTTTGTCACTGTTAGTTCAGAGTTCAGTGTTTTTACAAATAAAATAGATTTTACAACAGTTTATCTCATTAAAGTTGCTAGTTGTTATTAAAGTTCCCATTAGTGTTATTTTTATCTGAATTTCAAATCCCAGGATGTACGTTACATTTTCAAATTGGACTGATCCTTTGACACAGATTAGACTAAGACAAGCTCTTGTTTGTTCTACATTCTCATAATAAAGCTAATTTCACTTCGGTTAATC
Source organism: Coranthus polyacanthus (assembly GCA_037367275.1). Classification (NCBI taxonomy): domain Eukaryota; kingdom Metazoa; phylum Chordata; class Actinopteri; order Kurtiformes; family Apogonidae; genus Coranthus; species Coranthus polyacanthus. The sequence goes on from JAPQRN010000018.1 coordinate 13,098,439, forward strand.
TACTTCCTGTTTTCACCAGAACTTCATTATTCCTCTGCCCTTCTTTGCTTTGGCAATAAATTAAAAATAGTGAACAATATTTCTGAATAGCTGTTAATAACAAGTGTGCCTGCAGTCTCTCTGCCATAATGGTGAAAATAGTTTAGTTCACTCCCTCGTGTTGGTGGAGCTGAAGTGTCTCTGTTCTCTACAGGGCAACAAATGAAAAACGTGTGTGTTCCAGTGACGTTGCAAACAAGCCAAGCCATGAATTTAGAGCAGGATATTGGCTGGAGGGGAGCTGTTTGGAAAGTAATTACATCAAAGGCTGTTGTGGGAATATTTGCCACACAAAAATTGCTGCTGATGATAAGCAAGGCCCCACAAGGCAGTAATTAGGGACTCCTGCCTTATGGCCAGTGCATTGTGGCTCTTTTTCATGCTAAATATTTTTTCTTACATCTATGAACTGCCAGTGTCTAGGAGCTACCACAAGTGCTGAAAGCTGTTTGCGTGACTGCCCGTTACGGCCTTGAACGGCAAAATACAGTATCATTCACTGATCCTGTGGAACATGAGAAGGATAAATAAGAAGCCTGGGGTTTTCTCTACACTCTGTTCATTGATGTTTTGGACAAACATGCCTCTTGGAAAACTGCTAAGGTCATGGGTAAACATATTTCATGGATCAGCCCCAGACTTATTAGTCTCATGGTCAACATTCTGTCAGACAATGGATAATTCTGATTGGGAAGAATAGAAGCAGCTGAGAAATATGAGCAAGACAAAAACCCATGATGCAGAATCTAACGCCTATAAAGAATGACTCGGAACCTGCGTCTACATAGCGTTGTTTTCTGAGCGCCAATGAGTATGTGGCAACGCATGGAAAAAGCGCTGCACCCAGCATCTTTTCAGAGCACTCCATCTTTTTTGTGTGACTGCTCCGGGTGCTTGAAGTTGTAAACTTTTCAGAAAGATGCTGGTGTCGTCAGGCAGGTCGGCAGGTTGACGGAAGACAAAAGACAAAAGACAGATTCACCCCTGGGAGCCGATGTATGAATGACCACAACATAGGTACGTTTGCACGTAAGGAATAAACACCAACATATTTATATAGACTTATATATAACAGCCTTATAATTCAGTTTCAGTTCTGTCAAGGCCATGAGATGAATTCCTATAGGTCGTAGGAATAATTAATACCCGATTTCCTGTCTTGTGTATATTGTATAACAAATGAATACAGGTTCTCAAAGTGAGAACTCACATGACTTTTTATCTATTTCTTAAGCATTCACCGTTTCTCCATCACCTGACTCTTATTTAACTACTAAGAGTTGTGCTCCATGGTTTAGCAGTGGGTTCATTTGTCTATTTAGGTAAACAACTTATAATCAATAATCAATAATTGTTGGGTTCCACTGTATGCTGATAACACTGTCACATATACGCCTAGGCTACCACAAATCTACCACAAGTTCAAGCTTCTCTTCAGACTGATTTCAATATCTGAAAAGATTGTCTCTCACGTAATAAATGGAACTTTGGAGTCAACATTGATCTTGAAATTGCTTCACACATTCATTATTGACTATTGTGATGTTGTCTATCAAAACATATTAAAATCAATGTATTTCTCCAAAATGTAATAGACACTGCAATAGACATGGGAAGTCCTTTTCTCACGTATCACTGTCGACTGTGTGATGTACTCAGATGGACATCTTTAAATATAAGGCAGATTCACTGGCTTCAACTTAAATTTAAGTGTATTTATGTCAACTATCGTCATTATTTACAACAGTATCTTGTGCTTTTTACATAAAGTTATCAAGTTAGGCATTCTACTCAGAGCTGTCTCTGTCCCTCATATGTTACTAGAAAACATTTGGCAAAAGAGCTTTTGTGTTTAAAGCAGATGCATTTGTTGATACATAAGTTGCCGTGTTGATAATTGTATTTATTTATTTTTACATATTTAGACTCACCTCTAGTGAATGTGATATATGTTGTGAGCCCTGACACATAAAATATCTGTAAGAATTTCTAAGAATTTTCTTTTTTTTTTTTCTTTTTAAATCACAGCATATTTTTTATGTGAAAAGCTGAGCAGCATTTTTCAAGGTTCTCTATGTTGGGAGCTTCCTGAATGCTAACTGCCCACTTTATTTTACAGTAGTCGGGGGAAATGTAGTGAGCTGTATAATGTTGCTGCTCATTTTCCAAAGAGCTGTAGAAAGGAATCAGATGCTTAGTGCCAAGATGCCCATGACCTTTTTCTGTACCTCTTCTGACTGTGTTTAACATGTAGAGGCTGAGGTGTGTATGTGCATCTTTCTCTCTGTGCGTGAATCGCCTTGGCAAATTGCAGTCACACCCTCCGAGCATATAGAGCCTGTCAGAGGGTGCTGACCTACATAGTCACTGCCGAGTCACTGGTGCAGAGGTAGATTTGGACAGCCTTACAGAGTTTTTTTGCATGGCAAGAAACAGATGCTTATCCTGTTTGGCAGACTGCGTGCTGCTCTGTGTGGGCGGGCCATCAGGTGTGTACAGTGTGAGAGGATAGGAGAACTTTTTTTTTGCCACAAATATTTAAACATTTGCGCCGCTTTTTCTTTCCAGACAAACACTGGTCATGTCATTACGTGCAGTGAGTGGTGACAGAACAGAAAGTTTGCCTATTTAATTAGCCGCTCAAAGAAAAGTAATATTTTGTGTCAAAGCAGAAAAATATAAATAATTGAATACTGTCATGAATATGGTAGCGGTTTGCCATCCACCACTTAGGGCTTCGGTAATGACCAATCTTCTGTTTTCCTTGAAGGAAACTGTTGTCGTATAGCACAAATACTGCAGTACCCAAGATATAAATGAGCAGCTCCCCAGATATGTTGTGCTGAAAGATGATGGTGCATTTAGCCTTTACTTATGTTTTATGCAACATTGTTTTTTTATGAGAAATTTCTCTGCTCTATGTCTAAAACTATACTATCTCAAAGGGAGACAGTGGCACCTCCAGAATTTTTTCATAGGGGTGGCCAGATGGGGACACTTAAAATCTTGGGGTGGCACACCAAAACTAAAAGCCATAATTTCAGG
>JAPQRN010000018.1:13101622-13144997 GCA_037367275.1 Coranthus polyacanthus
TGTAGGCATTTCTATTCAGACAAATGAAACTCAACTACCAATAAACATGAATCAAAAAGCTTTAAATGATTATGTCACGATTTCTAATTTAATGGAAACACACTAAACAAAACATACATTTCCAGATGATGTTACTATCTAGGCTGCTGCGAGTGAGGGAAGATCAAGAGCGGCTTTCCTGGCTGGATGTGCATTTGGGATGAAATACATAACTGACGCTACTACAGTCTATACTGACCAGTGGGGTGGCCAGTAAATTTATCGGGGGGGGGCGTGGTGGCGCCATTGCAGGGAGAAATCTAGATTTTACCTTATTTAAGTGATTAAAAAGGTGTTATTCCATTTGTCACATTTTAGGTACATGTATAAAACATTCATACTGATTTCATAAGCTGACAGGCCTTCATAATAATACCAATTGTACAAAATAACATATCATTGTAATTATGCAGCAGTAACTGTGTTCAATGATATATATATATATGTATATATATATATATATATATACATATATATATACACTATAATCTGAAAATAAGGGGCATTCCCTCTGGATAAGAGGGTGATAGAGGACAGATCAGATAGATGTCCTGAGCTATAGGACTGAAAACAGTGTGTAAAACTGTCTTTAAAACCAATATCTGCTTCAGTAATTATGTCTGCAATAAACATGTGCTCATAGTCTTGTATAAGGTAATAGTTCTGAATTAGAAAGAAGGCAAGATGCAGATCAGTCTCTTAATTTATGCAGCACTGGCACAAATTTGAATAAGAAATTGACCGTTTGGATTATTTTAAAACTAATGGTAGCCACAAATAAATGAAAGCCAAGGCTGTGTGAAAAAAAAATGGAAATGTCTCAGTAATTCAAACTGAAAAGTATTCCTTGATGTAACATCATTTTACAAAAACTCCTCTTAATGCCCTCTTGTATTTAACAAACTGAATCTAAAAATGAATAGAGTAGACTTCAGTTAGTAGCCTTTACCACAGTTTTAATATTAATGCTTTGGAATTCACCCTTTGAGAAATATTTGTTCTAATTTCAGTAGCTCAAAGGTGCAGTGTGTGGGATTTAATGGCATCTAACGGTACGTAACTGAATACCTCTCACCTTGAGCTCTACTCGCAAGTGTGTAGGAGAAACTATGGTGGATGCTAAAAACGAAAAACATGAAAGCCCCCCCCCCCCAGAGACAGTATGTGCTTTGTCCATTCTGGGCTTCTGTAGAAACATGGCGGTGCAACTTGGAGGATTCCATGCAAGAGGACCCCCTCCCTATGTACATACAGTAGAAATGACCGATTCTAATGTAAATGAAACATGTGATTCTTATTTACAGGTGATTATACACTGATGAGAGCATGATTATGGATATTGTCTCGCATTTCTGCAAAGCCTACACACTGCACCTTTACATTTTTATTTGAACTCAATGTAGTTTTATTTTGATGTGAAATTAAAATGTTTTTCAGATTTTTTTTTTTTAATTACAGCATAGTTTTAGGTGTTCTTGTGCACCAAAATAATATGTGAGTACGTGGGAGCAGAATTGGGAATGGTGTAAAGAAACAGATGTTTTCTCAGGGGGTGCGTGACGCTTTGCAGTGTTTGGAAAAGGATGCACGCTGGGCTCACTGTAATTGGTGCATGTGTTAAAGCCAATGCTTGCTGAAGTCCCTTGTGCAGTTTGCTATCCTGCATCCCCATTTTCTTCCCAATGGATTAGAATCCAGGTCGTTGCACTGCAGACACTGAAACTTGCCCACAGTGACAGAAGGAAACACAGGACGAGAGGTTAGGATGAGATACTGATACTGCTCTTTTCGAGCTCATCACTTCACTTCTGTGTGTTTCAGTTAATCGCTGTTTCATTCTTGAACCAGTGAGTTAAGTCACAGTAATGATCTACTGAGGGTCTCACGGCTGTTTATTTTATTTATGATCTTAGCAACATTTTGTCCAAAAAAGTCAGTGAAAAGCTGCACTAAATTGACTGTGCAAGTGCCGGGAAAATTGTCAGGGGTGGGTTAGTATTACATAATACTATATAATAATATATCAATATATTAACGACAGAGTTTACTACCTGCATTATGTGAGATGGAAAGGTTTTTTTTCAATGGTGGATATTGCAGAAAACAACAAGAGTGTGTTTAAAAGGAAGTAACGTGTTGGAGGTGAGCATTTTTCTGGTATGTCAAGGATCAACATTTTGTATCTTGCCATTCCACAATCACTTAAATGACATATCAGACGCCTATGTGTTAGTTGAAATGAGTCTACATTGTCAGAAATATGGAAAAACATCCTGTATGAACCTCTCAGTAATGGAAAATGCAGCTGCTTTGCTCAGTGAGTTATATTTGTGGCTTCCTCAGTACCGACGTACAATGTGACGATAATGAATGAAAGATGTATCGAGATAATATGACCACAGTGTGATAACACAAAGCATAAAAAAACAAGAATTTTTAGAGTATTTTACGTGAAACTGCACGGTAATGAGTCTACAGTTTAGATTCACATCGAGGTTCACTGTGCAAATGTACCAAATAATAAATAGCAAATTAATAAAAATGTGGATAAACATCTGAAAAAAACCCTCTCCTTCAAAGGTTAAAAAAAGAAGAAAAAACAACATCAGAACTACTCTTTCACACCTTATGGCATGAGGCAAAAATGGCCATTCGTCATCTGATTTGCTAATGATCAGCAAGAAATTATTCATAACAGTGAGTGATATTCCACTGGAGATTTATAACATAATGCTTGATACTCCTTATGTTTTTCATTGAGGCTCTGGCAGCTGGCTGGTCATGATGCTCCCTCTGTGCTTGTCAGATTACAGGCAGCCTAGACCCTGAAACCAGGAGACTATTTTTAGATGGCTAATAAGAATTCATTTATGGAGGTGCCTTCAATTGAAACAATATGTTCAGCGAACAACACTGTCAAGCCAGAAAAATGGGGAGAAAAGTGAGAAATGTGATTAATTACCACCAGGTCTTACTTGACTAGAATAGTAGTAGTATAATAAAACAAGGGTCTGGTTCATCTTTTACTTATAACCACATGTGAAACATTAATGGCTTGTTGTGGTTTTCAATCAGGTCACACTTGAGCTACAGTGACTGCAAGTGTCTATTGTATCAAATAAATATTTTAAGCTCTAACATGATAAGGCCCTCTTCCTCGCCGTTGCCTCTTCAAGGCAGCACTTTGATACTAGATTCCTCTTTGCTCAGAGACATCATGATCTGTCTCTGACCCAAAAGCACTGCAGTTTCACACTCTGTGGCCAGCTGTCATATGAAATCCAATAAAACACATCTGAACCATACAATATTTATTGTAATATCCACATCTACTCACAAAGACACAACTGCTGAAAACTGCACTAAAGCTTTCACAATAGACCATCATTAGTCACAACAGACCATGCTATAAGCTGACGAGGAGGCTCCTGTCTTCTCCTGAATTAAATGATCTTAACAAAAGCTTTTTTAATTTGACATTGGAAGTAACAAATTTAATTAATTGTGAAGAGGACTTGTAGATATAGCATGGTGTGCTGCTTCTATATATTTGGGCGGTTGTGTTGAGATACATTCGAGCCAGATATAGAAAAGCAAATGTATCCATCTGTCCAACCTTTTACCGTTATTGAAGCAGGCACGAGCAGTCTGTGCAATCTTAAGTAATACTGAATTTACTCTAAACATGGTTGCCTAAAACTGAACGTGGCTTTTATCCAGATATTCTTTACTTGAAATAACTAAGTGTAAATCGAACTGCATGTGTTTTGCATAATGATTATCATTCACTGTTGTAACTACTTTGTGATGGATTAGTCGCATCAAATTTAACCCTTGTGTTGTCTTTACTTTTTGAGATCCTCTGGTTTTTTTACCTCGGGTCAAAAATGGGTCATATCTCTTTATCTCTTTGATCTCTTTAGTCCCGCCCCCTTGATGTGCAGGTGCAAGACGTATAGTGTGAGAAAATGTTTGATGTTTAGAATGTTATGAATAACATTGTAAACAAGGGCTTTGAAGGTGGTCACATGACAGAGGGTAAAGATTAGATTAGAACAATGTAACATTATCTGTGTGTGTGTGTGTGTGTGTGTGTGTGTGTTTATGTCTGTGTGTGTGTGTGTGTGTGTGTGTGTGTTTATGTCTGTGTTTATGTCTGTGTGTGTGTGTGTGTGTGTGTGTGTGTGTTTATGTCTGTGTTTATGTGTGTGTGTGTGTGTGTGTGTGTGTGTGTTTATGTCTGTGTGTGGACATGTTTGTGTGTGTCCCTGTGTATGCAGGTCAAACTGACCTGAAGGTCCCCATATGAAGGATGTAAATGTACGAGGTATAGAAGCATGTGTGCTCAAATTTTTGTTTATTTTTTTGTACATGTTTATCACCGAAAATAAGCTAAGGCCATTGAGTTTCGGTAGAAAAAATGAATACTTGTACCCCTTGTACCCCCAAATTGACCCGAATACCACACAACGGTTAAGCAACATCATTGCCTTGCACTGTAGCTTGGATTTTTTTTAAAAATGAAATGGCTTCTGAGATTGTAAGCATACAATATAAGAATTGTGCCAGATGGCGGTTACATTCGGTTCCCTCCCCACAGTTTTAAAAACAAAATTATGAGAAAAGCTGTTCGCTTTAAACTGACAATAATTACAAGCTCATCAAAGTGAAGAGCAAGAAGTAAGTTTGTTGTTTTATTATTTGTTTTTATTATTATTTTATTATTTCCACAATGAGCAATAAAAACTTGCCTTGAATTTCTGAAATCCTGAAATCCTGAATATGCACATCTTTTTTTATCATTTTCTGATCTTTCTGTCTTTGTGGTTGAGGTTCGTTTGCGTGTAAACAACTAAAGCAATTCTTTGTTGACTGTGGGGGTCTTAATTGTTGAAGTTTAAACACTATTTAAAGGTATACTTTTGAAACAGAAGCTTTCAGAAAACTAACATTGTTTTCACTGAAAGTAACAAGGACTGAGAAGTCAGCTACTGTTAAGGTGCATGTCAAAGCAAAGCTATATTTGTCTAAATGTTATGTGCAGTTTGAAGAGTGAGTAGCAGATATAACAATGGGACACTGAGATAAGAGGGAAAGGAAATTCATGAAATGGATAAGTGAGATGATGACTAATCAGGATATAAAGAATAACAATTTAACACAGTGCAAAATTAAAACTATCCTAATCTTCATTGCACACAGACGTTGGATTTATTTTTTTCCTGAAAGATGATGGTGACAACAACTGCAGCAGCTGGAGGAGCGGGACATGAATATACTTTTAAACTTATGTATTGAGTTTCAACTCACTCGAATAGCTAACGGTACAATTGTTAAAAAAATCAAGGAACCTCAAAACTTCACATTTTTGTTAAAAAAGGGTATGCTACGCGATGTTGCAGTTAATGCAACTCTCCTGCCGACATAGTAAGTAACATAGTTAACACAAGTAACATAAAAATAAAAGCCTTTAAATCCTCCACATTTAAACTTGAGAGTTTCAAAGCGTGCTTTATATCTTACAGAGATTGTATGGATAATCAGTTCTTCCTTTACATACATAAATGGAACAAGGTGAATACATTAAGTGTGCTTGGTTTTTACATTACGATATTACGATGTATACAGAACCAAGTTACTGCCACAGTGAAGAACAACTTGTTTATATTGGTTACCATGGCAGGAGAATATACTGAGTGAGTGCTGACCTTTAGCTAAAATGTCACAGATAAGGGCAGCAACATGCTAACTTACATTAGCGCAAAGAGAGCAATATGAACAATAGCTAGTGCAATTTTAGATGAGGACTGAGGCAATCATGTCATTTAGGTCTCAGTATGACTTCAATATAGCAAAATAAATCAGAATGCTACCTGCACATTAAAGTGCACATTTAAAACTGAGGATGGTCAATTAATATCCGACAATCTGTAATTAATTTTCATTGCTGCCTTATGTTAAAATTATATCACATGTTCAGTGTTGCTGTTGTATTTACAGTAAATCCAAACTTCACTAGCTTTGTCTTTAAGCTGACACGGATGCCCTTTAAACTCAGCTGGTATGTGGGTAACTTCTATTTTATATATGAAAGAAAACAAACAGCATGGATGTGCTGTATATTTTTGGTTTGGGAAAGATTAATTTATTGGTGTGTAGATGGAGATGGAATTAAAAGCCGAGCAAATTAACATCACTTTAATGTATTCATGATTTTAAACAACAACAATATAATCTGATTAGTTTCACTCAAAAGCCTTAATTCTTATTGTAATGACAATCTGGGATGCTGAGGTTGAGTGCTAAAGCAGTTGGCATATCACACAAATAAGCAAATAAGTAAACAAAATGGCCAAAATACAATAGTTACCATATCTCAGAAGAATAGCTTCAATGCATTATGGTAATTCAGTAATGGGATCAGTTTTAAAATGATTATAGCACAGCTGTCTTGAATTATTTTCATCTGTCTTCCCAGTTTTTGGCGGGAAAAGAAATGAAGACGTTGCACTGTGCCAGAATTCTACCTTGAAGTGCTACAACACCATTTGGATCGCTAGCTGTCATGCTCAGAACCAGCCTTCAGAAAATGTAGCTGTGGATTAAAAAAAAAAAAAAAAAAAAATCTATGAAGGGTTGTGAGCAGAGAGCGGTTGCCATGGCAATGCTGTGGCAGACGGGCCCGGAGAGCTGGATGTTGCTTTCTGTGGGCCACGGGACTTCTGATGGGGTGTGGATTAGGTGTGGTGAAGAGTTAACTGATGGGTCCTGATGCTTTTCCTGGGCCTGTGAATTTATGTAACCTTTGTCCTTCACGTCCATTACTGAAGTTCAAAACACGGGCCAGAATGGAATTCACTCAGGCTGCTGTTCAAATGCAGATGAGGCTGTGTAATTGTTGCAGCACCTAATTGCTAATGTATGATAGGAAAGAGAAAATGCATCCGAAGATGTGTATTCAAATGAAATATTCAAGGCTTCTAATGAAATATTCTGTCAGTTTAGAGTTTCTATGGGTGACTCTGCCAGTGGAACTGCTTTTAAGACGAGAGGCAGGCTGCTTTAATGAGGCTCTGGGCCAGCCCCAGCCAGCCCTCTAAACTCTGCTTGTTTGTTTAGTGGCCCTTATTCTTTGTTGTTGACTTTCATTGCAGGATTATGGACCAGACATTGTATTAATAGCTTGCTGAAATCCTGCGTGGCCCTTTTCTGTCTTGACAATATGCTGGATGATCATGTGATATTTTTGAAGTTAGCTTTCATGATCTCCATTTCTGATATGTTCAGTCATGGAGAAAATCATGTCCTGTGGGTTGGGGATATATTGTGCCTTATCTTTGATACATATTTTCAATTAACAGTGAGATGGAAATTGATACCCCATCAAATGTGATAAAAAATCGTGCAATGATATTCTCACATGTTGATGAATGAATTATTTTTCTTTTTTTTCATCGTCATGATGAGCATATCCAGATTGCTTAATTAGAGACACACTGGATATGTTAATTATGCCAAGAGCGAAGGAGATGGAGTGTTAAATTACTTCACAATGCAGTGGTTCATCCACTAAAAACAAGAGGTATTTTTAAGGTTTGAAATGTAATCACAAGTGTACAAAGAGAATTTAACAGTGGCCTTGATTGTATCCTGAGGTGAAACAGCAGAAAGGAAGAGCAATTTTATACTCTAGGGAGGTGCTTATCAATGTTGGCTATAAAACATTTCCTGTTGAGCACTAAAGGAATTTTAGTGTGTGTACTAACAAAGCAACTGAACTTTTGATTATATAATGTAATCAAAACTCTCTGTTGACAGAAAAAAAGCGATATCACAGTCCCTTTGGAACAATTACATGCCATAAATCAGCACCTAATCACCAATTTTCTTGCCTTCACTCCAGGGGAAAGTTGTTTTATTTTGCAGGTTACTTGTTAAATTAAAAATACCTTTTCTAAGCACTGCAAAGAGGGATGCAATTGCTTGTCTCTGTCCGTCTGCAAATCCTTCAGGGAGTTTATTGGGGGAAACCTTTATGTGACATTTATGACATTAATTGCCACTAAATACTCTTTATACTCTTTAAGTTTGAAAAATGCTTATGCAAATTCTGTCAACTGGAGCTAGAAAGTCTCTGCAATTGTATTTGCATTACTTATGTGTTGACTTCTCCTGACACTTTCAGCGCTAATTAAATCAAACTCACATGACTCTGTTGCTGGCTGGCCTTGCCTTTGTGTTTATAAAATCCTAAAGTAACTATTTATTTGTTTTGAATTCACTCTGACACACAAGACATTTTATAAAGGAACTACCACGCATTAGATTTGTGCTGCTCTATGTTAGTGGAACAGGTAAAAGACAGATGAGACATAAACATTGTTTTTTGAGTTCAATGCCAGTAAGTTTTGTTCAGGTAAATAACTGAACTGCAGGATTTTATTTAGACAGGTTTAATCAAGGAATTTAAACATTTTGAAATGATGTTGCTTATTAATACAAAAGAGGGTTGTATAAATTAGAAATGGAATATTGCGTTAAAAGTAATGCAACTGGAATTCAACATATTGCATTTGGCTTTTTATTCTGGCTGTAAACTAGCAGAACAGGAGCTGCTTGACGAACTCAGGACAGCTGGAAAGTGCATGAACAGATTATTATTATTGATAATAATAAAAACAAACAAGCAAACAAATAAAAAAAATTTGGCTGAATTATCTTGAGTTTCCGGAAGGCGTTTTTTCCCATAGTTCTCTGCCCTAATTTTTTTAAAGCTTGTCTGCAAAAACAAGCAAACAAAAAGCCTATAGAACTCTACTGTAATCTGTAAATGTGCTTTCTTTCATGTTTGGGTTTGTTTGGAGTGTAAACATGTTTGAATCTGTATGATTCTGTGGAGCAACACATAACCTACTTTATCACAATTAAAATAAAAGAAACAAATTATATTTACAATGTAATCATGCCAAGTCACTTTTATGTAGAGAACTAAGTGAGGGATACTTAGATCAGGCAGTTTGATTTTTTTTGTTGACTATTGTAAGAATACGAATGAAAACAGTAACTAACACACTGGTCACCCTGCTTCTCTTAAGTCTGCTAAAAAAAGAAGCTTCTAAAGGGTTTCAGCTTTTAAAGCTTGCAAAAAAGGTGGAAAAGTGTGAATGTGACAGCCTTGTTTATTTCACTGGGAGTTTAATGAAGTTTTAATTAGAAACAGTTTGTTTTGTCCGAACAGTACCATCTTAAAGTATAACAGTCACGTATCCATGCCATGTGTTTGATTTTTAGATACTTTTGTCGCTTCTTGCCAATATACATAATCATTGCAGCACAGATGTTGAAATGGCTGTTTAAGTTTCACTGCACAATGTTGGTTTATTTATTTGTGGATATAGTGTTTTTCCCTTGTGTTCTTCTTCGTGTTTGAGGTTTAACTGTTCCTCTCCAATATTCAAGCCCTCCTTCTTTGCCTTAATAGGACCAGTGGTGTAGCAGATGGAGCTTTACAATAACGCGTGTGCGGAAAATTAATAGTCCTGCAGTGCAGAGTGTTGCATGATGCTTTTATAAGTTAACAAATATTTAATGTTTCCTTCAGAGGAGAGAAAACGCATGAATTATGCATGTATCCAAACTAGTTTGTTATGCTAGCTCGATAGTTAAAGTGTAACTACAGTCAGTGGTTACTTTATCAAACCTTTCCTTTTCAGACTTGTAATGAATGCAACACAATGCTGAATAATGCAGGTGAAGCATAATGCCACAAAGATTTGCATGTTTGCATGTGTGCAAGATCAGCTGATTATGATGAAAATAGAGAACTAAATGCACTATATAATTATGGTACAACTGAGAGTTAAATGTAAAAAAGAAAAGCTAAACCACACACACTTTGGCTCAGTTTAAATCTTGATGCTTTCACATGCATTGTAATTTCCAAATATGCAGAATTCTTTTACAGAAGTTGTTTGTTTCTGACCATCTCTGTTCCCAGAATCTCAAATAAATATATATAATGTTTACCAAGAAAGCGTGTATTTTAACACAAGGAACTTAAGACAGTGTGTGTGTGCGTGTTATAGTGAAATGTGAGTATTGGTGTCACTGTCCCATACTATATTAAATGTATTATTCTTATTAGCATAACTATACAGTTTATCAGTGAGCTCTTTATTGAGTCACATTTACTTGTGTCTGTCAGACTCTGCAGCTGGTAGCGGCTGCAGATGGGTAGTTAAAAAAAATGATGCCATGTCAGGATTTGAACACACTTTGGTTTTACTACACGTCACTTAAGTTAATGGAAATATTGTCAGATAGCTAAGGGACTAGCACCGAGGCATGTGCCGTAATGCTGCGTACTAAAAGTGCACCGAGTACTGTGGTGTCGGAAAATCAAGTTATGGCACTGCTTTGATAAAACAGTGAACATTCATAATGAGTTGGTTCCAGAAAAAATGCTTGAGCCCTTCAGAAGCCCAGTGTTGTTCACAGTTTAGTTACCAGCAGCTGAGCAAATTGACAGAGATTAAACAACAGGGTTAGCTTCAACTTCGCCCTGCAGCAATAAAGGAGTGTCCTCAGTTTGCAGTGTGGAGGCTGAAATAGCTCATTTCAGATGCGGCAGTTACACAAGTCTTTGTTAAAATATCAGAAAACATTCAAATATGTATAAACATTTTTACTCATAATCATGTTTAGTTCAAATAAAGAGATGAAGTTCATTCAGTGTGGACATTGAATTGTGTACCAGTGAAGCCTATTTAAGAAGATAACATTGATTTATCGATTAATCCAGGAAGGTAGTGCAATCATGATATTGATTTTAGGTGATATCACACAGTGGTATGAGGGATGTTGTACTGAACATCAGCTGAAGGCCTAGACGTCTTCCATGTAGGAATGTGTGTTCTTGAACTAAAAGTTTCTCTGCCTCTTCAGCGTCTGTTTCACTTCTTACCTGTCCCCCTATTGCTTTCTTTTGCTGTGTGCTTTGTGTAGCTCAGGTGCACTTACATCTGCATCCCCGCAGAAGAGATAGATGCTGCATTGGAATGAAGACTTCTATTTGACATTGATGCACCTTTGTGGTATTATATGCAAATTAACAGGGATGAAGGCGGAGGCTGTTTGATGTGCAAATGATGATTTTGGGGCACTGCAAATGTGCACACCACTGCTTTTCTGTTAATTGCCTTCCCTGTGGAGTCAAGAAACTTTATTAGAGAAAGGATGAATGTGAGCGTAAAGAAAACAGATTTCAGCTTTATAGGTGGAAGAGGACATAGTCCACTCAACATCACAACACTGAATGAAATCATAGGCTATGATTTTAGAGTGTGCTTCATATTTGTATGCCATGCAGTGCCTTGCAGGGACATAGAGATTGTTTTTCAAATTGAAAGAGAACTTTAAATTGTAACATGAAACAGTACCTCTTCAAAGATGAAATAAACAGCGGCTACATAAAGTTAAAATGAAAAAATGAATTTCAACATCTGTGGCGATAATGTTCATTGGACTATATACTACAGTTTAACTGTGATAATTGTTCTTTGGACTGGTCATATATTACCATAGCCCCTTTGTAACACTGCAACAAGAAAAAGTCAGCACAGAAAGAAATGTCACAGTATGTACAGTATCGGTGTGAAGCTGCCTGTGTCACTACGGTCTTCTGCTGTCTAATATTACATTTACCCATACCAGTAAGTTAGTATCATATCAATATGAAGGCATATCATTTATTTTAAATCTAGAAAGTGTAATACTTTGTTAAATCTATTTGCTTTCTTTATGAATGAGCCTTTGATCAACCATGGATGGTGAGCAATCAAGGATACAGAATTTATCACTTGCATAATGCATAACCAGTTGTAGTGAACCAGCTGTCAAACACATTCATTGCAAAGAGGCTGGCACATCTCATGTGTGCACAAACCACAGCTTACAGGCAGCTACTATTCAGAGCATTTCTGATGCTGCACCGGAGGCAAAAGAGAGCATGACTCGCAGTGTACACAAATCAGAAGCATTTCTTAAAATGAACTGGCAATTGGATGAGCATAAAATGATGGAACATTTTATACATTTATTAATGTCCCTCTTTAAGAGAATTTTTTTTCTCACATGATATCAAACATTTTTAAGTTCAGTAATGGTGAAGATACATTAACCTCTGAGAGAATTTTTGTAGTTTTTAGAAGTTGCAGTCTTACCACTGTTATGTTGTGCTCAGGACAAAAGCAAAGCAAAATTTTCATTTTGTGTGATTATATACAAAGCCAATGCAAAGACGTGAATAATGTGAATTTGCTCCGGGTGATGCAAAAAGACTCAAACACGCACACCGGCAAAAAAATGTCATGTGTCACTGTGGCACAAAAGTTAGTCGGTCAGCCAGCTGAGGTTATTCTACTGACATCAACAAGCAGAAATGAAGAACCAAGTTATTGTGTATGATTATTCATTCTTGACAGGAAGGGTGAGACTATTTCACTTTCCTTCCACCATCCTCTATTATTTTCAACAAAAATCACAGCATTGCTCTGAGCACACGCATCTCTTCATGCTAACACAGGGATCGTCTCGAACTCAGCAACCTACTGCATTCATGGTGATACAGCTTCACTGACCTGACATAATGGTAAATAAAACACGACATGTGAAACTGAACTGTAAACACAATAGGTCAAAACTTTGATTGAGTCTGTATGACAGAACATGCATTTAAGCTAACAACCATAAAGTTTGCTCCTACAACCTGACAGCTTCCTCAACATGACTCCTTGGTTTGCAGCATTATTGTCACTGTGCGCACCTGGAACTCAAAGATTCAACTTTTTTGATGTATATAGAGACAGAAAAATAAAGCAGAGGGCTTGGAGAAAAGTGAAACAGTAGGACTAATTATCAAATTTCCCCATGGGGATTAATAAAGTGTATTTGTATGTACTTGCCAAGTATCTGTGTAGGCTATGCATTTGTTTGTTAGCTCTCTTTGGTTGTTAAGGATGAATATTTGCATCTTGCAAAAACACTCAACCGTATTCAGTAAGTAGCACGAGGTGAAAGTCTGCAGCGTGTTTGGTCTGAACACAGCATTAGAGCGGTAAAAGACATGCATGCAGACATTTTAAACTATCAAACACAAGTGTAACTATCAAAATTATTCATGTCTGCATCCACTCAGGTGCCGGCACACTGCCTTATTGCAACGCTTGGATGGAGCTCAGTTCCTCTTTTTCCCCCCTGTTGTAATATCAAAATATATTCTGTGAAAAATGTTTATAAAGACATGGTTTTGGGAAGTCCCAAGCCAATCCCAAACTGACACTGTTAGTGTACACAATGGACATTAATATTCACTTTGTTAGAATTTGGCTTTGGTCAAAAGTTCCCAGATATAACGTATATTATCAAGAAATTATTTTAATTTGTCACCTAATGAAATGAGATTCTGTTGTCTGCTGAAAAATCCAAATGCAGTCCAGGCATTAGAAGTTACTTATTGAGGAACTTAATCATTTGCTCTCTTAGCACGCTCACAGCTGGCTGTAGATAAGGCTTTGTCTTGTGTTTTAAGCAGATATTTGACTCAAAGATGGGTGTTTTCTGTGCCTTGGAGGAGTGAACAGTTAAAAGGAGTGCAGTAAAAATGCCAAGGTTGGCTAAGGACAGATAAGAACCGCAAATTTATTATAATTAAGCAAGCTGCCCCTGCCTCTCAAGCTGCTGTACTATCTACTCCCGTGGAAAAAAAAGAAAAGAAAACAAAGAGCAGCAAAGAAAGGCAGGGAATAATAAATAAAAACGGTTAAATAACTGAGAGTTAATTCTAGGAAGAAGAGTTCAGAAACACATCAGGCCTCGTTTTAGCGATTGTTATGACGTCCTGATGTCCATGTAAAAAATCCCATCGATCATAGTGTGATTATATGACTTAACTGTGACAGGTGCAACCGGCAACTTGAAAAGTAAGTAGCTAAAACTATTGTAAACACTTGATTGGACTTTTATGACAACAATTATTGGTTTTTAGCCACATTTTCTTGTTAATAGTAAAGCAGTGGATAAATAGTTTGTTTGAGGCACTTTGGGACAATTTAATTTAAGACAGAACAAATCTAGAGTTAATGCAATGTCTTTTTAAGGGGTCATAGCATTGCCATTTTCTTTTGGGCAGAGAAAGAAAGAAGTTCAGAGAGACTTGGTTAAAAGTTAGATTCACTTTCTCAACGAGAGTCATTGTCACAATGTCTTAAAAAAAAAAATGACTGAATTACTTTTCCTGTAGAAATACAGTTTGTTGTCATTGCATTTTGAAAACAAGAGAGAAGAGAGTGAAGACCCTGAAATAAGCCCATCTCCTATTCCCCTAATAGATTAAGGTACAAATATGGCAGTCATAACTGTGTGTGTTTTTGCCAGCTGTGTGTAGGTATACGTCCACTGACAACACAACCACTCCCATAAAGAAACATTGCTGAGGCCAGGCCCTGCTGTGTGGTGGGCTTGGTGATTAATAGAGGGCAGTGCAGGAGGGCTGCAGAATGATTAATTGAGCTCAGGACCTCATCTGCAATGTTTTGATGAAAATGAAGAGAGGAAGAGGGGTTGAGCTGTAGCAGTAATGGTAGGTGTGTACAGTACGTGTAGTGGGGGAGGGAAGGCAGGTACTTTAATGAATCTGAAAGACAAACGAGTGCCAGGTTGATTGTAGATGTTGGTATACAGTAGGTGTGCCGGTGTGTGCTTAGGTGATGACTTCTCGTTGCCTACTTCTCACTCTCCAACATTATCACTCAACGCTGGTGATACAGTGGTAGGATTCAAACCTCTTCATTGTACTGATGTACAAACCATTTAATAATACCAAGCGCAGAACTACGTTTTACAGATAGGCTTTTGATAAAGTTTAATGCAACCTTGCCTGAGGCCCTGATTCAGTCCAAAATGCTCCACAAGTCATGCGCAGTTAAGAAAGAAATCCAAAGTGGCGAATGGGGCAAATGTAGAAAACACACCTTGAGAGGGAGCATGAAAACAGGCTTTTTGGATGAGCTGCAATTATCACTCAGCATGTGAAGGGCTGAATTGTGCTCAAGAGGAAAGTCACTCTACTGCGTTTGCCTGATTGAAAATCAGTTCTCATAAACACCGCAATCACCTTTATAGTCTCCCCCAGACAGTTTGATCCTCAGGGACTGTAATAAACACCCAGGGGAGTATGAGGTGACATGCGGTTGGTCTTTTGTGACAGCAGAGTCGTGATAGCCTACTTTGTCATGAATGTATTTCCTTCAACTAACACTGAAGATTGAAGGATCTAATTAGTATGTGAGCTGCAGTGTGTAGGTTGATCTACAGTCTATCAGAATAGTTTTTTTTCCAATTCTCCTTAAACCTATGAGTCTTTTGATCACTGATAACTTTATGTTACTTTTACCTAAATGGATTGTTATATGAAGCAAAATGAAAGATGACTGTAACTCATCTGAATATTTTCTTCAGTCCACTGCTTCCAGCTGAATCTTAGTTCGGTCCATATAGTAAATTTTGACTTTATGTCATTTTTGTGAAGGAAACGAGGTTAACTCATGCTGGAAGGATTCTCAGGAGACTCTCAGATGTCTTACACAGAACCATTTACTGATTTATTGACGCAAGCTCGATATCAATGAGAACAGAGATGGCCATAAGCTGACACGTATGTACTGCCACTCAATTCTGAAGGTTACTCTCCCAACAGGATGTGTTTATACCGTCCATGTATCTACATTTATCCATGTCAACACGTCCCAGTAAGACATTACCTCTTCCCCTCAATCTAAGGTGAAAAAAGGAGTGCAGTTCACATGAGGTCTTTCTCCTAAAATTAGAATGTACTACAGAGGCACTCTTAACGTCCTTGATGCCACAGACACAGACATATGCTGAGTCACTGCGGTCTTCAAAAGCGAGGAAACCTCTAGTCTGCGATCTTGCAACCCCACCTAAAGAAGAAAGAATTCCCTCAAAATGTCGTTATCTTTTAGCAATAATGATTTTCTATTTTGGTTAAAATGGGTTGTCTTTGATATATAGTAAAGATGATCTTGAAGAGTGTGAGCCCTCACGTGATTATTATCATTATTTTCATGATTAAAGGTATAATATGACATTTCTCACTTGTGAGCAAACTGTTCAAACTTTGCCCGTCATCTCGAATCAATGAAAGAGGGAGAAAGTAGCGGTGGTGGCATTAGTGAGAAGAAAGCCATGAAATGGAGAATTAAAATGTCATTTTTTTCAGATTGTTTCACACTGGTTACATCCTAAAGCACACACACACAAAACACTCACACCTTCACACCACCATTATGGAAAGGTTCTGAGTTAATACAAACGAAACCCACGCTTCATCCTGCAGAGAAGCTCTGTAGCTCTGTGCGTTTATGTAGCTCGACGCTGTGGCTCAACCTTGTGCTAAGATTCGCAGGCCCACACTTCACACCTGGAATGAACCAAGAGCAAAGCAGAGAGAGGAGAGTCATGTAACTGGATTTGTTACGTTTTTATGGAGAACCGCCTGCCCACCCTGTGCGTCACTGTTGTTGGCTGGGTGCTATAAACACTGCCTAAATGTCGATACCCAGAAACATCCTGAGCACAGCAAAAAAGAGGAAAATGAGAAAATACAAGCAGAGGGGCAGTGTCTCTGCTGGTAAATACACCATCGCATACATAGTGGGTCATAAGTGATGACATGGGAGGAATCTCACATGATTTACTTTCAATTATTTGTATGTATAGAAGTATGTTCAGATTTCAGATTGCTTTTCAGATTCATTTTCTTTAACCACCACTTTAAACTCCTCAGTTTACTCTCAACTGTGACAAGGATGAGCATCAAACTTTTACATTTGAGAAGTGGCAAACTGCAGAAGTGTTGCATTTTTGCTTGAAAAATTAGACAAAAATTATAGTACTATAGTCTTTTTTTCACATACAAGAATAACAAAAAACACTATAACATTATTAAAAACTGTGTAAAGCAAGATGTGAAAACCCCGATTACTGTAAGCATTGATAGCTACATGCACTTTGTAATTGTCTGTATGACAGAACTGTCACAGTATGATCAGTAGATCATACTGTGACATCTACTATGATCAGTAGATCATACTGTGACATCAGTAGATCAGCAGTAGCTGTAGTTTCGGCACTGAACCGCCTAAAACTGAATGCTCCCACGAATAATGTGTTTGTAATAAAAGTTAATAGCCTTTAGTGTTTGGCCTTTAGATATGGACTCACAAGAAATGAAGTAGTACTGAAACAAAATGATGAACTAGACCAAGACTATCAAATTCATTTATTAATTCATAAATAACACTTAATATAATATATTGGGCTTAAACTGGGCACTGATCAGTGTGTGAAAAGTATGCTATTGTAGTTCAAGCGCCATCCATCCAAGCTTTCTCTTTGGTTTAGAACTGATGCTCAAAATAGAATGTAGCACTTTGTTTTACATCAGTGTCTTTTTGGAATAACAATAAAGCTAACAAACAAACAATACAAACAAAATTAAAAATAGAAACCAATATAATTATTCCATTTTAGAGTGACATGCAGCATCTGCTCAGTGCAAGTGAAAGGACTGTCTTCAATGCTGTTTTGTTTTTCCTCAGGCCAGTCTAAATGCAAAAGAGATGTATACTGACAGAGGAGGATGAATTCTGTTCCTAGGGTTGCTCTGAATGTATATCTCAAAGAAGAGGGCTTTAAACCCCCTAAAATGGATCCAATTACGAAGAGGGCTTTATGGTGACGCTTGTGGAACTGTGTGTAATTGTGTAACCCTAATTTTCCTGGCACGGAGGCTCTGACAGAGGCCTGTCATCTCCCCTAAGCCTCTTCTCTCAGGGACGATGCTGAAATGAGATCTCGTCTTAGCTGCAGAAATGCTGAAAGTAATATAACGGACACCAAGAGAACAAAATCACCTTCTTACAGAGAAATCCTTTAGAAAAAGGGCTTTAGCTTCCATATCTATGCTGCCCTCTCAGCTGACATGATGCAGTGAAGAGGGCTGTGTGATACTCACTCACAGTACGTTCTTGCAGATGAGAGGACAGAGAAAATTGTTCAGCATATGACTTTTTTTTTTTTTTTTCAAATGGTTTCTGTGATTAATTCACACCTAGGCTTACACGTTGAAATATCCCTAGGGGAAAAAAATGTTAAAGAAAATAAACACTAAAGAAAAAGAGCAGTCTGGCTAGACTCTACTGTTGTGCATCCCCTCCTTTTTCCTCCCCATGCCTTTCGGACCTCATAAGCAGCAGCAGCATCCCTTGGCATGGCAGTCTAATGGCTCGTAAATGTTTTATAGCAGTGCATGATAGTGCAATGACATCTGGCTATTCCGTGGCTGCCTCGAGTATTGCCAGTTCTTTCAGAAATGCTCAAACTGTGATGAAAAGATGGCTGTTCTCCCTTCGACTTAAGTCAAATCATTGAAACTGGCTAGAACCAGACCATGAAATCGAATTATTAGATTAGAAATAATGGCTTGTTTGTCTTAGCATATAAAGTGTAAAACAAAAGCGATTGGTTATGGCAGGACTCGTTGACATGAACGTTTATGGTGTGTTATTTTGCTAAATAGCATGATATTTTTTGAATGTTTGGTTTAAGAAAAAAAAAATAGATTAAGGAATGCTAGTGTATATTGCCGTATGTGTGGGGAGGCTCTGAAATTAGTAGCAAATCTCCTGCCTTTGATCTTTGCAACCATCAAAGAGCTCTGTCCTCCCAAAGTCAGACACACCAGTTACATATGGCTCTGCGTTTCATATAGAGAATGTCAAGCAGCATCTCTCTATTTTCCTCTCGCCGTTTCGTAATCTCCACACTGAAATACTGTATGATTGTTGCTACCCAGATCACTAGGTTTCCAGCAACAAGCAAATAGTTGAAATAACAAATAAAAGCAAAGCACTGCCTGTAGCGATCAATGCATGAAGAGATAGAAAAGATAGAAAATAAAGCATTGTTTGGCTTTTTTGATAGTCACGAAAGGTAAATACTATTCAAAAAATAATCTGCCTTCAGAACAGGCTACCTCTTCTTCTTCTTTTCTTTTCTTTATAGTGGCTCATCCATTGTTAGGGTGCATTACTGTCACCTGAGTGTGGACAAGGGTTAATGGAATAGACAAAACAAACACTGGCTTTAATGAGGGTCTTGGGAGCCACTGTAGCAAAGGCTGAGATGAGAGCAGAGAGGTGCAATATCAAAGCTCACCACTAGATATCCCTAAACATTACACACTGAACCTTTAATCTGTTTTTGGGGTGAACTGATGTTTTTCCTCTTCTAAACAGTTATTTGTTTAATGCTACATAAGAGCTCAGTAACCAGTGATAAGCATTAGAATTATACTTTTATAATTTTACTTTTTTATTATACTTTCAGGCAACATAGTGCACTTGGCGTACTTTGTTTTTTTTTATCTTGCACCAACGCCTTTCCATGAATACCCAGAAAGAATAAATTGTGTACTCCTACTATTTACCTTTTCCTCCCCATCAATTAATTGCTGGACTGTGGCACAATGGTCGCAGCAGCTATAATCTAGCTATTTAAGTCACTGTGGCAAAGGATTTAAACCTCTTTCAGTGCCTGCTTTTCCCCCCATTGCGCTTTTTTCTCACATTACTTCTTACGTGGGAAAATATTTACAGTTGTGTCATGAGGGTGTTGTTAATCTGCAGCTTGCACTCTTCAGTGCTGAAATGACTCCCTCATGTAATTGCTCCAGGAAATTAAGCTTATTCGACTGTTTCCCGTGTAGTGATTTACATAGAGAAAGAGTGTTAGCTATGCAAAAAACAGTAAATGTAAATGACATTATACAGTATCTTTACATAATGAATCTGTGGGTGAGGTTTTTGGTAACTTTCTTTATTCCCCTCTAAAACATGGAGCTTATTTTGAAAATTTTGTGACTTTTAAATTCTTGATAAGTCAATGTCTTTGAAAAGGCAATGTGAAATAAGTCTTCTGCTGCCATGTCCCATCCCACATGTCACTCTTTATCTAAGTGACTTGCAGCTCTATCTGCCAGTCAATGAAAATCTAATGCCAAGAAAACTCTACTCATCAGCCCAACCAGTCTACAGTAATTTGTCGTTTACCACTGTGAGGTTCATCATTAACAATGTGATATCACTTCACCGTCAACTGCCATCGACCCATCGTCTGTTTGTGAGAGTTATTCAAATGTTGTTTTGCAGCTCTCTTCAAATATAGGCCATAGCCTCCGGGTAATGGTACACAGTACAAACTGTAGACAGTGATTGCTTGTTTTTTCCATAATGGAGGAGACGACTAAGTGAAGAGACATTTAAAATTGATCTGTTTGCTGAGCAATGGAAATCCAATCCACTGCAGGATTCAATAGGTGATGATAGCCGAACCTAAACTTTTACCACTTGGCTATTTATCATTTTAGCTGCATGTACCAGCTTTATTTATTTCATTATGTGAACTCAATTCACATTCAAGTTTATATTCTATGCTCATGATTTCATTTTAGGAGTAGTTATTGTCCAGACTGATCAACAGTCAATCCTTGAGGTAACGGTAGACATTTTAGCAGCAGAGTGGCTACCAGACTGCTTAAATATAATATTTACAACATTTTAATGGTTTTTGTAACATTTGAGGCTTGGCATCCATCAACTTCAAATTCTCTATGATTTCATAAAACCATTCCTAAATCACAGTGGCATCTTTCTTCTTCTTTCTTTCTTTCTTGAAAGGTCACTAATGTGCCAGTGTTATTTTACCATGCCAGCTCCAGGTACTGAAGGAGTTAAAAAGACAAAGCTCTTCAGTTTTTCATAAATATATTTTTAATGTACATACCTGTCACCGTCTATGTCTCTCTAGCACGTGAATGTAAATGAACAGTAACATAGCCCATCACAGCAGTGATGTCTGCCAGTAACAATTAAATCAGCTGATAAAGGAGAATAAATAAATGTAAATTCAATTACCCCCTATGCTTTCACTGGCATTCATGCAACATTGGGAGTGTGCATGTGGGAATTTGTCGTTCAGGAGACATTGATTAATTATGCCACACACAATTAGCCCATCAAATTGAGTGTGTCCTCCTCTCCTGTGGAAAGGTGATGTCAGACTTTTATGGGGCATTAGGCGGTAGTGGTCCTTGTATTTTCTTAGAGATCACCAGAGAGTAAGGGTACCAGGAGAGAGGCGCATTTGCAGGCTGTTATTGTATGAATGGGGAATTGTGAGGCCTGCAGGGTAAAGAGAAGGCTAACTGATCCTTTTAGACCAATGTCAATACTGATACCCATCACTGTTTGCACTCCCAGCAGGGTCCATGGCCTGCCTGTAATGTCTCTGGCATCTCAGTGATTGAAAGAAGAAATGACAGTGAGACAAATTAAGAGAGCAGGCTGAGGTGGCTGCCCCTATAGCTCCTCATTTCAGAATGCAAATTGTCTCCTAATACTTCACTTCTAGGTTTAGCCCAGATACCGGAAAAAAAAACCAAAAAAAAAAAAACCCCACAGGATCTCCCTGAAAGCACAAAAATATTATTTGTTTTTCCACAATTATTTTGTCATGGATATTGTGATGCATTTGTATATTTTCAATGTTTAATTTAGCTCAATAAAAACACTATATTATCTGCCACTTCTCTGTCATACTTTCTGTCACAATTTGTACAGGTATAGCACGTCAAACATTAAGTTGCCAAAGCTGACAACATATTTTCTTGCTATTTTGGGCACTATGTTGTGAAAGCTCAAATCTGCAATTTTCTTTTTCTCTTTTTCTTCTTTGGACATAAGAAGT
Organism: Coranthus polyacanthus; assembly: GCA_037367275.1. Taxonomy (NCBI): domain Eukaryota; kingdom Metazoa; phylum Chordata; class Actinopteri; order Kurtiformes; family Apogonidae; genus Coranthus; species Coranthus polyacanthus. Next base: position 13,123,547 of record JAPQRN010000018.1, read on the forward strand.
CTTTTTTTTTTCTCTGCTTTCTCCTGCAAATACATCTTCAGTCTGTATTTTGTTCGCTCTTTGGTGACCTTCATCATGATGGCCTCAACTGCATGTTAAATTATTAGCTCCTTCATTTAAAATGTAAATGCAAAATATGAACGAAGGCACTAAAGATGTTATCCTCACACTAGATGGGCCGTCGAGATCCAGTCATGGTTACAGCACAGTGGTGGGAACATTAATAAAATTATTACAGCGTTTGTAAGGTCTTTAAAGTACTTTAATTTCTTTAGTTTTTGTGCTATTTCAGCGGTGAGATTTTTAATGAGTACAGCCATAATTTACTTCTGGGATTCATTTTGCATTCATTCTTTATGTGTTTTACTTCAGATGTCCATTGTAAGCAAGTGTGCTATATTTATACTTGTTATCTGCCAATGAGGGTGCCATAAAAGAGCATTGTAAAGTATCAAATCTGTTAGGGAGCTCATAACAAAAATCCCTCAGGCAGCTTTTGTGCTTTTGTCTTTGATTTTGCAATGCCAGACATTATGGTTCTCTGTCCAGAAATGTGCCGCAACTTCACGGCGGTGTGAAAAAAAAGCCTCAGTTAACCTTGTCATCCTTTATTTCTTTCATACTTCACAGCTATTTTCAAGATGGCAAACCAGAATGTGAGGGTCTTACAGATAGCCCTTAGTTTCTGAAGCTTTCCAGGAACCTTACAAAAATGACTACACTTCATGGGGAAATGCTGTTGTTCATTCACCATTCCCCTTTCATGTGATTATCATTTGAATTTTGAAGGTCAGTATGCAGTTAATCGCTACAGGTCATGGTCTGGGAAAGCATTTCCATGACAACCATTTGCTAAGGAACTGACTATGAATTGCAGGAAGAAAAAAAAAAACTCCCATATGTGTAATGCTGGTTCTGTGTGCGTGAGATTTGCTGGGAAGTAAATGTTTTTTTCCCCACCAAGAAAATCTCACTTTCAGTAAGAAAGTCAGAAAAAAAATGTAAATGTCCAAATCAGGCATGCAACTAGGGTGTCTCTGAATGAGCTTTAGTTTTTTTACTGTATAGCAACATTGTCTCGAGAGTAAAGCGGGCAGAGTTTGCTCAGATACTTCAGTGTCCATTGTCACACTCTATTTTCAGATAAAGAGTATATCATGCAGGTGTTGCAGTCGATTAATGCAGAAAAGAAAGACACTCTGAACTGTGGCCGAGGTGTAAACTGGACCTACTGTACCATCTGAGCCTGCAGCCTCCTTGCAGGAAATGTATTGATTTTCCCTTTAATATGAAATGTGGATCTACACCTTTGTATGGAGCTCAAGGATAATGGTTTGATGAAGTGTATATAATATTTGCCCAGCTTCCTTTTACAGAGCTGTGGTAAATATCGTTACAATAGTAAGAAGTATTATATTACATGCTCAGATGAACGTTGGATTTTATGGTCACTCCGTGCAGGACGCTGCCTCTTGCGCAGATGGCTTGGAGGGATAAGGTCTGCTCTAGCGTCATGGAGGAGTAGTTATTTCATGTGATAAATACTATTGTGGCACAATTATTATGCTGCCTCTTTTCAGGCTAGAATCATAACTCCCTGAAGCTAATGCACGTGTGCTCAGGTGCATACCCACACACACTTACAACACCTAGGAAGCATCCAGATGAGACTAGTGTTGGAGTCTAATCGTAATTTTAACTTAAGCATAGGTGTTCCTTGAGTTAAGGCTTTGTATTTTAACACCAGAATGGATTCACTCCTCCAGGGACAACTATTGATTATAATTAGAATGTAGTTTCACCGGGGAATTGCTTTAATGCACACTTTGTGTTGAGAGCTGGAGACATGTGGTCATATTTAATGAGCTTTTGAAACAGAAGATTCACTCTTTGTTTTATTAATGGGATGCTGCTTTCACCTGGGCTTTGCTAAAACAGTCCAGTGATAATTGATGAAGGTCTAATGTACTTATTTATTTGTCCATTCCCCTAGGAGGAGGTAAAAGCCGTGCCTAAAGATACAAGTGTATAGTTGGAAGAAGCAAAGCCCTGTCTAATCCACATCCTGTGCCTGCAGTCAACTTCTGCAATCACAGCCTCTGAGCTCACTTCTATTAATCCCTTCACCTAGAAAACATCATTATTTAATGCCAGCTGCATTGCACTTTGAGGTCATCTCGACTTGTACCAAATGATGAACCGATTACCTGTAACATTTTATGAACAGTGCTAAAGATTTTGCAAAAATATGACTCGCATTTTTATTATTTAATCTTCAATACTATTTGTGTTTTGTAAGATGTGGGATATACTTTGATTACAAGTTATACCGTGTGCTCTGGGTTGCAATGCAATATCATTCTCTTCATGTTCAACAGACAGTATGAAATATTCTTCTTTTAAATAAAGGTGATAAAATGTCGTTAAATCATCTTATACCATTGTTTCCATGATTTGATTTGATCACTGTGCTTTGAATGCCCTCATATTATGAAGCAGTTCATTGGTGATGGAGCATGTGTGTCACACAAACAACAGAACCATGTTTTTTTTATAGGTTCAATAACAGCCAAAAAAGGAAAAAAAAATTAAATCTAAAATCTTGGAGATGATTGGATGAGACAAAAAAGTATGCCAGAAATGGATAGGGTTTTAACCGATAATGGAGCCAAGCAGCCAGACAATTTTACTTGTTTGGAGCAAAAAAGGCTTATGGATGCCAAATATGAGATATCCTGCTAACTAACAGTAAACATACCAATCAAACCCATACAGGCCCAAATGCAAAACATCCTGAGCTTAAGTGTTAAAATACGAAACTAGGGAATATTCCTACGCCTCTGCTCCAGTTTGTCATTAATTTATTTACAGCACTGGGGAAATGCTGCGTTCTGAAGTCAAAATTAAGTCCCAAAGTTATTTTATTTTTACAAGCTAAGACTAAATAATGTCTTTGGGTGCTTGGCATGAATAAATCAATACCGGTACAAACACATAACTGATAGCATTTACCTGACATTTCATGCATTTCCATCCAATATCAGGCAGTTTTGTAAACACCAAATATTGGCTGTAGCTTTTGTTTGATTACAATCCCCTGCAGTTTGATTACAGACACCTGTTGTTTGCCAACTAACATTTGCATGGTGAAGTAATCAAATACACAAAGATAGGCACATGAAAAAAAATGTCTCAGATGGATCTTGTACATTTTCGGTGATTTTTAAGAGCTTTGCTTTGTCAGAATGCCTTGAATGTGGTGATGAAATGGCACAAGGTTGGGCCATGACAAATTCACCCCTGTGGAACACACTGAAATAGCAGCACATATGCTGAACATGTCTCCCGCTACAATGTCGCTTGTCTGGCTCAGACCCAGTCCTGTCGGCACAAACGACTCAAATGTATTTCCTTCATTTCCCGCCGTTTTGATTTGGTTCCATCTGTTCTCACTCAGCAAGGGGCTGGAGATATTACTGGACACCCAAGGTTGAAGAAGCATGGCAGGGAGGTGAACTTTTACAAAAATCCTGGATATGTCTCTTTTAAATATCAATAGCTAAGATTCAGGAAAGCTGATGGAAACAAAACGTTAAATATCTTTGCAGTTTAGATGCTAGTTTAGAGAGATAACTTTAAAAAGACAATTTACCAGGTAATGTTGCATTAAGTGATGAAGAATTATTTCCTTTGTGTCATTGTTACATGCTATTAATGATCAAATGCACGTTTTTAAGATACCAGCCCGTAATGCTTCACAAACCGATCAGATAATTACAAGTGTTTCACTGAAAACACATCAAAGTGAGCAGCAATCCCTTGATGAGTTAGAGTTGGAGTACAGAATGCCAAGGAAGGACACAAGATCACTTTGTAAACTTCTCACTGGCACGACACATGCAGTCTTTGCCACGTTGGTGGGAAGGTAATTACAGTTGAGGATGCAAGTGAAATGTGGCATTTATTGGACTTCAGCGTCAGGGTAGCGTCCAATCAGGCACAATAATGAGCCGCATGATTCCAGAGGGATCCTCCTGTGCTGTGCTGATGTGTGTTTGAAGGAAACATCTGGCCTTCATCAAAGCTCAGGCCCCTGTGAGACTGTCATTTTGCAGACACTCATGTCACTAAGCAGGAGAAACGTTAAAGAAGGTATCAAAAGAGCAATATTTTAACTTTGTTTACAAAATAAGATTTGATTATCTACTATAAAAAAAAAAGCTCACTATGAAAGTGAAATATGTTGTCAACGCAGAGAACTGAGAAAAAATAATTAAATACGCTATGCTGGGAGCGGCATGATTGTTACTACTGCATTAGGAGTCAGGTTTAAAGTCCTGAAAGAATTAAGAGATAAAAGTTTTCATTTGACAGTAGAAGACTGCTCCAGGTCTCTCTTGCCATTCTCTGTGTCAGCTCTGCTGTGAAGTGATGCAGCAAAATCAAAACGGTGTCTTTATGGTAAAAGCTTAACCAGGGATTCAGTAGTCAGGTATCTCTCTACAGCTCCCAATCTTCTGTGAAAAACAGAAGCGGGGCCACTACACAGGGACACTGGGAGCAAGTATGATGCATGATGAAGACTTTAAAGAGAACTGAACATTTGCTTCAGTCTTTTCGTCCTTGCGTGGCATAATCTCAGTGGAAGTGCAGCTCAGGTGCCATGAGCAATTATTGATGCTACAAACAAAGGCTAAAGCGTGTGGGAGAGCTGCTGTAAAAGGTTGATGAATTAATTTTTCTCAGTTTATCCAGGATCTCGAACAGAAATAGACCTGTCTTTAATTTCCGTAAGAGTCTTAACTACATGTATCTATTTTGTCACATTAGAGCTCGCTGTGCTTCAGGAGTACAATGGCATTAGCTGTGATTTTTTAAAAGATGTGTAGTTCCTGTTCTAATTAGCATCACACAGAAGCTGACTAATGTACATCTGAGTTGACACTACTTATATAATTTAAGATTATGGCTTTTAATAAAATACCTTCTTCATGCTTCATTTCCACTGATCACCAGCTGCTGGGTCAATTGAATAATTAAGAATTTAATTAAGCTTCCGTTTGGATCACAATCTTTCTAACACAGTCAAGCCTTGTACTCTAAGCATCAGTAGCAGAGATCAAACAAGGAAGGGATGATGTGCCAAGCAAGAATTTAGAGATGTGAGCTCTATCATGCGCTGAAATGGAAAGGTCTGAAGTGGCTTATCTATTTGATCTCTGAATCCTCCGGTTCCACTCGACAGAGTGGAGCTGTTATTTCTCTGCTCGCCCATATTATACTGCAGATTCCAGTGCAGCCCTCTAAGGTATGCAGCGTTTCAGTCTGTATTATCCCTTTGGACTGCTCCCCTCATCATTGCCAGCATGTAATACAATACATTTTATTGACTTCTTTGGAGACAGCTCTCACACTGAATTGACTGTGTTGCCATGGCCAAAAGTAGGCTAATTTCATTCAATGGTGCATAAGTAAATGTTAAATGAAGCTACTGAACCTTGCAATATGAGAATATGGTCACCCTCACTCTGCATCTCCATGTGTTTTATGCACATGTTTGTATGTGCAAAAGTGAAGGTCTGTCGGGGAGTTTAACACTTTGTTTGACCAAAATGAGGGTTTCCAGTGCAGATCTATGCTCGACTATAATAGCAGTATATTATGTAAATCATTTCTCATCTTGCAGTTCTTTGATGTTCAGATAATCAGATAAAAGCTAAGTACACAGTGGGTAGTAGTAGTACACCTCATATGAGGCAGTGTCATAAATCTTACTCAAAATTAAAATGTAAAATGTTGGCTTTCGGGTTTTTTGATTCTATCGTTGGTATTTTAATCTGTTGGTGTCACAGTTACTTGAACGACTGATAATGAGAGACATTCTGGACTTGGGTGTACTGACAGATCAGCAAGTCAGCATCCATGCTGCTGAGATGGCATTTATTTCACTTATTTGCACTTATTTCAATCATCACAAGACTGCTAAGCAGACCATGAGCACAATTATGGCTATATGCTTAAGAGCTAGTCATCAATTATGCCTGTTAATTCAGCAAAACGCGATTATGTAGTTACAGAAAACAAGCATACAGCGATAGGGATGTGAAAAATGATTGGAAATTTTACAAATTTAACAAAACTCAGTTGGTTATCAGTCAATTTGCAATGTAATCGGATTGAAGGTCTAGATTTTTCCATTAGAGTTGTATGCAAATGGGGAGGGCTATTGATGCCAATCTAAGGGAAGAAAGTGTCACATATATGTCAGGAAACTATTCATAGAACTGTATTTTCATGACAACTCCAAGCTGCTCCTTACCAGCTGATTTGTTTTCTTAGCAGTGGTTCATGAGGTGCACTCAATTTTAACCAAATACCATTAACACACCAGAGAAGAAAACAACAAGGTAGTGTTTAATCAATTATAATCGAATTGTCTTTTTCAACTTAATGTCAGTGCTGGCTCCTGTCGGTGCACAGTACGAACACGCTCTTCAGATGCACACAGTCGCACATCCATAAAACTCATACATACATACATCTGATTTACTGGTTTGTGCACATTGTGCTGACACTGAAGATCACACTATGCATCACAGGACCTGATGAATATACCCAGGGTGAAGTTACAGATAGGTTGTAACTCTGATATATGCACATCACAAACATGTATGAATACTGCTTACCCACACAGTCGTACTTCTGTTTTTTTGATAAAGTTAACTATCTTAAGGCTTTATATAGTATATAAATAAATACACAGATGGCAGTTCACGGACTGGGCTTCATTCTGTTACAAACATGCTATCTCTCATTTTCTATATATTTTTATAAAATACATAGTAAAAAAGACACGTTAGAGCCACTGCAGTTCTGCCATAACTCTCTCCTACAACTGTATCTTTAAAACAGAGGTTGCTTCATCTTTGTTTCCTTGACTGTAGTTGTTTCTCAAAGTCAGTTGGGCCAAGCAAGAGTCCTTCCTACCAATCACAGAACATATATTGGAACAGCACAGCAAGTGCACGGGTTTCATCATTGAAGAGGCGCTGCCCCGAATTTCATGGTTCAGCAAGGCATATATATTTGACATGGTTATTAGTAGATGGAAATGAAAACATTAATGAAGGTCGTAACAACAAGCCAGCTACAGTCATTCAATCATCCTACCTTGCTAACTGAAGCCAGCACTGTATGTAACTAATCATTACAAATTTACAGTATTTATTAGTACTAAATATTAATACTTAAATACATTTACAATAAAATTCACATTTAGGACCTCCTCAGGACCACAGTGTGGACCAAACAGCTGGTCTTTGGTCCAACCAAAAGACATGGTCTCAGTTTAGGGATGGGTAATTTTAGGATTTTAACGGTTCTGATACTCTTACTGATACTGCTTATTGATCCGGTAATTCTTATCGATTCTGGGAGGTTAGGGTTAGGATTGGGGTTATGGTTTGCTTTATTTTCTCATATTTAGCATAGATAATTAATACCAATTAATATTAATTAATACAACAACATTGTTTCGAACATATCACTATTATAGACTGCTTTTGTTATGATAGTAATATGAAACAAATATCATAAACAATGATTTAAGTCTGCACTTTTAAGAATAAAACTGAATGTAGGACTTTTTCCGTCAACAGTATTTTGACAGTGTGGTAGTTTTGCTGCATCCTCCAGATCTCTAAATCCTCCTGCTCCGAGCTCTGAAACTATGAATTTCTGAACGACAGATCAGAAATGAAATTTCTGAATAGACCCAGAGAGAAACAATCAGCTGGCTAACAGTCAGTTTAGTCATGCGTTGGTATTTGGGCTCCAGGCTGCTAGCATACATAACATACGTTGGGCAACGACAGATGAACTCCGAGCTAAACATCAAACTATGCATTTCTCTGCCTGTACTTGATAGACTTTGGGTAGGTGTTGTTACACTTGTGTCAACGAGTGAGTGAACACTTCACCGTGTAGTTGTCCTGGTGAACCCTGGCCACTGTCACTAAGGGCAGGATGTCTGTGTGTGTCTGTGTGTGTGTGTTTGTGCTGCACAGTGCTGCAGTGTGTGTGACACAGAGTGAGAGCTGCCCCCACCTCTCACACACAGACCCACAGAGAGATCTCTCGTCTGGACTGAAAATAGCAAAAATGCATCCCAGACGAATGTCTTAGTCAGAAATGGAGTTGGTGAGAAAAATCCGCAGACAACTTTTACGCAGCAATAATAAATAGGAAATCCATTTTCTTAATTACGTCAGTACCATTAGGAAAACCGATAATGTTGGAGCTCACCAATACTCTGGTCTTTAGTAATGTAGCCCCGGGGTCTGTTTAATTAATACCAGGTTTTGGTACCCATCCTTATATCAATCTGGAACAAACTGAACCATGGGTCATTCATGTACAGTGTGAAAACACTTTTTGGATAGTTTACCAATTGCAGGAAGTTACACAAGGCTATTGTCGCGACAAACAGTTAGAAAAGAAGTTAAAAATGAGGTGAATTATCAACACGGTGATGTCAGACGCACGGCCATCTTTAAAGGGACAGCACACGCAGATACTGATGGCGGGACGTACTAGTCCACTACCAAAATTGCAGTTTGAAAGTGAAACTACAAATGCATGCGATGTAGCAAAAACTTTGGTTTGAGGTTTTAGGCTTTTAGTTGTAAGGAGCTATTTTTACACTGTGGTATTGTTACTTTACCTCAAGCAAAATATGTGAGTAGTACTCCCTCCATTACGTACATACTGTCTTTTAGAAGCTTGTTTTTATTAAAATGAAATGTTGATTAGTTCATTTCCAGACCGTGCATCTTTAGATCTTCTGGTTGGTTCTAACAGTTCTAACAGTCACAGTGGTTTACGTGAATGCTCTCTTTTAACCTAAATCTTGGGGGATATAAAAAAAAACAAAAAACGTAAACAAAATTCCCACTCCCACTGTTTAGAATTAAGAACAAATAAGTGTTACTGTAAGTGTTTTGGGCCACTGAGGGCTAATTTCCCACTCAGAAACACCAGATGAATATGAGCCCTGGTTTAGTCTATTCAACTGCAGCTGGAAGTCGGAAAACAAGCAGAAATAACACATATCACAACCCATTTCCTTGCGATTAGGCATGCTTCTCAGCTGCTAAAGGGATTTAAGACATGATAATAAAGATAAAAAGAAGACATTAATAATTTTGTTATGTTAATTAAAGGCAAGAGGATTATCAACAACACAGGAACCTTGTAAAGCAATAAACAGACAGGGGCTCTGACATTTTTCCAAAACCATTAATAATAAATGAATTTGTCCCTGCTGCAATCAAACCAATCATATGGGATGAAAAACATTCCTCATCGTCAGAGACACTTTGAATTTTAATGCTACAGTCTAAAATCTAGTACGTACAGTGTAAGCCGTTTGCATGTTGTCAGTTATTGTTGCTGAATTTGATGTAAAATATAATATATAATACAATGCATCTAATTCATATGCATACAAACGTCTTCTTTTTTCTTCTTTTCTGGTTAGTAGTTTCAACATGTTAATCAAATGTGGAAAACACATTTAAAAATCTCATGCTCTAATTGGTGCTTCCAAGGAAAGTGTGAATTTAGCTTCTCTTTACTTATGGTTAACTTTTAGGGGGATGATAAACATGGATGATTTGGACATGATAAGTTGATGAAAATCACCAGAATGCAACCTGATTTCTTCTCTTTTGATCTCTCTGACTATCGCTCTGCAAATGAGCACCTCATGCACCTTAACTATACAGAAATCCACAAACAAAATTAAATTACCATAACTACCTCAAATTGCTCTATTTCCCTTTTTAACGCTCACATTTCAACTGTCATTTGCATGATTCTAAGGTTTAATGTTATAGTCTTAGTCTTACTCACAGGAAGTAGTCTGTTGGAATACGCCTGCCGTGGGCTGATGAGTTCAGTCGACGTCCCCTTCCCCTTCTGCTATCTGCGTGCTACCGTTTCCAAGGTCCCCCTCGCTGCATGAAACGACGGCAACCTCCGAGCAACGACTATACACTGACAATGGCAAGTGTTGACAAAGACTTGGACCATGCAATAGGCAGGCCTGCTGCTTTCTTTTATGAAATTTTCTTTTGTGGGGATTTAGCCATTTTAATGCCAGGGCTCACGTCCCCACATGAAAATATTCTATTACCTATTATATTCTATTATTCTATTATTAATATTCACCATTCAAGATGACTGTGATTGGTTTAAAGAAATACATCCAAGCCAAAACAGGTTTTCCTGTATTCCTGGAGACATGGTTGTATCTAGTAACATTTAGTCATAACTGCAGTCCATTTACATGTGCCAGGTCTTGGTATCCCTTATGTTGAGTCACTGGAAAGTCTAACTAGCAGCACAAAAATAACAGTATTAATGTTATTAGGTTATGTGCTGTGCTTTTCCCTGGAAAATATCTATTGGACGTATAAGGGTTGATAATGAGTGTACAGCATTTTATACTTTTGTAGTCACATTACCTTGGGCTTTTACTGCTACACACTATTGGACATGGCTTACTCTTTTTTTTTTGTCAAAATGTCACGGATAGCTGGGGACAAATTAAAATTTGAGCTGTTGTAAGATTACAGATAATGTGAAATAGAGGGCTGTAAGGAATCCGCCATATTAGTGTAACTGCTGTCACTCTACTGTAGATGGAGCATAGCAGTGCGACATTACGTGTTTAAAGGATTTACTCTGCCTGATGCATGAGACTGTTGTATGATGGCCTCAGAGATGACCTCAGCTGCTGAGGGGTTAATAGCCCATCAAGGGTTGAAGCTTTGGCTTGTTCAAAGCTGATTGATATGTTAAAATTGATTTTTTAGTTGACTTTAGTTAGCATAATGAAATTGCCTAGTTGAAATGATCCTAAGCAGTTTGGTTACTGACAGAAAAACACTAAAGTAGCAATGTCTGTTTACTTCTAGGCTCTAGGAGATCTAGAGGCACATCTAACAACTAAGTTGTCCAGTTGTGACATTTCTTTACCTGTAAAAGATGACATGATCTTCTCTATGCAAATATATGAAACACTGTGTGAATGACAATAATCATTATTAAGGTATATTAAAATATTATAAATGACTATTGGGGACTGAGCATTTTTACATTTTGAAATGGTTGTTGAATTTGACAGTGGCAATATGCATTTTAGATTGATTGATTTAACTTTCCCTCTGCTTCTGTGGGTGGGTAAAACCTATTAGCAAGGCAAGATAAGTCTATAGTCTCTCAGAAACAGAGTGACATGTCCTGCACTATGCTTTGTATACAAAATCATGACAGAATCTAAACAGCTGTACTTATTTCAGGAACATAAAGCATTATTGAAATCTTATTTACACCTGGGCAGTGGGCGGTTCTCATCATTTAAATGATTCTAATTCCCCAACCATTTGAATAAATGTGACAAACACTGTATTCAGCTTTAGGTTTGGCTGCCTGCAGCAGTTGGCACAAACTGCTAGCTAGTGTGCCACAGTTGATTGTGCCTGGGCTCCCACTCTTATTCCCTTTTTTTTCCTCCTCATATTTGAAAAAAATGGTTTCTGTCCCGCATCACACTTCCTCTAGCTACTCCACAGTGGGAAATTTCTCTCCAGTGCTATGAGAAGCAGGTGGTTGGACCTGGTTGCTGGGGTGTCGGTATCTGATCAGAGAGCATATCATGTTAATGGCAAACTGGGAGGAAAGAAATGTCTTAATCCTGCGTGGAGGTAGGTTCCTGTGGACGGGTAGGGAATAAGTGAGGTGGCTAGTGGGATGATCCTCCAGGGAGCACATCGTGCTCTGGACATATCCATAAAATGTATGAAAAATGATTAGGCTGAGACTAATTACCCGTTTAGTGTCGCCGAAAGTTGTTAAACAGACCATTGCCTTTTAATACCTAAAGTCAGGAATGGGATTAATTAAGCAGAAATGTATTCTTCTTCTCTGCCAAGTCCCTTTCTTACAGTCTCTAAAAACACTGTGGGATGGGGTTTGCACCTAAGGGAAATAGTTGGTAATGACCTGAGAAAGGGATCTCCTTTTCTCAACTCGCTGCTTCCTTTTGGGTCGACGAATGAATAAGAATATGACCTGCTGCCTCTGTGAAATTAAGGCACAGGTTTAGAAGAATTTATGACTGCAGTGCTGTTCCTTCAAAAGCATGACCTTTTGAGGTGAAATCTAGTGTTTTTTTACATATGCATAAAATAGCACTAGATGAACTGACTGATGTTAGATTGTGATCGATGTTTATATGGCATATGATCTCCTTTTCAAAGGGATTGTACGGATCGTGTCATTAAATAAAAGCATTGTCCAAATTTTCATACTCAATTAACATTAATGCTATTAGCATTAATGTTGCTAGGCTAACCTGTTTCTTTAAGTACGTGTATAGGGATTCTTTAGCGTCTTTCCACAGAAAAAAACATTCAGCTTTAGTCTGCATTAACTTGCTGAGTTTGTGTAACATGCTATTTTGCTGCTGCTGAAGAAATAATGACTGACGAAATGAAGACTTCAGACAGTGAATTTCCGCTGCGGGTCCGGCTTCTGAACTCCAACGTGTAGTGAATCTGATACGCAGATGCTTTAGTTACGTTAGAGTGTAAAAGCATTTTGGATTCATTATAAATCTCTGGCCAGCCAAATTAGGTTGCCATAGTCTAAATAATTAATGGAAACACTGCAGCTGTCACAGATGTACGTAGGCTACAGTTAGGAGAATATGCACTAATGTTTACCAGCTATTGTTAAAATATTGCAATAATGTGCTTCAAAATTGCAAGACAAAAACTGCAGAGTTTCTGGTCAGATGACAACAAAATCCCATCACACACAGCCTAAGTCTCCAGAAACCAGTAGTTTGGTTGTAACTCGCTAACATTTTGTAACAGGTGAGAAAACTGTGATTCAGATTGTGTATCGTGATTCTACCTCAAAATATGGTCATATGATATTTCAGGCCAGATCACCCAGTATGTAACCAAAAGTGTTATTGAAATGGACAGTGGGCAGCTCTCACATGGCCTGTAGATAGGTGTATGTGTCTAAAATGTGATGATAAATTAAATGGTATATTTGGCTGTGGTTGTCTCCGTATTGTAATCCATGAGGCTTTTGGTGTGTATGGAAATGTTTCCAAATCAATTACTCTGTGGTAAACATTTGAACATGTAGAAGAAAATGCATAAATGCGTAACTAATAACATTACATCTTCCTTGAGCCAGCATACACAGTACCAGCACACTTAAATAAATGCAGTTTTTCTTACACCCTCTTACCTACTTTTGGATATAAATGGGTCCAAACATTTTATTCCTGACAGTGTGCGATGTACTGTAACTCTCTGCCATTAAAGAGGGAGAGAGGAATGAAATGCCAGGCCCTGACACACACCTTTGATAATGTACTTTTATCTGTCTTTAACACTTATCATTTGCCCTGCAGATATGCTCGCACCCCTCTCTGTTAATGATCCAAGGAGCACAATGTCCTTTGTGTCTTGTGTCATTTAATACACTCTGCCATTATGCAGTATTGATCCACAAAAACTAGATTCGCAGTGGTCACTACCCTAGAAAATCCACTCCTTACCTTTTTTTCAGGGAAGGAGGACCCCAAGACTCAAATAGAATGCTAAGTGCAGTCAAATGAAGTGCTGGGTTAGAGATTTGCAGTGTAACTTCACCTTGCCGTAGTGATATACATGTGTACATTAAAACCAATTAAATCCCTGCAAAATAAGTTGGGTACGTTTAACAGTGCACATGAAAGTAATATTATTATTCAAGAGCAATATATTTCAGCTGAAATACATTGCATTACATTGTTGCTGTCAGCTGAAGTGAATTCAAATTGCAAGACAATAGACTGAATAGGGAGAGCGAGAGGTGTAGTGAGAAAAAAAAGCAGTGAAATTGAAAAATGAAACATTATTTCCTGATTCTGTCACAGTGGTTGTATTCTAAAACACCCACACCTTCACAAAACTCTACAGGAATGTTTTAAATAGAAATCAATGTACAGCCAAAGCACAAGCTTCCTCCTTTCTGCAGTGTGTTTCGCCGACTGGTCTGTTAGAGGTGATAGGCTGAAAGGTCGGTGTGTATGTGTGCTTTGCCCAGAGTTTTGTCTCTCAGACAGAACTGTACAGTAAGTGACAAGAGTAGAGGAGAGAGCCTTGTAACTGGAGTCGCTTCATATTTCTATTGTTACACCCACCCACGCACACTTTGCAATGGTGATATTGATTGGTTGGAGGTACAAACTCACTGCCCGAAGGTTGACACCCACAAACGTCCCAAACACAGCAAAACAAGAGGAAAATAAAAAATACAGGCAGAAGGCAGGGTGCAGGTAAATACACCACCACACACTGACAGAGGGTCAAAAGTGATGACTGAGAAGGATGATTGTTTTAAAAGTCTATATACTGTATTTTAAGGAAAATGTTAATACTTTGCCTTTAAACAAGCAAAAAAAACCAAAAAAAAAACACAACAGAGGTTGTGTTGATTTGTTTTAGATAACCCTAAATCCTCCTAAACCTGCACCTTTAAATTGCAGCCTTTTGCTATAATGCCTGATTTTGCGATTCGATTAATTGTGCAGCTCTAGTAATTTTGTAATCAAGTCAAAGAAGCTGGCATACTTTAGAAGTGTTTGTGTAATTTTAGAAAGTCTGTGGGTGGTCCTCTGCCTACTGAAGTTATGAAAATAGCACTAAACACAGGTGCACCATACACATTTGGCTGTTGACCTGACTTAAGCAGGTGTGCAGCAGACAATATAAAGTGCAGTCATCTGTAACACTGAAATTGCAGTGGTTTGCCATGTAAAGACACCTCCTACTGCATATCTTATTCTTTGTAGCAACATGTATCACCAAAATTCCCAACCAGTGCAGGTAAAGAAAAATGTCTCACTGTAAAGTAGGTGCCACTTCCTAGAGTCAGGATTTCATAACTTTAAACCAGTGTTTTTTGGAAACATAAATTCCAAAATAGATTTTTTAGACTAGGCATTATCGAACATGTTTATTGGATATTTTCCTGCAAATTCACAGTGTAGGTTATGACAGATAGTAGAATAGTTAGTTTATGTTCTACAAGTGAAAAGATAGCTGTGTCTAATTTGCCTTCTAGCCAGGGTATTTTTCTACAGCAGGCCTCTTATAGCTGTGTGTAGGGTGATAAATCCCATCTGGAGACAGCACAGAGTGGTCTGTCAGCTTGGAGATTTACACTTTACATGCTCTTAAAGTCCTGGTCTGACACCGAGGGTGCCAGAAACCCCTGCCAGATTGCCAGGCCAGCAAAGGGCCCGCATAGCCCTTTAATGGCTGTGCTTTCTAGGCTTTATAGCCCATGCTGATGCACTAAGGACAGAGGCAAAAGAGAACATTGATTGACCACTTGGACAAGGCTGAGATGCCATAACTTAAAACTGCAGCCTGAGTGTTTTTTATCCAAGCTACATTACAGATCTTTTTCTACGCTAACAGTACGTCGTCCCTTACTAACACCTGCTTTCTATAATAATAAATAATGCTATATGAAATAATGCTATATGTTTGAATCACCTAGAGTATTATTTTGTGAGAGGAAATAATTGATTGTAATGGTCATTATATTTTTACCACTGTTGATGTGATGTGTTAGACAAGTTTTGGCCAAAACCAATTATGCAGCATTGTAGTATGTATTCTTTGAAGAGAATACACCCAAATTCACACATTCAAGTGAATGACTAAAAGTCATTTTGGCAGCGTTGTTGCACAGGATAGACAAGGAAAACACCGTGGCAAACATTTCTCATGTGCTGCATATATTGCATTTCTAGCACTGTGACCATCTGTCTTCTGAGGACTAGGCTGGAAGGTTAATAAATTAATCAATTAAAACACACACAAACATTTGTTAACTTTACTGTAAAGTATGAATGAAAGCATGGCATAGGTAGAATAGATCTTTTGTTTTTTTTAGGAATTCTAACAAATTTTATTTTGTCTTGTGCACCTAAATGTGGAGAAAACTTACGGGAAAGAACTGAAGTCTTAATTAATGTGTGTTTATGCTGCTTGTTTCTTTCAAGCACCTGACTTAATGAAATCCCACAGCTATTAATCTTTTGACATACCTCCGAGCAACTTTGTCAGCAAGCCACCATGAGAGCGCAAACTGAGCCTGACATTTGACTAATTGCAGTCATTTGAGAATGATCACTGCTATAATGTATTGGAAATGCACAGCAGCGTAACAACATTCAGGCACCCCTCTCTGTCTTCTGACCCACTTTGTACTCGGAGTACAGAGGAAGCAGTTGAGCCACAAAAAACACTCCTAATAGTAGCAAACTAAGCACTGTAGTAGTTATTACACCTAGTGTGTTTTTAAGGTCTGGTTTGTGTTTGTAAAAGTCACTACAGCCTAACCAAACTCCTACTTCATTCTATTTCATACTGAAGTTGTGAAAGGATGACTCTTACCTGTCCTTGGCACCTTTTGAATTGCTGTGTCTTTGATGAAGACCTCAGTCACAGCCTTGTGGGCAAGAGTGGAGAGCTCATTAAAGCCAGAGGAGATGAGCGCATAGGAAAGAAAAGAGACTAGAGAACAGTGTGCATGTGCGACGGAGAGAGTGAAATTAAGGTGTAGAAAGTAGTAAATATGAGCGATGGGGAAAGCCCTTTGTAAGGTGAAATAAGGGGCACTTGGGGACTAGTCTTGTACATTGCACCTGTCTTATCATCATTTAACTCTTATTTGTTGGTCTTACTATGCTGTCAGCAATTCCCTGCCTTCTTGGCCTTTACCTGTAAAATGCCATAGAAATGCTGACAAGCTGCCAAGCAGGGGCTCTCTGTAAAAGACTGCTGCTGGCTTTTCTTTGACTTCCACCATACGTTGTCAGAGTTAGTTGTACATGAAGGTAGCTGGATGTCTACTGAATTATCCATATTCCAAATACTAATCTATCTTCACAAGTCACCAGTAACTTACTATTGAATATTTTGGGATCACGCTCCTCTCTGAAACATGCTTCTTCCTTTCCTGCAGACTGTGTCAATGATGTTTCCTGTAATTGTGTATTTTTCTGGACCGATTCAATTGTCTCTTGATGTATTCCTCGCTCAGCTGAGCATGTCATTACACACACCATTTGTGTGCAATTTAATGCAGTATGCAACAAGGTTACATTTCTATGCTAGTTCAATTTGAGGACTCATAGCATTTCAGCTGCAATCATTTCTCTCCCTGTCTCTGTTTTTTCGCTCTCTCAGAAATTGCTTTGGCAATGGTTCTGCCTTGCTTGATCATGCCACATTTTAAGTTTACATTGGGAGATATTCCAATTACCGGTCAGATAATGTGATGAAAATAGTGAGTACTTTACCATGGGTGAGACGATCAGTTCTTCTGAAGTGTACTGCATCATAAAATCCTATTACTGTTGTTTTATGTCTTTTTTACTCTATGTAGGAATTTATGCATCATTGAATGGTGATGAACGTTTTTTTTTTTTTTTTTTAGTCAAATGCTAAGGAAAAGCAGATCACTCCCAGTATTACTACTGACAACCACTCACAGGACAGTATGCACACTTTTTAAGCCTTATCTCAGCTGTGCTAATACAGAATTCCCCACGCAAGGTCAGATACAGACACTAAAAATGAGTTGGTAGCTTTATTTGATCAAGGCCGTATGGTCGCCTTCTCATTGACCTATCATGGAATAATTATCACCTCCTGTTACCTTTCTTTGTTTTGCTTGACACACTGTTCAATCACAGAGCCATAGTGAGAAAGTGACAGGGTTTTCATTAACTTTAATTACGGTGTGCCAAGACATCTGAAGGCAGTGTTGTCCTAAAAACCACCCAGCCCCCCACCTACAGCCACAGGCCCTGTCCTTCATCACCTGTGAAGGTCTAATCTTATCTGCGGCTTTTGCATGGCTCTTCATTAATCACTCCCGTGGCCCATTCGGATGGGGGCTGATGGTTGACGTAGCCTTGTCCACTCATCCCTCGGGCGCTTGGAGTTGTTCTCTAGTTGGCTGCGGCAAAATGCCATATAGATCCTGTAGACCATTGCGACTTAATTCCCTCTGTGTAAAAACATATAGGTGTCCTAATAATGACTATGGTTAGCCATACAACCCTGTGCCAACCGTCCAGTGCATGTGAAGGTCCACACATTGTTCCACTGATGCTGACTTTGTCTCATCAGGGGCGCTGATCTCCCAGCCTCACTTTGATTTGCAAGAGTTGAAGCTGTAATTTGCTGCCACAAAAAGGTTATTAATTCACTCCTTAGACCAAAAACTGAGCCACTAAATTATCACCCATACATGTTTGAGCTCAATAGAAGTTATGCAGTGTCTGACTGCCCTATTTAGAAATGTATTCAAAGGAAAGGGGTGTGAGGGGACAGGAGGTTGCAGGTAAAGGAAGGAGGAGGAAGATGGAAAAGAAATTGTTTGTTCCAGTAGCGGCATGATATAAATGGCACAAAGATGAAACAAATCAACCCTAGGTAGCCCCGGCCGTTAGCCAATCCATAGTAATCAGTGAGCCTGCATTGAGCTCTCCGCTTCATGGACCCTTACCAATCAGCAGAGAAAACAGAGATCTGTCATCTGTTTTCCTCCACTCACTGATGGAGGCCAGTGCCAGTGAGAGTGGAGTGTGGTAATTATATATGAAAGGTGGGTAAAGAAAGGGTTGGGAGCACGTGTTTCTTAGCTTTAGTGTCATAATCACCTTCTGAAAGTTGTTTTGCTCTACACCATTTGTCAGTCACTCAACAGAGAGTGTCCTGCTGGCAATGATTAGAGGATTGATTAGGGATGTGAACTAATTCATGCCCACCGCTGATGTCAAAACACAGATGGCATGACTCACTTTGCAGTCATCTAAAAGAGATTTTGTTAAATCTCTTCTTTGTTAAATTCGTTATGGACAAGTATGGTCAAATGACTTCCAGAGGGATGTGTGGCGGCTGTTTGCATTGATTTCCGTTAATTGCTATGACACTGAAATATGAAATTAAACACAAGGCAATGCGTAATTCAGAAAATATCTCATATCTCCTCACGCAATGTGTGGGCACAAAGGCAGTGAATATACAGACATGGGAGGACACACACATAAGCACATATACACAAACACAAAACATCTGTTTTGTATGCAGTGGCAACATAAAATGGTCTTCCTGGTAGGCAGATGATTTGGCATCAGTGTGCGCAGGTTTTCATAACCTTTGGATGCCTCCCATCCTTGTCCTACAGAGAACTGAGGACAAAGCTCTGCCCTATTAGAGATGAATAATGAGCCTGTTGGCAAAAGAGACGTTGCTAATGTTTTGTCCAAATATCTCAAATCTGCCCCCAATGATAATGTATTCTGCTCCAGTGCCAAACAGCTCTATATTTGAAAAGTTGATTTCATTGCAGATATGACGTACAAAATATTTAGGCTGAAAGAATGAAAAACAATGTCCCTCTTCAATTGCAATGTCTGGCGGGTGTATAGGCTTCACAATAAGGGCCTAGGTTGTTTTCCTGTAAATGATGCTTTGCCTGTGTGGCGGCATAGCTTTGTTTGTTTATGCTAATACATGTGATGACCTGTTGGGCCTCAGTCTAGCGGGGAAATGGCAGTCAGTGCTGTGGGGAGTAAGCCACTGATCTCTGTTCAGTGCCTTTTTCGACACAGGTACTTGGGATTTACTGAGCAAGAACAAGACAAAAGAAAATGTTACCACTGAAGAAATATTAAATTCAGAAAAATAACTATATGCATGCGTAGCACATCAGCTTCAGGCTAATTGATGCTTGTGTGGCTTCTACCATTCTGGTGATGTAAAAGTGCTCACTCTGCTTCCCTTATATCAGGCTCCTGAGGCTTAGTGCTGCCTTAACAACTCTCCTGTAATTCCCCTAAGCAGTGTGCTATGTAATAACTATTATATGTGAATACAAAAAACAAAAACAATGTGGTGGACTATTATGGATGTGTTTTTCAACATCAGCTAATTATCCTCAGTGTCAGTGACCAAGGTTCAGCACATTTCACGTCTGAGGAATATGACAGAAGTGGGAAAAATAGAATATCTCATCTTCACTGAGAACCCACGCTGGCATTTAAAAATCACTTCTTAGCCTATTCTGTATGATTCGGTAATTGTTTGAACAATGATAACATATGTATTAGCTACAATTTCAACAATAAAGGGTTGTTATTTTGCTTAGTTCAATTTGCTGTTATATTATCTATCTGTGGTGGGACAGTTTTTTTCACATCTTCACAAGTCGGGTATTAGTCTTATATGTTGTTTTGACAACATATTATATATGAATGTATAATATGAATGTGAATTTAGTGAAACATTTTAGTAATAGAAAAATACTTGTTTGTTTCTCTAAGAAGAAAAAATACAGCAATGAAAAGCCCGTAATTTCAAAATAACAACAAGATGGCTTGATTACATTAATAATTTACAGCGTATTTCAAACTGTGCTCAGTACCTGCATCATTCACAAAACTCCCTTACAAAACATGGAAGCATTGGATATGTTATTTGAGTACTACAGTGTGGAAGAGAATCTTTCTCCATAGAAATTAATAAGATCCATCAGCCATCTACTGTGCAAGGTTAGGTCCACATTAGGTGATCAGAGGCACAAAGGTCAGCTTCACAGGAGTCAGCCAGAATTATCCTCTTGAAGACTATGGCATTTTACTTTTTTGTCTTTTTTTTTCAAACCAGAAAACATAACATTAGGAAAGTAAGGGCAAGGGGACCAGGGGACAAGGCTCACAAAGCTGATCCCCAGGGTGGATTATTGCTTGGTAAAATAAATCTTTGAATAGAAACATTCTCTGTTTCCACCATCAGCTCTCACTCTTGGACACACATTTTTTGAAATGTCATTTCTTTAGGGCCACATTTCTAATTTTTGTTCCACTCAGTGTAAGTAAATAGGTCTGACTGTGAGTTTTTGTTCACAGATCCCAGGAGAATGGCATGCATGCTCAGCAGAGAGGCCTCTCACTGCAACCTCCCTCTAACATATTGATCAGGAATGGCTATTGGCGTTAGCAGTGTGAATAAAATGCTGCTCTACTGAGTTCAATTCCCCACTGGGAAACTGAATGGAGAGACAAAACCTATAGCACTTTTTGTTGACTGCTGATCTAATGACGTCACCGGCAGGTACGAAGCAAGAGAAAAATAGGAAATGTCACTTTGTGGACTGCACATTCTGAAATTACTTGTACATATATATATATAGATATATATATCTATATATATATATGTATATATATGTGTGTGTGTGTGTCTGTGTGTGTGTGTGTGTGTGTGTGTGTGTGTGTGTGTGTGTGTGTGTGTGTGTGTGT
>JAPQRN010000018.1:13145097-13175149 GCA_037367275.1 Coranthus polyacanthus
TATTTTTTCATTTTTTTCCTGCCACTCTTATATTTCACCCAGCAGATCAAGAAGAGATCACACTAAAGTTATTTATAAAATCAAGAGGAGGTAAATAGTGTTTGTTTCCTGCTCTAAGCTCAAAGTTGTTTGTTGACATCAAAGAGAGGAAGAGGCTTGACATGTGCATCTAGATACATTTCCCCACTGAAAGCAATAATCCCCTTGACATTTGAAATAACTGGAACATGAAAAAAGACAATGTTTATACAGAATCAGAGTACAGAATGTGCACCGTTTTGTATTCACATTATAGGAACAAGCATTTGCTCTTTTTTTGTGACTTGTACTATTTTATCAGGAGGGAAAGGACCTCTTCTCATTTTAATATTTTCCAATTTTCTTGTAAAAAGGATTGCTTTTGTAATCTGTTATACTTTCAAATGATTATACACAGGGAATCCATTCAGTGGACTAATTCTAACATTAGAACAGGCACTAACCTTTTGGTCCACCAGTAACATTCACCATAACATAATCGGCTTTGCTTTATTTCGTTGTGTTTTCCCTGAGCCTTAGAATGACTTTAGGTAGTCGAGTGATTTCCCATATATCATTTATTTATTTAGTAATTAATTTATTTGTGTATTAATCTATGAGCTATGTATTTAATATTAAATAATGCACAGTTCTCTTCATGAAATTTATGATAAAGTTAGGGCTTTCTCAGTGGTCCTTTGTTTTCTGTTTGGTTGGAATATAGGGCAGTACAGTTTGGGTGCTCTTGTCAGAGACAGTTTGTGTGCTGCTATTTCGTAACAGTTTTTTGCGGCAGCTGGGGTTTAAGAGACCTTTCCTGGGTAGTGTGTGAGCTCCTGATGTTCCCTTCACTGGGGAGGACACGTAGGAAGGGTCCAGACAGTTATGGAGGAGTGAGTGCTCAGAGGAAGAACGTTTGGGGGTGACCGAGCTGGCCAGGAGACTGGGCTCACTATCGCTATCTGGGGTAGCACAGCCAATCTTGTCCTCCTGTAACTCCTCTTGCTCCTCCTCCTCTTCGTCATCATCACAGCACAATGCATGGTACAGAATTTTGTCACTAAAGCGAACCCTTTCTCTTGTGCCGGAGGTACGGGAAGTTTTGTGGCTATGCGTGGAGCTGCTGGCCTCCTCACTGGATGAATCTGGAGTAATAATGCGGGGCCCATTGGGGATGGGCAGCCCACCGTTCATCTGGGAGTAGACTGAGGCAGTGGTGGGGGGCGGGGTGGGGGTCTGCGTCTGTGTGGGGATAGTCCCACGGCCCAGCTCTGGTCTTGAATCTCCTGGTTGCTCACCAGGTCTGCGAGCAGCGACTCCAGCTGCCTCCAGGTAGCTGCAGAACTCCCAGCTATCAGAAAGCACATCTGCATTGAGGAAGTCCAACCTGAAGGCCTCTCCCAGACCCCTCTCACTGCTGGACGTGCTGCTGGCTGTGGCCACCGTCCAGTCATCTGGCTCCAGGTCAAAGTCAAAGTCTGACGTTAGTTTATCAATTTGACCCACCACCTGCAATAGAACAGGAAAAGAGAAAAGAGCTAATGAGATGATGTTCCAGCAACAAGATGAATAGTATTTCTAAGATAAAAAGTGCAGGTGGTTATTTACATGGAAAAAATCAAATCTACCTTCATATTTATCCATGTACAAATCACATGAATGTTCAGTGGTGTGAAAACTTGCGAAGACCAAGCAATTATTTAGAAGACTTTCAGAGGTGATTAGTTTAAGCTCTGATATATCATGAGATCAGTCATAGCACGCAGCTGCGGTCCGTGTGCTATTTGGACGTGGCAGCATCATTAGTGGTGCAATAAAGAAAAGGGTTTTTACTCAGTTGCTGCTTTTTTTCATAAACAAAGGTTTTATTCACACTTTAGCATTAAGTCCTTTATGTGAAAAGTATGAGACTTTCTTCATAGACATATAAAATCATTCCAATGACAATGGTATCAAGAAACCAGAAGTACTAAAACCACAGCTGTGGAAATGTGTACTTGATAACAGATTATACATAATGTCCAGATGCTTTACATCCCACATATTTGACGCCTCAGGTGCTTTGCCCGAAAGCTAAGATTTATTCACAGCTGCTCATAGATCTGCGTTTGTCTTTACAGCTTTCCATTACACTACTTTTAATCCATAAATCCTTAATTGTTTGTTTCCAGTTTTAAAATTGTTCTGATTTCTGTTAAGGCCTTCTGCAGACAGGTGTTGTAAATTAGCTTTATTTTACATCAAGACAGAGTTACATATCCTCTGAGTGAGGCTGTAGCACTGAAGACGTGTCGTGAGTCATCAAAGAGGCTTCTGTGGCTCTGAGAGGAAAGAAGAAGAAGCCTCTTAGAAGTGTTCAAACAACTAGAGCTGTGCATTGTCAGTCTAGAGGGTACTTAATCCCATATATACATCCATGTATGGGATGAACCTATAGTGATACAGGCACAAGCACTTCACCCAATGCTTACAGGCTGACTTCTGTTGTAATTCAAAAGCTGTGTGATATCCACATAAAAATAAACTTAAATATTCATCCACTGCAAAGCATTTTATTTATTGTTGCCTCAAAATTAACCTGGCTGCTTCTGTCATCAGCAGCAACAGTGTGGAGTGTTTGATGAATACAAGCACTTCAGCTGAACACCTAAAATCCAGGCCTTCCATACTTGACATTGTAGCACCTTCAATCAGCATGTTCTGCTCTCAACAACAATCTATTGTAAAATGAAAACACTCAGCATTCATGTAGCGTGTAAATGATACTTTTCCCCAAGCCATTCAGCAATTAATCCTAGTGTTTTGAACTCCAAAAAGTTTTGTAGTACATGCATATGGCTTTACAACATAATTGCAACCGAATAGCGTATTTCTACCCTGAGATTTGTGGAAAATTATCCCTTTTTTTTGCCTCTATAATTATTTGCAGTGTTTGCTTTCTGGCTCTTATGACTACAAATGAGAACATTTGTATCAACAACACACAGTCTTATCCCTGCAAAGTCCTAATTCCCTTTCTGTTCAACTTTACAAAAGAAAGTACAAGTCTAACGCTGCACCTGGTTACACTGCTTGTATGCAAACATACTGAATAAGGACGGGTATCGTTCTGCTCATGTGCTCAGCAGAAGCTCAGGTGATCTACACTGCAAACATAGCAGCTGACATTCATGAGTTTCATAATCTTTTGCAAATATTCTGAGATGATTACAACGTAACATAGATTTACTGGCAAAACAATTAAATCCAAAATAAGTGTATTTCTTTTTAAAAGTAATTTGGATGATTCAACGTTGTTTTTTTCTTCTTCACCAGGTTCTAATTCTTAGTCAAACCACCTAGCTGTATATTTTTTGCTGAGCTTCTCTGCAGATCCGCCAGTTGTGGCATCGTACACATCACGAGTACCTGGATTGTGCTTCTCTGTTGGCTGACTGCCCAAAGGGAATTGGGTTGTACGCATCCTCTAATCCTTCAATTGTTCAACCTGTTTACAGTGTGATTTTCTGACTTTTTGCTCATGGAGTTGTTAATGTAAGATGCTATTAGGGCCAGAGGAGGCTGAATAGCGTTATTTACTTGACTAAACAAATTGAGAAAGGGACATAATTTAATCAGACTGTTAAAAAAACGATCTATATTTCACTAGCCCAGTATGATACACGTACAGGCTACTGGTGAGGTGACTGCAAAATTCATTTCTAAATTATCATTGCATTTTTAACACAATGCCCTGCTTCGTTAAAGGATAACCGGTTGCCAAACATTACCTAAATGTTCCTGCATGTCCACACTGGATCCTGACCCTGCTTATTTTCCATTTTAAAATGGATCTTTAAGTGTTGACGGTAAGCTGTGCCAGCTTCTACTGCAGGTTAGCCTGACCCCTGCCTGCAGTATGTAGGCTAATTTAGCTTGATAACTGTCTCTGTCTCTTTCTAGGTCACAATGCAGCACATGTTCAATGCACCAACAATGAACGCTAGTCTCTGCTTTTTCTTCCAGTCAGAGAATGTGAGATGAAGGAGTTGTGAAGTGAATTGGCCGAGCAGACTGCTTTAGCACAAAGGATGAATGAATCCATCGGGAACAATTCATTTACAATGTGCATAGCGTAGCTGGAACCGAAAATACATTGCTAAAAACTATACAGTCAAAAGTAAAATAAAAAAAAAAAAAGACTTTACAATGAAACAGAAGGGATCCTTTATACACACACATCAGGGGCACAGATACCAGATGTCTTTTTGGCATTATCCTATAGTAGGTCGCGTCAGGCAACAAGGAAAACAAGTCATTTAAGAGTAGAAAATTAATCAAACACTGCATGAGTAAACAGAATTAGTCCAATGCTCATTCCCTATGCAATAACCCGCTTATGTTTACTGTGCCAACACTTAATAGCCCTGTGCATATAAGTCTAATAAGCCTCAATAATTAAAAACACCTGAGTGGGTTGACTTGGTAGGGTCTTCAATGACAACACACAGCGTTACATACTTAAACCACCTTCTTATTATGGATGCCTTAAACAGTGTCCTGCTGGGAACATACCGTACTTATTCACAGTGTTTTTGACTTTGTTTGCTTCCTCACAGTATCACATTCTGGAAATGAAGCTTCAACCTGTGATAAACCTCTAGAGTCAGGCTACATATCCTTCATGGACTTGATGCTACTGTTGACTGAAAAGACTTCATTTACTATACAGTAATATATATAGGCATTATATGCATCATAAGTTATTAAAAATGTGTGGTACATGGAGTCTAGCGAAAGTGACTGACATCTATGATGATGAATATTAAAATAATATGAATTATTATCCCTCAAACTGTAACATTAAACAATAGTTTTAAAGAGATTGATTATCTTTCTACTATAAAGGAGAATTACCCAGTGGACACTAATAACATATGATCTTGTTTACACATAGCAATAAGTGATGGTATTTTTTTCTTTTTCATTGAACACTATCTGCCAACAGCCACGAGTCAACTGGTCACAGCACCTGATCAACACAGAGTTCAGTCATTTCAGACCTCTCAGAGGTGCTTTAAAAGAGAGGCTGCCTCGACAGCATCAGGTGACAGTTTATTACTGTACCTCAACACCTGTCTGAGATGATTGGACAGGGTAATTGAGGGTCAGAGTGAAAGAGGGCACTTGGAACCTTGTCTGTGACGGCAAAGTACAGTGATGGAAAAGACAGGCACGGATAATGTAACACGGAGTGATGGTCAGTAATGTAAAAACTCTCCAAAAAGCCTCTTTTTAGACCGAGTGCTGATGTTTTGGGAAATAGATTCCGTACCGTCCACTATCATTACAAAAGTCCTTCTCCAGCTCCACATGGAATCATAACTTATTTATTTTGAGTGCTTTACTTGTTCCTTCAAGTGAGCGTCTATCATCTGTTAACGCTAAATGAAAATGTAGGGGAACACTAATTCTGCTACTAATGTGCGATGTGCTTTTGAAAATGTAGAGTTCAGTAAAAAGTTAGCAAATGTGAAAAATTTTCTCTGATGAGAAGGGTGTTATTTACCAGATGTTCTACTAACTCTTTAAACAGATGTTTAATGGAAATAGTTTGTTTTGAAGCACATTAAGGGCTTTCTGTATGAAACTATTTTTGTTTGTTGTTGAGTAAACAGATGGAGATTGCAAGTCTTATAAATGATGCAAAAGACTATCTTTAACGTTCTGTAAGAATCCTAATGGACAGAGAGTGATTCCAAGTTCATCCTGTATTACCTATTTTAATATTTATCAGCAAATACATATGGCATCTGTGGCAATCCAGTTTTTATATATATATATATATATATATATATATATAAAAACACATCAGGTGTGAGTTACCAAAATAAATGAGACATAACACCCTCACTGGGTTCATTTGAAATGCACGCAGTATGAGTGAATTTTGTGTGGATCGCTTCATTACGCTGTGTTCAAGTGGCCTCTCTCCATCTGTTCCTGTGCCACCCGTTCTTCCAGGAGCCATTTTCAGAGTAGACTGAGAGAAGTTTGCAGCGCTTGTTTGTTAATTATGCAGCATCCAACAACTAGCATGGGTTTGCTTTTTTCATGGGAAAACCTGAAATGTGTTCAATGGAGCCATTCAGACACTTATAAGTGTTATTTCTTCCTCAACATGTCACAATGGATTTCCAGCGCGCTCCTGTACACCACTTCCAGTGCTGGAAGCAGTGTATGCCAGTTAGGAAGTCTCAGCAATTATCAAAATGGCCTTGCATGCTGACATTAAAGGAAAACATTTGCAAATATTGTTTACATGTAGTTAGCTCCTGCAGTCTCGCAAACCCTCTCTAGTCTGATGCAATAAGTATACCCTCAAGTTTCTGCTGCTCAAGAAGAGAACAGGGTAGCCTTCAAGCCACTCACAATGTAGTGATATGGTTTATCTTATCCTACAGAAGCTAATTTATCATACCCGACTTACTCTGAAAGACCATATTTACTGGAAAAAAAATGTCCAGTGACTCTTAAATGTGGGTAATCTCTTCTAGACATCTTATTCAGAAATGGATGAAATGGCAACTTTGGTGCTTTTTGAATTTCCTGTTACATACAAAAAATTACAACAAATCTGCACAAAACTGTTGGCTTAAAACCCTGTACTACATGATGTGAAAGATCTGGACAGATTTGTGGAGCAAATGTTCATTTTGCATCATCTAGCAGACTTTTTCCGGCAAACAAATGTGCATTTCTCCGTACTGCCAACTGGAGAAAGTAAGATATACTTCACATTGAAATGATAGAAATCCTGGTGAAAGTCTGTGAAATCACCCTTGAACACTCTTTATATAATCATGTATAAACATAATTTCTTTGACATGTTACATAAATTAAACTTATCATCATAAAACTTCCCCCTTTGCGATAAAGCTTCTTAGCACATGTGACGTCCTTGGACTAATGGAGTTATTTTTAATGTTTCTGGAGCAACATCAGTAAGACTAATTCTTGTATGCTTATTGTACCAGTCAGATATATTGAATATAATACTAATGCAGCCGACTCGCAGAAGTTCAGGGTTTAGGCGGGAGATATTACAGACAGGCCAGGGGGACCTGATTTAGGTCAGGCCATCTTGATTGGTGAGATGTGTTGCATGGTGTTGGCAGAGGGATGAAGTGTCCTTTGAAGTGTTTGCTGGAAGCATTTGGTGTAATTATCCTGTCATGAGAGGGGCTATAAGCCTGAGACTTCATTAGGCACATGCCTCCTGCTTTTTCATCTTTCCTCAAAAAAAAAAAAAAGAAAAAAAAAAAAAAGAAAAAAAAAAAGAAACACTCATCTTTATGGAGGCCTTAAAGTGCTAAACAACACTGTGATGAGCATAGGGCCAATATGTCCTGACAACTCACTAATCAAAAGCATCATTACAAACTTCACTGCATAATGGGCCTCATTTATCCCTTTGGGGCTTTAGAAGAGGTGGGCTTCTGCAGTCCTTGAGGCCTGGGAAATCAACCACTTCCTTAGCCAAATTTAGATCATTAGACTGGACAGACTCAGACGTGCCATACGGACTCCACGTGCTGTATGGCACATCTGGGCGGTTTATACTGTTATCTGGAGAGGTATAAGGGATGTAGGTTGTATGATCAGTGAAGGAAGAAGATGGAAACTTTGTCTTTCTGCAACAGGGAAACCAGCAGATGCAGCATGTGTTGGTACTGGCAGTACACACTGATCATTTATTGGGGTTCTCCTTCATTGCTTCTGTCTGTGTTGAGAGGCCTAGCGCCGGTAATGACCAGAAAAAGATGGCAGTGCCACGCTACGAGGATCCGCAGTCTGTCTGCTTCCCTGAGATAGCACTCGGATTAGGCTTGAGGACTGTCAGGTCACGCTGGTTACATGCGAGGAAAGGCCATACTGACCCATTTTAATGACTTAGTAGATTTTTATTAACGACACAGTGTGTTGCTGTAGAAGACCGGTGAAGGTGTTTGCAGTTTGTCACAGTTCAAAATATGTGTGCGAGCGTGTGTTTATGTGTATGTGGTGACTGGAGGGTAAACATAGTTGACCTGTACAGAAAAAGGGGGAGAATCACTCTGGCAGGGGGAGAATACAACACTACAGGAACCAGCTAAGCCCAATTCAGCAGCAAATCCCTCACCCTGACACTTTATACCGCCAGTTTGTCTACAGGCCAAACCGGTAAGTAGATAATCAAGTCTACCCTAAGAACCTGTGCACTTCCACCGGTGCACGACTTCGCTATTTGTGCTGAAAATTATAAATAGCTGTTGTGTTGCTTGAGGAATTGTTGTGTACTTTATTAAGAGCCAAGAATTTTCTTATACTTGAAGTTGATTCATCACAATAATAAAGCCTCATGTAATCCTTCCAATTATACCAGACAATTAGCGCTTACATTTGCTCTGAAAAAAACCAAAAAAAAACCCCAAACCCCAAAACAATACTAGAACATTTTGAATGAATGCCAAAGTAAAGCAGGAGTAGTAGTGACATTGATATAAATCCCCATTTAAGTAAGAATAAACTTTTAAGATTTTGGTCAATATAAAAAGATAAACAATAAAAAGAAAGACAAAGGAGATCCTTATCTTAGCCTATATGAAACAAATAAGTTTTCCGTATGACCTCTAAAGATCACTTAGAATGAATGAATGGACGGAGATCAGCAGGCAAGATGCCTTTTGGAAAGAAATCCTCTCGTTTTTCCTCTAAATTTAATTTTACTTTTAACATATGCAGGTTTTAAGGAGCATGTTGTCAGCACTATTCTGTGTTTGTATCTGTAAGGAACACAATATCTTTAATAATAATAATAACGTGTTTACAACATGATACGTGCCCTCACATCTCTCTCACACAGTCACACTATCAGTCACAGTCAAACGCAGCCATCAATGGCTTTATCATGAACAAGGATCAAACTTCAAACTCCCCCACTCAGCAAAAATACTGTGCAGTAGCCAGTCCCTTTAGCCAACAGGACTGAGGGCTCTATTTATGGTTGTTGAGACTTACTATGCAAAAGCTATCACTCGTTTTCTTTTCGTAATTAAATATCCTTGTTCCCGGTTTCTTGTTTCAGCTCCTATTACTGTCTGTCCTGTGCAGGGGACAGAATATATCACCCCGTGACAGTTTTCATGCAGAGGCACGAGGTGTCATTTCACAATTCCAGATGTGTAAATGTACTTACACAACCGCCAAAAACTGGAATAACACTCCGGTGTGCAAAAAAAAAAGGCATACCTTTTTGGCAGAAGAAAGGGTGTTTGTACTGCGGTTACAGCTATCAGCTCTAGTGGTGATGAAGAAGAAGAAGAAAAAAAAAAGAATATCTGTTGGTGAGGATCAGGCGTATGTGTGCTGGACAACTGCCATGCTGCTCAGTGTTAATCACTCAGGTATTACCCATGACAGCTGCCAGACTGTTTTCAGTTGATGACATTACTGTCACTTATTTATGTCAACAAGTCAGAGTCACTTCTAACACGAGTAGGTAAGTGAATAAAGTGGCTGTTTGGATGTTGCATGTTTGTGTGACATTACAGAAGGTTCTTTGACAATATTTGCAAAGCATCACTGTCAACTGTCATACTGTCGCTGTTTGTTTTAACCAGCTACCAAAGCAAAAACCAAAGCTTTGTAGTGTCTTGAGCTGCAATTCCGACAGCTTGATGAAAAGAATCATGCAATCATTTTAACATTAGAATGTAGGCAAACCTCAACTTTCCTCATAACTTAATGTGTAATTGTCTGTTCCCTCACTAACTCCCTATATTCTAAAAACACACCCATCTAGTTAATGCAGCTAAATTTGCCTTGTCAAACATCATGTCACTCTGTGCAAAAAAAAAAAAAACAGCCCAAATGTTTCCCTAAGCCTTTCTGCTGCAGAACAGAAAGGACATTCTCAGTCACCCCTCAAAAGGTCAGTTGTCAGTAAATGTACAGAGGTTGTTTTAAGCATTTGAATGACAGAACAATGCTGTTGCTGCATTACATACCAGTCCGTAAATCTGCTATATATGTGCTGTGTGTGCTGTGAATAATCCAAGTACGCAAACTGTACCAACTGACTGAAGACATGTCCATTTCAGAATCCAACACACAGGCCATACGTGCAGCTCATCTCATATTGTATTTCAAATACAGCCATTATAAAGTATATCCCTCCTTTTATCCAAATGTAAGCAAAACAATGCTGGCCACAGATGCATTGGCTAATGCATAAGAATCTTTCCCCTGAGTACTGAGAAAAAAAGCAAAAACGTTTCTGCCTATACCCGGCTGAAGTGTGAACGAGCAGTTTGTTTGTTGTTATTGCTTTCTGTATTTCAGCTGATGATGCTAATTAGCTGGCATCCATGAATGCACGTATGCATGTTTTTATTGATAAGTAATTAATGGCAATTACAAAAATCCTTACACTTTTCACAAGTGATTGATTTTTTACTTCTTGCAGATTTTCACAGTAGCTATTGACGTTGTGCTGTTACAGTAACAGCAGTTGCATTGGCTAAATGTTTAGACTTAGCTAGTGAAAATGACTCACAGTGAACAAGTGTCATTACGCTAACTCCCCTCATTTCAACAGTCTCCCTTTAGTGAAGAAGCAACAAACTAGGCAACCAGCAACGGAGATGTAGCTTTTTTATGTTAGACAGTTATTATAGCTGTCTTTATAACGAATGTAAAGTTGTGCCATAGCTATGATACCCATATCAACTCTCAGCAATGTACAATGCCAGGTCTTGAACAAACCAGAAATTTGAGAAATCAAGTAGCAAAAATGACAGAATGTTAAATAATTGCACTGTTGTATACTGAATACAAATGGACTGCAAGTGTCTTTTCAACTTTTCATCATGGATTCTATTTTGAGTAAAATTCGGGGTTACTTTTCCTTGCTGTTTCCCTCGCTGATTGTTGTTTGGCCTGGACTGTGGATGAAAAGTCCAGGCTGAGAGAGCAGCAGCTAACCTTACTATTAATACAGGGCATGCAATCAATATGCCACTGGCATTTCTAGGTTCCCTTGGCCTGCAGCGCTTATCTTAATGGGAGTGTGCTCCCATTTTCTTTTATTTTGTGAACCCATATATCATTACCCACCAAATATAGCCTGATCTACCATGCTGAAGTACAATGAAACGAAAGAGGAAAAACATGTATGCAGTTTATTTTATTTTAAAACTCCTCTCTTCTGCTTTATAGCAGCAGCAACAGAGGACCTCGTGAATTTATTTGTATCTATTTAATTCCTTCCTCATCTTCTTGTGTTAGCTTTGTACTTTAAAACAAACTTTTTACCGTGGTGATTATCACCCAAGGATTTAATCAGTATTTCTCCTGATAAAGTGTTGTACATTAAGGGATTGCTTTATGGAGAGAAACAGATATAAACAGAGATATCTTCCTCCCGCCTCCTCCCGCTCACCTGGAAAAACCTGAAACGATACGTGTTTAGTCACATGGTGCATTATTCGGATGAAAGACTGTGGCCATGAAGAGATGCATCTGGTCAGCAGCGAGGTTACATAATGTACAGTGGCATTCAAAAAAAAAAAAAATCTCTGAGAGAGAGGCAAGTAATGCAGTATTTACCACGATTTCCAGACTATAGCACATCACTCAATACAGATTCTGTGTTTTTTTTGGGTTGTTTTCTGTAATGATTTGGTGATAACAAGCCCAGAGAAAGCAATGCCTGCAGTTAAGAGGAGTGGTATCTGGATAGGTTTATTACTGGCATAGATCCCCCACTTCAAGGTTCAATGACATGCTTATTCTTTGATACCTCTCCTTCATTTTGTTATACTTAGCACATATTTGTGACCACTGTCTTCTCTGACCCTTCATCAACAAAGCATTTCCACCCTCATGCCTGTATATATGACTCATTGTATGGAGGAGTTTGTCGTTTTAAAATATGCACCTTTTTTTTTTTTTTTTTTACCATTCCACAGTAATGTGTATGTTATAAAGGGAACAGTGATGCATGCAAGAAACATTTCCAGATCGTATTATAATACATTTTTGAAAAATCATGAATTAAATAATTCACTTGCTAGCTTTTGTTGGTAAATCTAGAGAACCCTGAGTAGTGAAGAATTCAATAAAACATGTCGCTGCTCTATTAAAAACAAACTGATTGGATTTCTGTTCTCATATAATGTTTGTTTGAACTCTTACACCCAAATGAGCTTTATTTGGTGTGGTGCTAGCAGTTACAAACCAGAAAATGTGCTCATATCTCCGTGAAATCACCCTGGCTTCTGTTACTGTGCTCACATTGTCATTGTCGCGCTCAGTCAGTAGTGCAGATCAAGGGTTGCTCTCTTGATGAGATAAAGAGAGTATTGTCTTCTCTTTCTTGTACATATTGTTGGTAGCTATGCTCTACTAAGTCAAGGAGAAACTATCAAAGGTTACAGAATCACAGGAAAGGAAGATAGTCACTGTGATATATATATATTTCAACACAAAGAAAATTCTTTCATTCACTAAATTCACGTAATTTATATATTTTTGCATTATTTCCTTGTACTTTGTGTAGCTGGTTCAAACATAAATATACTGTTTTTGATTCATTCGCTGCAACCTCCGTCAATGATACAGATGAAATGAAAGCTGTAAATATTTGCAGGCTTTTCTAAATTATCATGTGTTTCTTTGTGAAGCGAGAACCTTTTTTGTAGGGTATCCCAGGGTCATGACACCTACACATCAATAACGGGAGCTGAAATAAACAATCTTGAGTGATGGCACACCCCCTACCTCCCCACCTTGTTGAAGTAGGCCACAGATATTGACTCGCTCTCCTACTTCTTTCTCTCAAAACAATTTGTCATTGCTTCAGGGTTCTGCCATTTCTATCTGTGACAATCTGTAGGGCGGTCGCCTCAGAGAGTGACAAAACCTGTCACAGTGCGTCACTTTCACTCTCTCTCCGGCAAGCGGCAGGACATCTTTGAGTCTGCAGCACCTTTATCAGATATGGCAGTTCCTAAAGCTCTGCCTATAACAGGAAGCAAGTTTGGAGGAGAGGAGCCGGCGACTTTACAGAGACCTATTTGCAAACAAAATCACTGGGAGACATTCCCCACAAGGCACCATCTGGCTGCCACACATACCTGCCTCCATCACTCCCTCACAATCACCGGCTTCTCTATTTATAGATGCTCTGTCCACCCACCCACGCACTGCATTTTGTAAAATGGCAACTAAAATCCAGCAAAGTGAAGAATCTCCTCCAGGCAGTCAATCATCAGGGTGACAGACGTCAACACGTCTTTCCGTAATGTGTGGATAACATCTTCCTAACAGTCTGCTGTCGCTAACATTAGAAATGAACAATCAGCCGGCCTCTTGCCAGACCTTGTGGAGATAGCGAGGCTGGCAGTGACCTTCTTTGTCATTATCTGAACTCTTTTCCAATTCTTAGCGAAGCTGTGTGAGACTAAGATGGAATATGAAATAGAATCAAACATCTAAATTTAAAGTAAAAACATACTCGGGGGCAGACGATGATGGATACAGGCATGATTGAGTCTTTGAGTATTCGAGGTTGATACAAACAGAATTTGTGATGATTTGTGATATCAGCTGGCAGCCGTCAGAGTTATCAGTGAAGCAATCAGGGTCTCATCTCAGAGAGGAGGAGGTTGAATTCTGATCATTGGTATTATGTTATCGAACAAGCAGACCACAGCGACAGAATAATATTGAGAGCCTAAACACACAAAACAGTCCTGCAATTGCAAGTGAGTCAGGCATTTACTGCATTTTGATAATGCCCATGGAGACTATATATTAAATGCCACAAGAGCACTCACAGAAATGTACTACTTCTATTGCGATGCTAAAATGTCATATAATGAAACTTAAGTTAACAAGGACTTAAATAAGACTGCCTTTCTAACAGATGCTCTAAATTTTTAAAACGTTCTCCTATATTTCATATCCTCTTTCCATTTATGTTCTATTCAACATTTAATTCTCTCAGAGTAAGAATAAACAAAATTCCCATCTAAAACACAGCCTTTGAATGTTAAATTAGTCATCAAAATCCAGATGTGCTGGCACAGCTTAGGATGAAGAAGCTGTAACTCTCGCTCTCTCTGTCTGGATGGATTTCATTAGTCATCTCGGTGTGAGAACAATTAGTGCGCATGGATCAGCTCCTTTAATTATATATTGAAACATTAGCTCAAAACATATTGATTACTTACAGATTGCCTGAAATCTGCTGAGAATACATATATGTTCCCCTCAGAGCAACACCATAGCTTTCTTTCCTCCCGACAATTCTCTTGATTTGCGTTTTAATGCGTGCGTGTGTCTCTTGATAATTATAGGTTGCAGAGTTGGCAGGGAAACATTGGTGGTGTGTGGAGAAGCGCTACCTCACTCACATAAGCGCTTCCTGCAAGAGGAGCCTGGTAAACAAATCTCACCAAACTGAGAGGAAAAAAAAAAAGAAGCTATTTATATAGGGTAGTATTTATAATTCACTACAGCTTGAACTCATTAGTTTTATCCCTGCTATCTGCGACAAGTTCGTGATTGTCCTGGTAAAGGCATATCATTATATATCTGTCCATTGACAAGAAAATAAGAGCATTTCAAGCGTGAATCAATTTAACTTAGCAGGCTCATGGTACGTAGCTGTACATGTATTTAGAACCCACAGCAGACAAATACATGCAGTTATGTTGCCCACTGTTGCATCTACCATCCATCCATCTCTCACATTCTTGTTAGAAGAAAAAAAAAAACCAAAAAAAACACTTAAAACAGTGGGGTTCTCCACCTGCTTCCCCCAGGAAGATTAAAAGGGACAATTACTACTGACAAATAAGCAATGTACAGTGAAGGTGAATGACAGGGGAGGCAATTTTCCATCCTTTTCCCCTCTCACTTCATCTCTTGCTTTCATGCTTTAAATTGCCAGTCCATAAACACTGAGCCCATTGTACTGTGTGCTGTTGACACAAATTGGAAGGAGTGAAGAATGGAGACGTATTGTTCCATGTAAAGCATATTCATCTTTTCAATAAAGTTGGCACTGGTAGGAAAGAAAAAGTGTGAAGTCAGGCACAGCATGCAATTAGCAGGTAGAGGTATAGTACGGACACGTTGCCGAGCCATCTGTGGGGAGCATTTTGCGACTGAGGTTCCCTCGCCTCTTTGTCTTCACCTGCATTCCTCTGTGACCGTCTCCCGTATATCCCCAGCCTGTTAGTAGATCAGCTCTTCCAAACCACAGCAGCGCTGGTTTGCAAGTCTGCATGATGCAATAACTGGTGTTTGCCGAGCCACCTTCTGATGCAAGCACCTTGCTTTTCACACAATATTCTACAAGGTTCCTGGAAACATTTGAAAGGGGGCCTCATTAATAAACCATGAAATCTATGTCCGTGTGTAAATGCTACTCTAACCTACAAGTGCAAGTCCTTAGTTGGCTACTGTTTTGACACCTTTCACAGTTTCTCCCTTTGTCTGACAACCAAACTTTGACTGACGACAACAAAAGGAGTGGTGAAATCTGAGGGCTGGATAGAGAGATAACTGACTGGCCGAGAATGACTCAGTCTGTAGCAGAGAGCCAGCCTGCTGCAGCCTGGAGGAAGAGAGCGAGACAGGAGTGCAAGAGTGAGAGGGAGTGGAAAAGGGAGAAGGTATCAGGGGGTAAATGAGGCCTTGCAGTTTGGTAGTGCACATAGCTTCATCATCCTTGGCTCATATTTGGGAAGCAAACATGACTGGGCTAATGTTGCTTTATTTGAGAAGAGAAACATCACCCACAGTTACACACAGAGTGATGTGACCAAACACACAGAGGGGCCTTGCCAGCAGCATTCTATCTAATCAATCTACAGAAGGAGGACGGAAAACACACACTCGCATACGCATATAGACAACATGAACTCACACACGTACGCACAAACGCACACATGCAATTGGCAACTGCAAAATAGTTTATGAACACAGAAAATTTCATATCTCCTGGCAGATACTCAAACACCCACGCAAACCCATACATCAATCACTAGCTCTTTTTTCCCTCTGAAATAAAAAAGCACGCTGTCATACGCACACAACAGATACATATACTGCAGACTCAAAATCAGTCTGGCTGCCAGGCTGGCTCATGTGACTTTGATCCTGATGGAAAACGGTGATTATTCTGATGGCAGCTTGTGGATCTAACCTTGGGGTTACAGAGTTTTATTTATAGACCTACAATAACCCTTAAAAATATGTACCGCAGATCTGTATCTCTGACATCATCAGGCAAATTCCCTGTCGTGTGACCTTGGCACGTTAGAGAATGTGCAACGTGATCAGGACAGCCATTGCAGAGCAAAACGCACCCTCGCTTACCCCCTCTGCAGCCATCATTTATGTTTTTTTTGTCATGAGGTGATGGCTACCAATGATGCCACAGTGTGTCAGGTGCAGTGTGGACACTGGTGTTGGGGGCTTTGGCGTGCTCTCCCTCTTTAAATAGCCCCAGATCTAATCTGCAGACAGCAGCAGAGTTCTGACAGATCCTGCCTCGGTGCCTCCTCCCACTAGGTGACACATTCTTTATTTATTTTTCCTCTCCTCCGCTCTGGTATTCACTCCATGGAGCACTGGCCCCTCAAGCTATTGTCAGTTCTGTTCTCCTTCCATGTCTGAAAAACCAAATGGATTTACAGGGTTTACTGTCAACCCCTCCCTTTTTCTGGGCTTATGAATGTGGCACGGCCTTCTATTTCTAGTCCTTTATTTCTACACTATCGATGACTTTATGATGACTTGGTCATTCTTATAAGTTGTCACTGTCACACCCTGCTGTGGCGGTGCTGCCCCGTCTTTGTCTAAGTATGTCATATAACATAATAATTTGCCTTGACCTGTGCATAAATAGTCTTTGTTATAAACAGCACAGGCTTACGAGGAGTTCAAGGCATACAGTTTTCAAAGACACGGAACGAATCTGAATATCTTTAATCCCAAACTCTGCTTGGTTTTGGAGAGACAATCTGACACCTATCTGGAGAGTAACATCCTGCGTGGTTTGACCGGTAACAATTTTAATATTTCTATGTTCTGTCTGTAGGTGTCAATTTGACTCTGCGGTTATTTTTATTTTTTTTAAAGTCTACTGAAAGGACATCTTCTGATCTATAGCTTTAACAAATGAACTTAATATGTAGCTCCCAAAGGTAACTCTATATCCTGGCCAACAAAGATAATGTATACAAACAATACAGCTCCAAGATGTAATGTAGAAAATCTTAAAAATAATGCATTCTTATATCAAAACGTATTAGCCATTTATGTTTACAAAAGTGCTGCTATAGTGCCATAGAATAGGTTTCTTCAGTTTATCGTCACATTTAATAACAGAGCATTCAAAGTTCTTTGAATCACCAGTGGCTTTTTTGATGTAGAGGGGATTCTTACATATTGCAGTTAATGAGTCCAGCTAAAAAGACACATCCTCCACAGAAGAACTGTGACGATAATATTTAGCAAGGTGATTGACATCAGTCTTACAGATACTTTCTCAATAAACAAACCAAGAACATGTTTACTTTATCAACATATTAACAAATGTTTATGCCATCAATCCAATTCCATTTCCGTCTGTTTTACATGACTTTGTGCATTATGCATGTTAATTGTTTTGACACAAGTAACCACTGCACAGCTTCAAAGCCAGGGAGAAATCCAGTGTCATCCTATATTGATTTATATTTTGATTTATTTAGCAGTTTGAATGTAAATGTCATTAACCCCACTTACGCAAGCAAGCCTGGAAATGAAAAAATAGAGCTGCACTATATCTGTGCATAGTATTTGTTATTCTAGTGAGGGAAGCAGCTGTCGGGACAACAGAGAGGGAAACAAGGAATATAGTTTTACTTTATGCAATTGTGTGATGACATGGTGAAATCCATTTCTGTGAGATATTCTCTCGACCCTCCTCACTCCATGCACAA
This sequence comes from Coranthus polyacanthus, assembly GCA_037367275.1. Classification (NCBI taxonomy): domain Eukaryota; kingdom Metazoa; phylum Chordata; class Actinopteri; order Kurtiformes; family Apogonidae; genus Coranthus; species Coranthus polyacanthus. Next base: position 13,163,136 of record JAPQRN010000018.1, read on the forward strand.
TTAATTTGATACAAGCTAGAAGCATAAATCCTCGATGATTATGCAGTGCTCAGGACAACAGCAATGAATATTTTCATCTTCACAGGACCCAAGAACAGCAGGAGACAGGGAAATTAGTTTTGTTGTATTATGTAGATGCTGACAAATACTGCAGCATCAACAGGATTCAGCAGTTGAGGTGTGTGTAGAGAGGTAGGGTCAAGGTTAGTAAAGTAAAAAAAAAACACAACTCATAACATCCTTTTATGTTGATACATTTTGATTTCTTTTAAACAGGCCATGTTTTCCCTAAAAATTATTCCATCTTAACAAACTGTGTCAAACTGTGTCTCTTCAGCAGTGACGCTGTCAGGCGAGACTCCTTGGTAATGATCAGAATGTAAATGTAATTGTAGCAAGCCCCACCCCCCACCTTCCGTTCCCCCAGGAACACAAGCACAATTAAAAGTGCAGTCGTTCAAGCTGGAAAGTGGCCAGCTGTTCTGGGTTAATAGATGGGCTTGGCCAGACGTCTGCGAGGTGACCGCTAGCTGGCAGGCTGCTGGATAGGGTTGCAGATTGTAAGTGGACATGTACTTTGCTTCCCTCTGTGTGCAGTTGTCACTGGAGATGATGAAGCACCCTGCATCTCCCTCCTTCTCTGTCTTTAGCTCCCTCATCTCACCCTTTTTCTAACCTTTCTAACTTCTTTCTCTCTCCAAGGCCAAAGCAAGTGTAGTGCTGACATGAGAGTAGCGTCTTCCCGGCCCCGTGACATTGGACCCCAGAGTAGAGTGTCTCTATATACTCAGGGGAGTTCAAGGGCTAAAAGAGAAAAATAAAAAGAGAGACAGAGAAGGTGACGAAAAGACAGCAGGAGTTGTAGCCGGTGCCCTTTGAACAGTTGCAACAGTTACTTTGCACTTCTTGGTGGACAGCCCAACAGCACTTTTGCTTACATGTTCCCTTAAACCCTGAATTGAATCAGTGCAGGCTTTGACCTGGAATGACATGAAATGGCATGCTAAAAAATGTACATTGCTCTAAATATTCACCCAGCGTGTCCCGGTTACAGCTATTTCTTACTTCAGTACTGCTCTGCTTAGTGGTTTCATTTGGCATCTGCTCTCATTTCAGCAGGAAAAGAAGGGAGAGAGAGAGAGAGAACAAGATGGGGGTTGGTGTAAACTTTGGAGTGGAGCTCTCTTATTGATGTTAACACGGTAAAGTTGGTCAGAAACAAGGAGTGAAAGTTCAATGGAAATATTCCTTCATAAGTAGCTAATGCTTCCCATATAAGCACTTAGGGTGCTATGAATTATCCATGTGTTACTGGATGTTATTAAAAGAAACAAGAAATGAATGGAACATGCTTTTATTGATTGACAAGTTTTTTACTACAACAGTACATAACCAGATTTTTATTATGCTGTAAAAAGTTTTATCTCTTCAGTGTTGGCATTTTGAAGTATAACTGTTAATATTCTGAAATACGATCGATTGAGAAACACACAAAATGCAGACTTTTCTGCAAGTCAAACTCTTTAAATATGTATGTGACTATACTGTATCTAATGAATAATTTATAGAGGCAACCAAATGACTGATTGGGCCTCAAAAGTATTCACTCTCTCTAAAGCAAAAGGAAGGAAACCTGAGCATTTGAAAAGGGTAATAAATAACCAGTAATGTTTGCAGAGTCTCCAATAGTTCCCATCAAAATGCATATGAAATATTAATTTAATGGCTCATAATTTATTTGGATAGTCCAGTGGTGAAAACTGGCATCCCATTAAGTGACTTCAGTGTGTCACTAAAATGCCTTAGATGTTTTAAATGCTGCTCATAATTGTGCGAAAAGTAGTCAGTATATCTCTGGGCTACAGTTAAACTTATGGCAGGGGATAGTTCAGTAGAGCAATGTACTGAAAGCCTGAGAGCTTTAATGCAGTAGAAATGGAAGAAAACTGCAGTTTTTTGCAGTGGAGTCTCTTGCAGCTCTTTTTGCTTCGCACTGGCCTGATTAATATTCTTTCTGCAGCGTAGAACACTGGTCTAAATTTAACCAATAAAAATAAGGAAGTAGACTCACCCTTCCAAGTCTAAAGGAGAACAGAGCTGACCGGACATGAACTGCTCCGACCTGCTGGAGGACCAAGTTTGTGTTTTTTGCCTCTGGCCACAATTCTGGCACTTGAGCAACAGCCCTGTGTCTGTGCTTGATTGGGTGCTTCTAATGACATGCCTCAGTGCTGCTGGCAGGGTGCTTTAGGCCCACACTTACACCAGCACAGACCTACTGCTGTATAGCTGGAATCCAGCTCAGAGATAACACATCAATAATAAAGTGCTCTAGCAGGTTGCATGGTATTTTAATTATGTCTATGAATAATTATGGACACAAACATATATCTATAAGAGTCCCTACATGTACCACAGATCAAGATGGCTCATAGATATGCACTTAATAGACAACCACTAATGAATGAATACATTGGAGTAAATATGAGGGGAAAAAGAGATCCTTGTTTTGTGGCAAGCCAGCCATGGCTTTTAATACATTTCCTATTGTCACTCCAAACATGTCAGTGGGTGCCCTTAGATAGAAAAGGCAGATGTTCTTGCAATCACTGCAGTCCACCCACTTCATTAGCCTCCAGATACCCAGCACTGATCTCAAAAACTCACCGTTCTGCTCCGTTTAATGAAAGTGGCAATAAATGGATAGCTTTGTGGGGAGCGAGAGAATGAAAAAAGAAAGAGCATGCATCTATCAATTACATGACAGGGGCAAAGTGTGTGCGGTGAATTAAGAGAATCCAATGGCCTATTTTTCTTCTCATTGGAAGTCATCAACACTAAATACAGAAATAGCAGATAAAGGAAGGAAATCCAATCAAGTATAAAATGGGTGACAAGTGCAGCCACTGGCTGTCACAAAAGTTTACAGCAGGGATGTCATCAGAGTAATTCTCCAAAATGGAGGCAGGTTTTCAAGAGTTGCTTTGGCTCGGCGTGGTGCGGTCTGTGGCAGGTTGCTGGAGAACCTTTCATCAAATAAATGATATTTCTACATTGAACTGCTTTGGCTTTCTTTATTATCCTCAATATTAGAATCACACAGCTCCTCCCACAAAGTCCAACACTTTCTCCAATACTGAGGCATAAAACCCTTCTGACAGTTATTTTGACAATGTAGTGTGAAAGGAGGGTAAGAAGTGGGTGGGTGGGCTGGTTGACGATGTTGTTAGCAGCGCCAGCACTCCTTTTCCCTTCCCTGAAGCTTGTTTTCGCCTTTAATGGCTCAGTGCTCCTCAAAGAGTTGATACCCGAAGCAGCATTCAATTGTTTGCTTCTTTTTCCTCTTCTCTGTTCTTTTTAAATAAGATGATCAGGCTAAAATCATCTGCTGCTCTTTCATTTTGTCAGGCCAAGAAAAAAAAGATAGACATATTGAAGAATGTACAGAAAATCAAATCTAGTTCATGACTTTTCAGACGGCTGAACTGTCAGAGTTTCTTTCATCCTTGTATGTGAATAAGCTTGCATTATGCCCACAGTAACTTTGCGTTTAGATTAATTAACAAATCCCTGTGCATGTGTGGTATTAATTTATACTGTTGGCTAGGTTTCTTAAAAGTCACTCCTTTTGTAATTGTTTAGAAGATTTTTCATTTATTTCTTATACACAACGCTCAGCCAGAGTATAAATGTAATTTCACTGTGACCAACAATAGCACCTCTCTTGATTTTTTTAATTAATATAAAGTACAAACATGATTTTTTTATGAACCCTTTTGACCTAGTTTTTTTTTCCAATTTAATTTTAATATCACGTGTTGAGTTTTTCATAAATCCGAGTATATTCAGACCGAGCACAGCCTATGATGAAAAATTATCTATGATATTGATCTGATGTTGCCTCGTCAAGTGTCTTTAAAGTATTTCCTTGGTGAACCAGGTTCGCTTTCCCTCAGCACCCGAGGTCAAATTAGCTTTTCATATCCACACCGAGTGAAGCTTGCACTTCTTAATGACATGGATGTAGACCAACCTCAACACACTCCATTACAATACAAAACAGCTGACACTGCAGCACTCACACATTCATTTAAATTGCTTAAGGATAATAAGACTTGGTCATGTCGGATTCTCTGATCTTGTAGTGCAAAGACCCCGATACAGAACAGGAGTGGCTCTGGTTAAAGTTATACAGGCATCCTAGAGTGGGAGATCAGTATTATTAATATAGTGAAATCTTTGGTCATGGCATTACATCACGCTGTGAGAAAGGTTCACAGATGACCGTTGTCCCATTCACCAAAGACTGGACTTGGGACAAAATTCAAAGTCAAAAATGTATGACCATCTCACAGTGTGACTGCTGCTATTAAACGGCCGATTAAAAACATGTATGTTTATGTAGCTAAAAATACTAACCTCAAGCTTCCTTTGCAAAACTAGCGTCTCAAGTCACTATCATGATCACATTCGCCTCCACCCCCTCGACTTCGGATTATTTCCGTACACATAAATACCACTTTTGTATCAGCGGAATCATTAGCTAATTGTCAGTGTTTACAACTGTAGTAGCACTGACGACGTTTCATTCTCGTACTTTGACTTGCGTTGTAGCCTGAGATTCAGTAGGCGTTATCATCACGCAGTCTGCATACATGTCGTACTCAAGTTTGTTAGATCCATGCACGTGTGGTTGGCAATAAACTTCTAAGATTGCTGAAACAGTCTGTAGGAGCCTTTAGAGGGCGTAGCAGGTACGAAATATTGTCTGACAAGAGTTGTTTCACGAGCCAGGATGTGTCAGCAATGATAACCCCTAATTGTACATTATAACCAATTAGGACAACCTGTATTGTAGAACTCAAATACTGGATATGTTATGGTTTGCTTCGGCTCCTCTCCCTGAGCTTAGGTTCATACATATGTATATTGGTGAGGCAGGCAGGAGTGGGTTGAGAACAGCATGAAGCAGTGTTTTGCACTGTGTACATCTAATTGCCTGACCACCAACAGTTATAGGCAGATGCAAATCCAACAATAAATGTTTTCTGAGCTATTCTCTACTTCGCAACCCAAAAGCCAACGTCCCCAGAGCCCTGCGGAGGCGGGGCGAACGTCCCCTCTACCTGCAGCGAACAGAGGCTGCCGTCAACTTTTATCAATCTGTCAATCAAGTACAAACTGTCAAAATGAATTTGAGAACGCCAACCCCTGCCACCTCCCCTGCAAGCTTTGGCTTCAGAACACTTTCCTAACTGCCAGTGTTATGTCCATGCAATTAGACTGGCGATAAAGTAACGGTGTCACCCTCCTCCAGGTGTGTGGATGGGCTGCATCTGGTCAAGCAGGAGAGAGGGCATTTGACATTTGAATGCAAATTCTCCGAGGTGCAATCGTACAGGAGTGTCCCCTACATACCCATCAACCTTCCTGATTCTGGCATATTATATTCTTCTCCCGCACCATCCTCCCATTTAAATACTTCCCTGTAAATCTCGTGTATTAGGCATAACCACCAGGCCTATTTGGTGCGTTTGCCTCTCACAAAGCAGATGGCAGTAGGTAAAACATTAGCTGTAACATCTAGTGATGAGAAGTCAATCAAACGTCACCCGCCAATAAAACAAGAAGAAGAAGAAGATGAAGAAGTCAAAGAACTGCAGCGCATGAGATAATTTAAAGCCTGAGTGCTATGATCATAACCATGAAATTATTGATTCCACCAGAGATTTGAGCAGAATGAATGGCCTGGCAATAAGGCTGGCTCTATGCATAAGATTAAAATGGATACGTTTAGGCACACGGTAAGGCTGACGATGGATAAAAGGCAATGGAAAATCTATTCATGATAGCCCCCCTTCTCCTCTTATTAACACCATTTTGATTTTGTTGCATTGTCCAGTTTTTCTCATTTTTTTTTTTTTCCTCAGAAACATTGACACCAACACCGCCGTCAATTCCCCACTATTTACTTAAGCGATTTGAGCTACAGAGCTAGAAAAGACTCTCTCAAAATCAGAATTGAAGCATAAGGTGTAAGTGATGTGTACAATTCCTCGCTCAGGTAGTAATACATAAACTTGTAAGTGTGACATTTATGTGCCCTTTTGTGCTTTCATTTATATCTACACAGCATTTCATTTTCATCCAGGTAAATGATTCTGACCGCCTAATTATAGTCACTAACTTGATGTAGGAACTTGTTAACCCATTCCTTGTTGATTTTCTCTTCTTTTTTTTACGGTAGCGGTTGCCTTTTATTCTAATTTTATGATTCACTGTGTGCACTCTTGTTCAAATGTCAGGGTCAGGGGATGGCCCATGGGGGGCGCTGGAAAACGTTCCTTATTTTCATATTCCAGCAACGGCAGGTATAGTCCCTTCACATGGACGTTCAGAGCAGCAGATTTTATGGGCTATTTTTTGCTGCATGCTTCAATTAGTGGGGTAAGAAACAGTAATAGCTATGTTATGTGCAAAGGTCACGCTGTTTCCTGCCCGTGTCAAAGCAAAGCACTGAGAAAAAGGTTTAAACTAGATTCTCTTGCTCTCGCGTCTTTTATTTCATTTTTCTGCTTTAAAAAAGAACAGTTTTACGAGAGTACTAAATGTCAAAGGAAAGGTTTATCTGTAGTCTTTCGTTTCTACCCAAACTTGGAACTTTTAACACAAACAGTAGGAACATCATTGACATAAAGCTCTGCTTGTTGAGTTGTCTTGTCTGGAAGAATCAAAGTTGGGCATCGTAATGGCTGAGGATACGTATCACTGCGGGACTTACTGTAGGCACACCAATCTGAGCAAGGTGGTATGTGATAGTAGTGGCTAAAATAGGTTTTCATTTGTATAGGACACGTTGTGAAACATGACTGTGGCTCGATGCGCCAAGAGTTACCTTAATTCTTTTGGTGGTTTGTTATCGTGTCCATGAACAACAGAATCTTCATAAAGAGCACATGTTGCCTGCCTAAACTTAGCATCAGCAACTTTGACTTGGAACATTGTACACTGTAGAAATGAATTAAAATGATTAAAATATACATTATTTTTGAGAAAGAAATATTTTCATTTTTGTCCAGTATCACGTGCAGGGAGAGCGCAGAAAATACCTTAAAGTCCTATTGGTATGTTGTCGTTTTTTGCTTTTCTTTTTTTAGGCTAATTTGTTATGTAAAAACATTTACGTTGCAATAAATATTCCCAAATGTACTTTTTAAAAATGCTCTTGTGGTTTTAAATACAAATCCAATGTAATTGCTAATTTAGTTCTGGTACTTTTCTTTTCTCATCATTGTATGCTGTACCTTTACTCTCATCACATTTCTCCTACTACTTTATTAAATTATATTACTAAAAGATAACGTCTCTTATCTTACTTTGTCTTATCAGTCTTTATCATCTGATAACACAGTATATCAGTTTTAAAAAGCTAAATGGTCTATTAATTAAATTTAAGATGTAACCATTGCCTTAATCTTTTTTTCCCCTCTTTCTCTTCTTCATAATTTAAACAAAAAGCTGTACTGAATACAAACCCTTTTAAAGAGTGTGCCACCACTAATTTAGCTACTCACAGCCCACTTAATATTGCTTCCATTTAGGTCATAGCAGATGTCATTGACTAAATGTGGACCAAAGCTATTTTTGGTTGTTACAAATGACTCCACAAAGCTGTAGTGACGCAAGACAGATGAATCGGATGCTTCGTAGGGGCAAAGGATGAAATTCCAGTATCAGTTAAAAATAGTGTGATCTAAAAAAAAAAAAAAAAAAAATAGCCCACAGATGGATAAAGAGAACTCTCTCGTGCTCCTTTGTGAACCAGATATGCTTTGACTAACACCCGCTCTAGTCAATTCCCAGTGCAGATGCAGAAATGACAGGTGTTAAATAGCTAGACCCTTTGTAAGTTTTAGAAAATGTCTATTTATTTATTTATTTATTTATTTTTATTGTCGTGGATCTGCAACTGATTTGCAGCCGTAGAATTATGGGATGAACTGCTGACCCTCTGGCTCATGCAGCCCAAGGAGGAACACACTTTCCCCTCTGGCCCTGTTTGCACGGCTCGAGCTCTGAAAAAGAACTGTTGTCTGCAGGCCAAGAGATAAGCCTTCTTTCTGTCTGCCTCTCTTTTTCTCTGTGTCTTTCTCTCTCCCTGGCTCCTCATCTCTTCCCCCTTCTTTCGCTGTGCCTAAAGCTCTTCCTCCCTCTGCACCTCGTATTTTGATTCTAAGTCTCCCAATATTTTCTCCACACACACAGACGCCCATACAGACTTCAGCAGACATCGGAGGCCCTGCTGTGCTATACCCTTGTCCTATTTGTTTTGTGCTGACAAAAGCCTCCCCACTCAAGCCCAACAATGGATGACCTGTGTGTCTTCACCCTCACCTGACTCTGAAAGTCCTGACTGTGGGCAAACCACTCCATCACGCTGCCCTCTTTGCCAACATGAACAGCTGATTCCGGAAGTTACAATTCCAGCTATGACCTTGATATCCGCCCTGGAGGTCACCATTGCGGTGCACTCAGCTCGGTTTCTCATTCTCTCCTTCTTCTAATCCATGTCAATGGCTCTAAAGCAAAACAAGGACAGGCTCTAAACATTAGGTCAATTAGTCACGTAGTTTGCCTTTTGGCAAGTCACAGATGCACACAGAATTAGTAATAAACCTCAAGCTGCAGATTGGCCACTATGATTTATGTAGCAGTGCCAGAAAATTCTGCTCTGTGAGGGTCATTGCAGTCATGATTAACCTTAAGTCCTTAGTCACACACAAATTGCAACACTTCTTTCTTCACACTGAATTACACGTTGTATCACAGTGTTTCCATTGCCCACTGAAACGCTTATAGTCGTCACATACATACATGTAGAAATGCAAAAATGCAAGGACCATACAATTGACAGCTGGGTGTAAAACCACAGCCAGAACAGAAACAAAGTAAGTCATAGTAACTTATCATATCTCATTTGAAAAAGTTCGCATATCATCATCTAAAAAGTTCTTTCATTTCCACTAAACAATCTGTGCTCACTCACTAGGACACGCAAACCTGTGAGTCATAGTTGAATTGAGGACATCGGAGCTGCTTTATTTGTCAGACTTTTCAGCTACTTCTTCTATTCCTTACCACACATACAAGTATGGATTTTGCTGTATTGAAGTGAATGCGACGTATGCATTACACACGGTTCTAACCTGAGTATGGACAAATATAAGCTTGTCTTGCATAACAATCAATCAGTCAATCAATCAAACTTTATTTACAGACTCTAGGTAAAAAAACAGACACGACATTCAACAGATCTTGTAAAGAAATAATTATCTTGAATATACAGTATATGGTGCATCTTTGTTTGTAGCTGATGTGATGGAGAAGCTCTGCTTACAGCGTCAGTCAAGTAGTTTTCTTTTTAGTGAGCTTTTGAATGCATGACCTATAGCAGAGTTACAAGCTTCAGCGGACAGACTCAAGATGACACCACTAAAATCAATGGGATCTGTCATTATGTTATTTAAGGGTGATTTTTATGTTAAAATTGACCATGTGGTAATGCTACAATTATAGGTTGATTTACAGCTGTTAGGATTCCCTTGTCTTTGACAAACTTTTAGGTTGTTTTTGTCAAACAGCTGCATGGTCATAAAAGAGATGGTCATAAAATTTGCTAAATAGGCTAATAGTTATTCCAGGGCTGTTAGTTTTGTGATGACCTTGATTAGATTACTTTTTAATAACCACAGGCATTTCATAACATAAAATAGCTCCCTACCGCCCTCCTACCTGTGATCACTGATGGTGAGCTTATGTGATGGAGTAGAAAACACAGCATCTAAAAGAGAAAGACATATTGCTCTACTGCATCATAATCAGGAAGAATGGGATATCAAAAGTTAATATATTAAAGACAATAGGTAGCATTTAATTATCAGCATAAGCTTCGTTTTTTTTCCTCTACAATATTTAGAAATGATAAGCAGGACACAATGTTAGAAGACAGTCCACAGGGTTATTTACTTTGGGAATTTGCTAATGCATGTTCATCAGTAAATTCATCAGTAAATTCATTTTTTCAATCAGCTTTTTGCATAATAATGATTAGGATTTTTCTCTATAATCAGAAACTGCAGCTCACGGTCTGCCGCAGCCCACATCAACCTGATGTACCCATCCCCAGTTAATATCCTTGAGAATAACAGCAGACCAAAAAGTCTAATTATATTTTTCACCTTTATAGACCTTGCTGTATTGTCTACTTTGCATAAAAGTCAGAAATCTTGGGCTTCATCATCTTGGCTATAAACTGCCAACTGCACAGGTGACTGCACAGATGACAAAATATATTAATCACCCAAACAGTTTGTTGACATGTTCTGTCCCTGTCTGCTCTTAGCTGTGTGTCTGAATAATTATCCTGTCCTTTCTGCTGTGCCTCTTTCATCTCATCCTGCCCTGCATTAGATTCCGTGTTGTCATGCTGTTGACAATGACAGTGGTGGCAGCCATCCATTCTGTGCCACTGGCAGAGTATGAGCTGCCAGGGGTAACAGGACAAAGAGAGAACGGGGAGATCCCAGATATATTGGAAAGTGGTCCATGAAGACATTTACCTGCTAATTAAATAGTTTTACATCGAAGACTGAGAGATCTTCAAGGCGCTGACCTCACGTCTATATACATATCAGATATGAAAACATGCTTTCAGACACACATCCACTTCTAAAATTATACTGGAAGTGCAACTCATTACCATCGCCAGCTTATTCACTTGCAGCCGGAACACCTGGTCCACCAACAGTTATTGGCACAAACCTCGTTCTGTGTTGGATAGACGGCTTCCGTTTGGATACCATCCTCACCAAAATCTGACACCACCAGCTCAACTGGCCAACAACCAGTCAACAAGATATGGTCAGTTTAAGAAAAAAAAAAACGTACGAAAGCAATAGGCTATAGACACCACGATCATCAGCTTAAGTCTTTTGTTCTCCACGCTCCCTGTATGCAAAGAGGCTTCCTGGGTGAACAGGTGTTATGCTTTTATGCAGCTCTGTGTGTCACTGTGTTTTATTTTAGCTTGTTTTCCAGGTGAATGTTTGGTGGATTTTGTGATTCGTGGCTCTAGTACATATGCATCCTATGTGCACTTTCAAGGATTGAAACAGTATGTCACTCCCCTATGTAAGAACTTACTCGGAGGGCTACATTACCTGCCTCGTAAATAAGTATAAGAAGAATATGACATGGCCTTTTTTGTAGCCTTGTCTGTTGTGAACATTATATATTCTTCTATATAGCATTTGAAAACAAAAATGACTTATTCATTTAATGAGACAGGTCCAGCTCAGGGCCATGACAGAGATTAACTATGACACCCTGGGCCAAATTCAGACGCCCTGCTTAGATATTCAGACAGACAGGCTTCCCATAAAGTGAAGTAATTAATGATATTTAAATGCTAAATGGATCTCTGTCTAGTTAGCATTAATTAGGTGGATTAGAAACAAATCCCAGTTAGAGAATCTAATGTTTTGGCATTTCAACAGTCCTTGTGCTCACATAACAAGCTGAATAACTGCAATTACTTTAGACAGACGTTTGTGATCTTGCATTAGAAAAAATATTAATGCAAATTCAACCTGTTGCCACTAATTATTTTCGAGAACTCACAGTTGTTTCCTTACCATGCAGTACGTCCTAAATTGATATCAGCTCACAAGCAATAAATTCATCTTATTGTTTAATTATTTATGTTAATAAGAAGGGGGTTAATACAATTAAATGTAAATATAAATATTAATCTCACACAAATAAGTCCAAATGAATGCCAGTTTATGAGCACGTTTGAAGTTAAGACTTTGTTGGATTCTGAATTAAAAATTTAAACCATTATTGTTTGTTGCATTTAAAGAGCTTGTGCTCGAATGTGTTCTACTACAGGTATAGTCACATAGTCATGAGCTTCTTTGCAGGATAATGGTTTTAAAGATCTACATTTTACAAGC
>JAPQRN010000018.1:13175249-13200651 GCA_037367275.1 Coranthus polyacanthus
GTTCTACTACAGGTATAGTCACATAGTCATGAGCTTCTTTGCAGGATAATGGTTTTAAAGATCTACATTTTACAAGCTAAGTAACTATTTAATACATTTGAACAACTTCTGTCATTGATACATCAGTTAAGCAGCACCTGAAATTATTTAAAGATTTTGTCCTAGATCACGCCTGTCCTATGTGGAGGTGATTTTTAATTTGCAGTTTTTCAGTCTTGGCTCCTCCACAATGAATAAAACAAAATCTTAAGTGAAGACAAGACAACAGAGCAGATGTGCCAAAATTTATAGTGTCTAAAAAAATGACTTTTCCATGGTCCTGTGTCCTTATGCTGTCCTCTCTGTGTTCCGTTTTGCCACTTCTCAACAAAGTTTTATTTGTACAAATGCGCTTGGAAATAAATGACCAGAGTGTACGCTAATTTATAACTCTGGCAACTTCCTTACAGACTCACTGTACGTTTGTAATTTGACATAATAAGATCAGAGCGGGACACAAACGTACTGCCATAACAAGATAAACATGAGGCAACATTCATTCATTCTTCACAATCCCAGTTTTTTTCTGCAAAGATTTTTTTAAGCAGCTGAAGATACAGCAGTTGAAATACAATCAATAACGAGATGCTCGGTGTGTCAGTTTTTCCATTACATGTGGGTTGTTCTAATTAAACAAAGCAGAAATTTTCAACCCCTGTACACTCGTTTTCTTTTCTTTTTTTTTATTTAGGTAGGCTGAATATTTAGCGTCCTTGTAGATCATGCACTACAAGGCTGCACAGTACATTAACCATTAATTAAACCTACACGTGAAACTCATTTTCAGGCCTGAGATGTTAAAATCTTTCCTACTTTTCTCTTGATTCTTTTCCACATTTTTTTGAACACTGGTGGCGTGCCTGAATTGGAACCATAGAAATGAGTCATCAGTTTATAACTTGTCACACTCCCCTATCTTCATACCATGCAGAACTACCAGATAGATTATAGAGTACAGAAGACAGTTGCGTGTGATTCGTTAACGCCCGTTTACCGTTTTTGGACTGGTACATAAGGCCAGAGGATACAGATGCACGGTTATATGCTAAATCAGTTCAGCTATTTCTGCTGGTTAATACTGAACAATCTAATTTGAAACTGGGTTGATTCATGATGCATCACAGACTATGGCTAAAAATAAAAAGAAGGACAAAAAAAGCCCCCTGATGATCCCTCAGTATAACACAGTTCCAGAGATTGTAGCTGGATTAAGCTGCTACACTGTGAGTGGGTCGGTCCATGCTGCCCTGAGCACATTCACAGTCTCTGGAAATGGAGGAAAATATAGCAGCTCGTCATAATCAGATCTCATTATTAATTTGCATTTCTTTTAGTGCCTTACGTGTGTCTTTGGAGTAAAAATGGGGATCTACACCTGGTAAAAAGAGACAGTCCATGTGACGGCCTAATGGAAAGCAAGCTGTCCCTCTGACTACTTGTGCTTTGACACAATGAAATGATGTAGCTATTCTTGGACACTGCTTGTGCACTTCGATGGATGCCATTTTTCACACCATTAACTACAGCCTACTGGTTTTATTCACAGCACAGAGATAGGCCAAAACAATCCTAAACACGCCCACGAACGAACACAATTGCAACAATTGATCTAAGCTGTTCCACCCAGTCTGTCGCAATCCTGTGCAGCAGGAGAAACCATTATCTCCATCCACCCTTCATCTCCCTCTCTTTCTCTTTCTCTCTTGCGCACATCCTGTCTTCCTTTTGCTCTGCTTTTAAACCTGTTTTTTTTTTTCTTTCTTTCTTCCTATTCAGCTCTGTCCTTGCCTAGGGACAAGCAAAGAGTCCATGGCTGAATCACAAGGTGCAAACATGCATGGTAAAATGTTCACTTTTTTTTTTTTTATCTGTAACTTGTAGGTGTGTTTGTTGATAAAAATCAATTCAATAAATGAGCACGTGAGCATTTTGGACTGTTTACCTCAGCAAAGGTCTAACCTAAAGCCCTCATTACAGTCGATGCTGAGTGCAGGGTTTGCAGAGGGAGTCACAGCAAAGGGCCAGCTAATCCAGTGGGTCTTACAGGCATGATGTGCTAGTCAATACACTGGGCCTGCATACTAAAGAACCTGGAGCTCCACAGCAGAGCTAGGTAAAAGAGGCTCAGGGGAATGCTTTGCATGGTGCAGTTTTATTCTCTTCACAGCTCTCAAGGTTAGATGCTGTAAAGTCTTAACCCGTTGTTTACTGTCATTTTTTCAGTCTCCTCTTTACACTCTTTGCAGTTTTTAATAAAGCTCAGTTTTATTTCTGGTGGAGCTTGAAGCTGAAACATTCTGATGCTGCAAGACAGACTGCGTAAAAGCAATAGCTAAATGGACAAAATCTATAAATATTCCCTTACGGTTTTTGAAGCAGTGATGGATTAGACTTGCATCAACTTATCTTTTAGTCAAAGGGGTCAATGATGGATTTACACAAAAAAACATGAGCATTACTGTGCTGTGGCGGGAAAATATTGAAAATCAGTTTAACCAAGAGATAATCTGACATTCTGCTTCAAATTTTTCATCAGTCCTTAATAGTTGAGTGCCAAATTTATTCCAAGACTGGACAAATTTATGTGGAGATCAGCTTAAGGCAGCATCACAGGTGTAGAGATGGCAGGGTGTTTTGAATTCAGCAAAGAATAGATAGCTTCAGGTACCTTTTTGTTGTTTTCCTGAGCAAAGAGAACTCCGCTAGAGGCACGTCACCAAGTTTAATTTAGGAATTTAATTTCCACACACAAAGGAGGTCAGGCAAGGAGGAACAAATTGACAGACACGGCAGGCGGGTACTTGTCATTTCTTCCAAATGACTTTTAATGAGAAGAAACCCTTTGGCCCAGGTATGTCAGGTTGAAGGGTACTTTTCCTCTGTGAGTGACTGCGTTAAGCTCTTAGCTTTGCCCAGTGAGTGCTGTTGGCCTGCAAGGACAGCTGGTCGGCACATTCACAGAAAGCATGCTTTAATCAGAAGTAAATGAATTATCTGATGAAGAACTGGCTGGGCCATCCTGAGTGGAGATGGCTGGGCTTTGTTGGAAATTATTCATTAAGAAACAGCTTTGAAACCGACATTTGTTTTTAAATTGAAGGCAGTAATTTGGACAAACAGAAAATGCTCCAATCCCATGCCAAATTTATGTGAAATTAAGTCTTATCAAGTCAATAATAGTTATATTAAATGTTTATGTATATATTTAATTTACCTTGTAATTACTTTTGCAAGACACACAGACACACAGACCTTTTTTAATGAAATGTCCTGTTTTCTTCTGAAATATATATATATATATATATATAATAATAAAATGTAATAAATGTATTACTACATTTACATGTTAAATGTAACATGTATATGTTTGTATATATATGTTTTTCTCTGTTACATTTTATTACATGTGACCAATTTTGCCCACAGGAATCATCGCCCTAATGTAATTCCCTTAAAAAACATTTTTCTAAAATATTCCTCAATAAAAGAACCAAATATTGCGATGGATTAAGAGTGTGTTTATCTTACTTCTGCATTTATCATTGTCCTTTTTTATTGTTATACTTAAAGTGTTAGGGATTACACTAGTGCCCCTCGTGGTTAGATGCTGAATTGTTCCTAGTAGACAGTTTTCTACTCTCTGCCCAGCTCAGCTGCAGCCTCAGCAGGGGAACACAGTGTGAGGATAGTATACGGCCCCTACAGAAAAAAAAATGTCCCTTTGATTTTGGTTTTGGTCTCCCCTGGGCTTCCTCTGGTTTTGTAGCAGATTAGGTTCAGTGCTGAGTGCAGTAGCTTCAGCAGTGAGGGACTGTGATTTCCCATTAACATGGATGTGTCATAACTGGTTTTGGTCTCATTCAGGAGAACAACCACTGGCTTGCTGGCTGGCTGACAGGCTGACTGATCTGAGTCCAGCTGTTTGGATGCCTCACCCTCCACACTGAGCTTGCACCACCGAACAATACAGCATTTAAGCATGCCTCAGACATGAAAGAGCACCACGGTGTAGCCTTTCTGATCAGATCATTTACATAGCAGTTTTCTTTGACAGACTCCATTTTAGCAAAAATGCCTTGATTTGACAGCCAGACCAATGGGATCATAAGGCTGGTATTAGGTGATAAAAGAAATTGAATAGACCACCCCATTTGTGCCACTGTGTCTGTTATGGTTTCCACAGAAGACTTCTACTTAAAATGAGATCTGTTCCTGCATATTTAGTGGTGGACTAAGCTTGTAGAGCACATAGTTGACCAGAAATAAGCCAAACCTAAAAGTGAAGGCTGATAATCCTGCTGCTGCTGCTATTCCCAGGTCAAAACGTGATGACTGTGTTTCTTTAGATCAAAAGCATTCATAACACACTTTTAAAAATCCATTATATAATTCCAAAACTGCATAGTGGCCAGTCTTATTAATAAAGCTGCTACCCAGTACCTCTTTTCCAAAAAGCTGACATTTAGAGGACACAGATTCCACCTGACATCAGTGTTTTCTTGCTGTCTTTCCTCTGTCTTAGGACTATAGGTGAGTACAAGCAGCAAGCCAGTCTCCAACATTATGATGCATATGTGCAAACAGCCATCACAAGCTCTTCTGAGACTGAATGATAGAGGCCAGTGTCCTGGACGTGCTGTACTCTGCAGCTAATAATAGCTCTTTGTCCAGCTTATATTCACTCTTTTCATTTGGAGTTTTAATTCTACAAGTCCTGATTGCCTTCCTGTGTTCATTTGTCTTGAGCTGAACACAGACGTGCAGCATCGTCTGCTCATGGTGTGATTCTGCATAATAACTACTTCGACGTAATAACAGTCCATCACTCCTGTTTGGTTCCATATAAAGATGTGTCGGTCAATGCCATCCCTTTTCCTGCAGTCATTGTCACTGCCTCTATTCCCAGTCTCAAATTTTTCATTAAAGTCTTTCAATTTGCCAATCTATATCTTTCAAATAACCACCAAGGGTGTACTCATACATCTGTATTTTCTTAGCTGCTCTTTTTCATTCAGATTTTGCAAAGGAACAATGTACCATGGTGCAATTTTTTTCTTGTTCTTCATAAGACCAAGGCTGACATGATATGTAAGTGTTATTATTCTGTAGTGTTGCCATCACTGACAGTATTATTACAAATAGAGTAGTAATGCAGTTATACACTACATTACCTTCCCATGTCCTTACTTTAAATCCTTCTCATTTTAATTACTCACTTAAACTCTGATATTTATACATAAGACAGGCTGCATTTGTGTGTAATAGGCTTTGGAAGGGAGCAGTTTTGACATTGTACTGCAGCATACACTTCCAGTTTTATTTGTAGGCATACCTATGACACAGAGCATGTAGCATGGAAACCTTGATCATAAAACCTCAAAAGCTTGAAAGTTGAAGTCATGCAGAAGTATGAGCATACTGAAAAGAGCTCCCACTACTACTGCAGTATGCAATATTGCACACCTCGAGGCACAAAACGGGATGTAGGCCGATTCTATAGCAATGCTACTTAAATTATTACTATGCTATATAAATCCACTAACCAATTAAATGTTTGTCTGCATATATAGACCATATGTGTAGTCCTGAGGTATGAAATCAGTGCAATATCAGACCAGTTATTACTTAATTCCTGGGCAGCTACTACATGCTTTGGAGTGACAGTAACTCCTGAGAGTACTGTAATAATTCCAGTTCCCCAAAGACCTTGTGGGTGATAATCAGTCATTACTGCTCCCTGACTGAGTTATTTATTTCAGTACATTCACACAGCAATTCATAATTTATTTATGTGACAGTTGTTATCTATTATGTTGTTCCTTTCATGTGGCCAAGAATGAGAGATTTTATGGAACATTAGGCTTCCATGCATCTGATGACGCTACACTGATTCTGTTTCTTCATCTCCCTTTGATACAGTCTGCAATCTCACAGGTCAGTTAATTGCAGGATATTGATACCAGCATTATGACTGCCACTGCAGCTAATATGATTCTTAGCCCTTTCAATATGTGGGATTGTGTTCTCCCAATAAAAAACGACATTTGAGCCACTGCGTAGAGCCCTCTCTAATGGGGTCTGGGATAAGAATGGTAATATGTGTTGGAGCTGGCAGAGGCACAGGTCATGTTTTTGTTTATAAATAGCTCCATTCAGCATTATTCCACTTGCAGTTGCCCCATAATCATCAATCATTCCCATGCACAGGCCGGCTTCTCATGCTCACCAGAGAGAAGGTGCACTCTGAGCTGTGCCCTTGCACCTCCTACAGCGCAAGTAGATAAAGTAGAGCGTTGTGAGTGGGACAGAGCTGGGAGTCAGGGAGAGGTTGGAGTGGGGGGTGGGGGGTGGGGGGGTTGCGTGGTGATGGAGTGAGTTATGGCACCTTCACCGACGCTGTTCAAAACCCTCGTCCTCCTCCTTGAGGTCATTTCACGCACCAACATCCACTATTCCACACACACACACAGACTCTCCCCCTCGACATCCCTGACCAGATGCAGGTGGGAGGCTAATCGTGTGACGAGCTTGAAGGATGTGAGCTGGGTCAGACACAACTGTTTGCTTAAGTTTCATTTGTCTCTCGACCTGCCTTTATCTCTTTCTTTGGTGGAGCATTGTCAGTAAAGCTCACAGCTTTGAGGACACTGCAGAGAGAAGATCCTAAAAAGATGACGAGGACCATTTTGTACTGTCACACACAAACGCATTTCAGTCGTCACACACATTATTGCATCTTTCAAAGCACTTTCTTTTTAGCATATACTCACATAAATATTTCTTTGTTTATCCTTGTTCAAAGCATGTACTGTACAGCGTCACACATACACAAATCTACCAGTGTTACCATGGCAGTTGCAAAAATACAGTAGGAATCCATCTGATCCTTAACAAAATGATTATATAACTATTGCACTGCAAAGTCTTATTTCTTATCTAAGCCTGCCTCTGTTTCTCTTCAATCTGGATTTGCTACTTTTCAACAGCTCTCCACATCTGCTGTACCTCCCACAAGACACCTCTGAACACATGAAGGACATTTGCAAATGACAATAAGCATTTTTTTTTGATTGGAAAAGGAAAGCAGCCTGACAGCAGTTGTAATCAACAATATCCTCCTGCTGCAAAAACAAAAAAAGTGAGATCTCATCACTTTCAAATCTTAATCACAATCTCTATGCTGTGGAAAGAATTTTACACTTAATTAAATGCAGCCTACTTGGGAAGCACTCCCACCTGGCACCCACACTCTCTCCCTGCTTCGATCTCTTTCCTCTCCTTTTTCTTTCTAAATCTCCAAAGCCTGATATATGTAAGCTCATTTTGAACCTCACCTCCCGGAGTTCCTTGGCCACATCCTTGAGCTCTTTGAGAATGCCTTCTAGCTGGTCGATCACCATCTTCATGTGGCTGCGGATGCGTTCTCTCGGGCTGGGGGTCTCAGAGGTGTCCCGGGCCGGAGCTCTGCTGAGGGACATCCTTTACAGGGCGACGTGGGGCCAGTGGCCAACAGGCTGAGGGCGTGGGGGAGCCGAGTCGGGGTCCATGTCTTTGGCTACAAGGAGCCTCAGTGCTACTGATCCGAACAGGGGCCCCGGCCACGCAGGGAGACCTCAACATCTTAAAAGCACCTGGGCAGCCAAAACACCTTGCCTCGCCCGCACACTCGGCACAGGGTCACACTCTGACATCCATGCCTTCTGATAGATGCTTCCAAAAACGAAGAGAAAATGAGCATGGGAAAAGTCGAACACGGTAAATCCATGGAAAAGAAAGAGGCAAAATACATGGGCTAAAGCTGGTATGAAACTCTTACATAATCGTGATCAGCCAACTCATCTCATGTGTCAGTGTGTACGTTTGAAATTGTTCCCCAGGAGATGCTATTTAAAAATTCCTGTCTATACAGGGAATAGACTCATTCCCTGTTCCACTTGCCCTGTACAATCTTTTTTACCTGTTAGACACAGTGACATAATGGCCGGTTAACATACAAAAGTGAAAGGAGAAAACGGGCTCATATTGGCCCTATAGAGTAAGCTATCCGACATAGATAGAAAAATAGAACTCCCAACACTGGTTCAATTTTCAAAAATAATCATGTTCTACATTGTTGGTGGCCAGAAGAGACTTGCCGTCTAAATATAGTCCCTCAGTTAGGGCTAATGTCTTGTAAGAGGGAAAGGACAGATCCTGTGTGGAAAAAATGGATATTCCTGTGTGTAGAGTGTTTTCTCTTTGGGGTTGGAAAAAATAAGAGCCTCACAACAAAAACTCACATCAAAATAAACTTAGCTTCTCCTCCATTTGCTTTGAAGATGACGACTTAATCATACTGTCCTTCATTTCTTGTCCATGAAATAAAGGAAGGTAGGTGGACGATGTGGGTCTTTTCATAGAATGTCCAATCTTCCCCCAAAGCAGGGCTTATTCCAGGTGACGTGGGATCAGAATGAATAGATTTCTAAACCAGCAGAATATGACTTGTGATGAGAATTTGTGGAGGGAAAACAAAAAATCATGGTGTCCATGAGACACAGTACCAAGGGGCTGGAAAGCGAATGAGCACCGCCAACTGGAATTCGGGTGGCACCTTGTCTTATGCAACACTGCTCTTCAAGTCCTCTCACAAACACTGACCCACAGCAGTCCAAAGGGGTGTGCCCAAAAACCAAGGGAGCAAAAAGAGAAAAGGATTCTCTTCTCTCCTTCAGTTGTTGCTAAGGGAACCCGGTCTGCCTCCTTGTGCTGTGATTGGATAATTATTTTACTTCTTCTCCGTGTAGGGTATGTTTTCTCTGTGGACTCTTTTCAGAGAGGCAGAAAGCGCTGTGCCATCCAGTAGGATGAGATAAATCCCATGAAATCTTCCCAGAGGAGCCCCAGAGAACAAGCAGGGGGGAGAGCTTCTCACCAAATCCAGGGCAATGCCACTGCCACAGGGTGTGCTGGCCAATCACACATGGCACCTGGACAGACGAAAAAGAAAGCAATCACTTATTCTGTAATGTCTTATCCATCCTTCATTTCTATTTCTCCCTCTTTTCCTCTCTCACAGCAGCCTAAAACGCAGCAAGAATAGAGTGAAGGAGGGACACAAAAGGGACGTAGATAGACAGGAAGTAACTGCTTTGACGATTTTTAGCTGGCTTTAAAATGCATCTCCTGCTCCAGCAGCACTTGCCTCACCTCCACACGCACAAACACCTACTCACCTTTTCTTTGCATCACTTTGCTGTTGCTATGCCCAGATCTCACTGTACATGCACAGCAGGATCAGTCAAGCTACACACAACATGCTGGTTCTTTAGCAGTCTCAGCTCCTCTGTCGCACGCACTAACATCTTCTCGCCACCTTGCTGTTCTCTCTTCCTCTATTTCTCTCTCTGTCTCTCACACACACTCTGTCTTTCTCTCTCTTTTTCTCTCTCTCTCTCTCTCTCTCTTACACACAGTTTTCTCCCTCCCTCCCTTCCTCCCCTACTTACTGTCTTGACAGAGAGAGAAGCTTCTATCAGCAGGGTTATTTCACTCTGAGGCTGTGGCTCATCATAGGAGGAGTAGAAGTGGAGGATGAAGCTGTGTTGGCGGAGGAGGAGGAGGAGGCAGGAGGCATGAGATGGGAGCGATGAATGGCCCTGATAGCAGTCTGAGAAGGAAGAGGAGGCTGCAGATGACTAAGAGCCAGAGTGGCAAGGAGAGCTCCTGCTTTGGATTCTGATGCTGCGGCTGCTACTATCACTCAGTTAACTGTGCTGCTGAAAATAAGCCACCCGTCATCCCCATCAGTGTCGGCTGCATCGGGAGGCAGTGGACAGAACGGCTGAGCCACTGTGTGCAGAGCAGTGAAAAAGGAGCTGTGTGATTCGCATGACAGCTTCTCCTCTCTGTCTATCTGCCCGTTTTTGTCCCTGTCACCTCTACTGTCCCTCTTGCTCTTTCTGTTCCTCCGTCCCCGTCTCTCTGCCCCTGCGCCCTCACTGTGTCCTCGCTGACTGCCGGATGAAGGGAAGCTGACGCCAGAGTTTATTGTGGGGCTCAAGCTCCTGCCAGCACCACTCGGCTGTGCTGCTCTGCTCTGTGGAGGAGGGGCTTGGTGCTTTAAAGGCACAGTCCCTCCTCTGCCTCATTCCTCTCCTCTCCTGTCTTCTCCTGTGCTGGCGTCTATACTCCCTCACTATCTCTTCTCGCACTGCCTATCTACCCTTTGTCACAGTTCTATCGAGGGTGTTATCTCTCTCTTAAATCAAGATGAAGTCTTCCTCTGCCGCCAGCCAAGCAGTGTCTGGGGACAGGGTGTCCAAAAATCCCTGGCTGTTACATCATTAATATACAAAGCAGGTTGGTGTTTGATGACCTCATCTGACTGAGAGACAGAAATAGGGAGGGAGGGACAGCATGACTTTTTTTCTCCCACGTCCCCTTCATCAGGATGTTTTTTCTGCACAAGACACAGCCCTGCATAACCCCACCAGAGGCAATTACCCTAATATGAAATTAGTTTTTTAAAGGAAATAATATAACAGTAAAGCAAATTCATAACGACAACTTCTTGAGCCATGCATGCTGGTTTCCAGAGGGTTTTGGCAGATAACTACTGAACAGCCAGAGGCTCAGTGCATTCCTTAGCATAATTGTAAAGAGAAATGCAGAGTGGATTCAGGTTAGGTGGATCTTCCATGCAGATGAATTTGTTCTGGGGTCCTCTGTGGTTTCTACTACAAGGATCACAGACGTTATGCTGATGCTGTAAGGCTAATTGGGGGAATATGCTGCAGTATAATAAATTCTCTTTAGCATGTTTTCTTTGATTAATAAATGATCGAGTTTGGCTTTTAAAAAATATAATAAAGAAATGTTTCATATTCCATGTTATGCTAAGTACACACATTGTGTCATCGTAGGACTTCATCAAATTTTGAATATGTTGTCACATTGTAAAGTACACTGAGGCTCATTGTGGACTTTAAGGATTGCAGTTGGGATACTGTGCCTTTCCTTGTATTCACACATGACTAGTGCAGCATTGCACAGACAAGATGCTTCTTAGTAAATGTTCCCTGCAAGAAACAGGTGTCCTTGAACATGTTTCTGTGTAGCTTCAATCCTTAGTCTCTCTGCGCATATGGGAGGCTCCCTTCATAAAACACAGCAACAGTTTGCAGCACATTTCTGCATTTTCTTTCTTTTTTTTTTTTTTGGGTACATGCAAAATATCTTTTTCTTGGATAATCACGGTGTATTTAATAGAGCTGTCCCTAAAAGTGTGATTGTACTTAATGACCTCTGGATAGAAAGGCCCAGGGGTACAGCACAGATAGCACCATGTCAGTGATGCCTTCATTGGAAGCGAATTGGATTATTTCCCCCTGTAAAATATATTTTTTTAATGCTAAGGTCATCCCGACTCGTGAGTTTTACTAGGAATCTGGAGTGGTTCCAGCGAAATATTGGTTCCACTTAATATTTCTGCCTTGGATTTATTGTGCCATGCTGTTTATGGAGACGTTTTATAGAACGTAATTTTTTTCTAGTTGGGCACCGGCTCACAAACAAGAACAAAGATGCATAAACACACTGATGCACATAGACAGAGACCCAGAAACACACACATCAATGTACACACATGAACACCAGGGTTGGCATCCCTATCAACAGGAAAGTGTCTTTGTAATTTTGTACCATGAAAATAAAGCCCAGGGGGAATTTTATTTGACTTTACCTCGCAATAATATCATCATACTCCTATCTATTTGATACTGGAGAGATCAAGAGTATATTTTTTTTTTTATCATTATTGTCCTCTTTTGGCCACTGTCTGTGCAGTTTATGCATTCCCAGCCACTGATAATAGATGTACACAGGATTTATTTTTAATAATAAAGTGGAGGGCTGCAAGCACCAAAGATCAATACATATACTCTATATCCTCCTTGTCTCCACACAGCGTACACATGTATGATTACATGGTTGGGGAGGATGGACTTCAGAGCATTTTTACTTATTTATAAGTTGGGACACTCATCACTGCCTCAATTTGATATGTAATAGAAAACCCTTCACTGTGGAAAACACTAGAAAAATATAATTCCTTACTGAAAAGAAAAATTCACCCAATGTAATTGGCTTTTTTTGTTGCTGTTGTTGTTGCTGGTTTTTTTTTTTACCCCCCTGCATATAATGCTGGGGGATATAGCAATCAGCATGTCTGTCTGTCTTCCCGCCCATCTGTCATCGTCTTGTTCCGGACCATAACTGGAAAACCATGCAATGTTTTTTCACCAAACTTGCTACAATTCTTTATTATGTGTTTGAGTGGTGCCTTCTGTGATTTACCAACCTGTGAACTGCAAGGGGACGTTAGAATGAATGCAGACATGTATTGAGTTTCCGCAGCATGACTGAGAAAACCATCCATTACTTCTTCACCAAACTTACTACAATTTATCACATGTTTTGGAGTGGTGACTTTTGTTATTTTGTCATCCATCCGTGTTGTTTGTCATTCCATTTCTCACCATTCCATTTCTGGAGCAGAAAACCACTCAATATTTCCCCAGTAAACTACTGGTAAACTACTCAAGAACTAGTTGACTCTTGTCCTGTGGGTAGGCAAACTAAAAGCAAATAAGCTAACACTGCTAACAAGTACCACCTCTCAATTTTCCTCGGGGCCGGGGGGATAGGCCATCCTCCAGTGGCTCTAGTTCAAACATGACTGAGTTGGGAGGAAATCAAAGTTCTTTGTTGAACAAGTGGCTCCACCCTCTGAACTTGGTTGACATTAGCAACTCAAAGTCTTCCAAATGGAATAGCATTTTGACTCCATTTTGTATGTTAGTGTTTACAGTGGTTGGATAAAAATGCAAGAATCCTTCAAAATGTGAATAGGAGTAAGGAGTCATTTTTGAATCATCTTACTGGCTGGAACTACATTTGGAGCTATTGGCATACAGCGTATCAAGGTGCCACTAGCAATCCATCACTCTTTCAGTAATTAGTTCTCCTTCAGTCCTCAATACTCTCGATTCACTTCATTGCCCCCAAAAAACTGTATAGACAGAAAATATCTTGTCTTGGTTAAGAAATGTTGCCTTTTTATTTAGGGAAAATTCATCCAGCCTATAATCTAACATTACCCATCTTTGAACTTCAAGGTCCACTTCATTGGCATAAATGTCTAACACACATCCTGCGTAATTGTTTTATCTTTCCTTGTCTGACCTGTGACTTTCCTTTCTTAACAGAGGGCATTCAAGTAAAGGTTTGGATCTGGAGTTGACTAAATCAGACATATCACAACATATAACAGAAAAATAATGTAAGTAAGTAAGGACCTGAGGCAGAATTTGCAACTTGGTTTGACTTAGAATGGCTAGAATACAAAGATCTACCACTGCAGAAAAGAATAATAATGCAACTTCCATAAAAGCTTGCTTATTTGTCCATGGGGCTTCATGTTCGAGCAGACTGGGATATGATTTTAGCACCCCATTAGACACAAATATACCACCAACTAAAAACACAAATGTGCATCATCATAAACTAAAACAGCTGAGAGTAAGATTTCCTATCCAATGACTTGCCTAAACTGATTCATACTGAGATATTTTGCAAAAATAAAAACAAAATAAATAACAACACAAGATATATTTTTTTTCTTCATCCTACTGTGTCAAGGGTTAAGCCACAATTTGTGTTGTTATCCATTTATTTGATCTGAATCCATTATGCTATTCCTCTCCTGGCCATTGTGTGGTGCTATGGTGTAGTTGTGACATGTTGCTTTTTTCTGCTCTAACTAAGAACACAAATGGTGGACACAGAGATGACACAGAGTATTTTTTTTAAAAAGTTGTATGTCTATGTTTAGCTATTGCACTGGAATATTTATTGTTGCATGACAAGACTGCTGCATGAAGAAACCATTCATATGACACTGAATCAAAAAAGGATTAATTGCAATGTATAATGCACATGCAACACATATTCATGAATAAATTAAGAGCATTCAGTTCATGTCAGGCATTATTTATTTAAAAGTATCTATACAGTAGTCAGATGGTTTCTACTGATAACACTCTCACTAAGAGGCTTAAGTATGTTTTTCCATTTAATCTCTGCAATGATAATTCTGTAGTGGAATTTTGGTTTTATGATGGCTAAAACACGAATTTATGAGTCAAAAAAAATTCAACCAATTCCTTTGGCTCACATCTGGCATCTTTAATATGCATGGCCAAGAATAGATATCTTGCCCTGTTTTCCACTTGTGTCCTTCATTTCACACAGACAAACACTAAGGGACAGAGGGCTCAGGAGTCCAGCCTGTCTTACAACGTCACCAGTCTGTCCTCTTGCCTCTCCGTTGACCTTTTGATATTTCAGTCTGTATCCTCTGTGTGTGTGTGTTTGTCTGTTTTTTTTCCCTTCTCTCTCTCTCTCTTAGCAGTCATACAGCATGCAGAGGAGCAGAGGCTGTCTCAGACCATAACACCCTGTGATGGATCAGTGCTCTTACACAATGAAATGAAGCTTAAGTGTTTGATTGATTTCTCATTTACTTTCCTCACCAGTGGTAGAAATATAGTCAGTGCAGCTGCACTGGGGCCCCTGGCCCTCTCAGGCCAGTGTTCATTTTAAAGAGTGGCCCTTTGTCATATTCAGGACACATTTTTGAGCTGAAATTACTCAACAGTCCTCAGTCAGTTTATTATGGATCAATGTAAGCCCTTATAGTTTAGAGCATAACATGAAAGGAAATAGCTTGAATGTGAATGCGTGAATATAGCTATAGCTGAAAGTGAATGACTTTTGTCTGCTGCTTTTTTCTTCTTCTTCACACATAAGGGAAATCAAACCAAAGACCATGCAAACACTGAATCTGAACATTTCCTGTGGAAGAATTTTTGCAACAATTTGCATCAATTCTTTTCCAAATCAAAGCATATTAGAAAATACTTTTGTAGGGCATTTGGGAGATACACAAATGAATGTAAAATTGTAGTAAGAAGAGTTTAGCTTTCACTAACAGCTGCTTAACAGCATGAAAATTCATGTTAAGCAAGTCAGTTTACCGTGGTATAACCAAGGATGCAGACGGTTATGATGTGGGTTGCATGGTTGTTTCCTGCTTTAAGGATGCAGAGGGAATCAAAAGCAGACCTACATGTCAAAGCATACTGTGGCAACCATTTTATATGCTTTAAATGCCTCAAGGAAAGAAAGTTATATTCAGTGAGAACTCTGGATACATCACCATTGTTCCATCAACAAGGGCCACTGTTTGATGTTCAAGTCGAGAATTTATGTATCTGTCTATAAATACATTTCTATATATATATTTATTTATACTGGAAATCCATGTTGTTGTTAAAATGTAACATGATACTTACTCTGTATTTTTTAGATTGTACTTTTGTATTAGCTATAAATGAGCAAAGTTGAATCTGTTCCTGGACCTCTAATACCCAATTATTTGATTTATTCTAATTAACTATTAACAAATATGAAGAAATCCTCAGATCTTTTCAGATTTATATCAGCTGCCTGATACTGAGATGCTATTGAACCACATTGGGATTCTAGAAAAATATCTGATGAATAATATTCATTCAGTTAAGTTGTTAATTTTCTTACATTCAAAACTTGCTTTGACATTTTTGCTTCTGCATTAGCTGCTAAGAAGTGTGGGCTTCATAGAACAGTGGAGAATAGCCTCTATATTTTACAGTTGAAGGTAAAAATAATGAACATTATGTGAGAAATGAACATATAAGGTCTAATGAAGCGTGAAGTGATGAGGTGATGCTTACGTTGAATATGTTAGCCAGAGAAAATTACTGTGTTAAGGAAGTCATTAGTCTGTAATGAATGGCCATAATACAATAATCAACCCAGTGGACAGTCCCATGTAAGGTTATAATACATTCATTAGGCAGGTAGAGTTCAAATAAAGCCGCTGTGTAATATCCAGAATGTGTGTGAGTGTAAGAACAATTAGAGCCAGTATTCTCTTCTGTTTCACTGAAATTAAATCAGGGGACAGGGCTTTCTCCTTTCTGGTTGACATGACGGTATAAAAGCGCGCTTTAGATGTACACCGTGTCAAAGCAGTACTCAAACTTTGATCAGGAAGATAAAGGGGAAAGGAGAGCAGAGAATTCAAAATTGCAGGTCATAAGAAATCTCTTCAGTATAAGGTTATTCAGCAAACAAGTTTAAAATTACATTGTGCAAGCTTTGTAGGTACACGGTAAGCAAGATTTTGACAACTGTGGAAAGGCAGAGGTAGCAAAAGTACACACATTCTTTAAATACAGATACTTGTGTGTGAACTACTCTGGTAAAAGAGGAAGTAGTGATTCAGCTTCTTTACTCAATTACAAAAGTGCAAGCTCTAAAATCTACTCAGAGAGCAAGAGTAAAAAGTATTTCTACAGGCTGTTTCTGTTCTCAGACATCTCCTTAAACAGACGCACCTTTTCTCCTTGGTCAAGTCTCTCTCTCTTGTATCTTTGCATAACGTCTGCTGTGCATGATATGCACTAATGAATATACCAAGTGGTCATCTTTTCTATGTGTTATTGTTCCATGCATGTAGGTTGAAATTGGACTTGGAAATCAGATGTTGGCTCGCAATGATGCAAAATTAAAAAAAAGTCCCCTTTGAATGCATTCATAACAAAGTAACAAGCCTACTATGAACATGTAAGGAGCAGAAAGTATAGATATTTGTCTTAAAATGTAGCAAGTAAAAGTAAAATCTACTTAACTACAGTAGGTCTGTATGGATGGCACAGTCAAATAAGTCCTGTCATTTTAAAAAACCTAAACCAATCATGTTAGAGTGCTGTAAGCAGCTCAGGTTACATCATCTTTCTCAAACACACAAGAGCCCTTTGCGGGTCCGTGTGTGTGTGTGTGTGTGTGTGTGTGTGTGTGACAAGAGTTGTTAATTTGCAGGTGCAACTATCATCCCTTCTCTGCTGAAAAAAAAGCATAGACCTGTCAAATGTGAATTTCCATTAGCTACAACAG
This sequence comes from Coranthus polyacanthus, assembly GCA_037367275.1. Taxonomy (NCBI): domain Eukaryota; kingdom Metazoa; phylum Chordata; class Actinopteri; order Kurtiformes; family Apogonidae; genus Coranthus; species Coranthus polyacanthus. Next base: position 13,192,329 of record JAPQRN010000018.1, read on the forward strand.
TCACTGTCTCTCAAACTGGCATGGCCCCTGAAACTGGACGAGGAAACAACACTCAAAAATATAGATCACCTTAAGTTGATTGCAAGATGAGACGTAAAAGTTCACAAAAAGATTCTAGAAAGCATTATCCATAATGATGTAACACTACATTGTTTATTTGGTTGTAGTCTCACCTAGTGCTACAGTAAAACTGTACTGGGGTTGTGGGTAAAAGCACGGCATGGGGGCACAGGGATGCTCCTATTTAAAAAAAAGAATAACTAATAATTAAAATAAACATAGTTCATGCACGTCTTAAAGTTTGTAGAAATTAAAAAAAAAAAACTCTCATCTTACATTCTTTTCTCTCTTTAAATCAAATGGCCCCATTTCAAAGGTAATGAAAAATAAATCACCTCTTTTAAGACTAAAGATAAAACAAATATTCCATAAATGTCCTTGTCACAAATAACAAAAATGTCTATATCAGACCGCATACTTGAATAGCACATAGAGCTTTTCTGAATGTGCCATCAGCACTGTAATGACCAGAGCATGGGTTGCCATGGAGAATGTGCACAGTCTCTGTGATGAGTGAAGTGGGAATTAGCACTTGATATATACAACTGGCTTCCCTGGTGCTTTTTGAGCTTTTCAACAGAAGTGGGAGTAAGTCTCACATGTGCAAGCAACAAGTTCAAGCTAAATTCTTCTCTGATAATCAAATGTCTGCTCCAGTGACATCAAAAGCATACACGACAGTATCCTCAATTACAACTGCGACATATCTTTTTGCCTCATCCACTTCTGATTAAATGTGTCTTGGAGATGCAGTAGGTGGGGCCTTATTGTCTGGCAAGAGTCAGTAGCTGACAACTGGCCTGCGTTGTTCACTACTTGTAGTTGACCTTATTCGACTTCGCAGGTGAAGGAGAATGGAAAGGCGCACGTCCAGGACTAGAAGAGCAGTGAAAGTGTCCTCGTGGTGTTCCGAGGGCAGCCACAACGAGTGCGGTCTCTTGGTGATAGGCTGCAGTCATGTGCATAGCATTTAGATGATCTAGTGTGAGTATGGGACTCCCTTCTGTCTTTTGTGTCTTGATGCTCTGTAGGAACTGTGGCGAGCTGAATATGCATCGTAGGAAGAGTCTCTGTTTCTATCTGAAGAACCATAATGTCAATTTCCTCACCCCCTGACAGGAAAGGGGCTCAGCTGATGATATCTGTAGTCTGAGGGGTGATTCCGTTGTGCATCTTTACACTGACACTGTGCCTCTAACTGTAGCTGTTCAACTCTGGCAGAAAGTGTTTCAACTGCTTTCCTGATTTTCCTGAGAACATCTGAGGTAGCAAAGAGAGAAGCTGACGAAGCAGGTAGGTGGATAGATGTCATGGAGGACATGTCATGGTGACACTGCAGAGCACCTTGCTAACATGATGAGCAGTCTCAATCTGCATTGCAATCTGAAGGGCATCATCCAGTGCTTTTTTCACCTTCTTCATGATAGCGCCGCTTATGATATGGCTCAAATCCAGCAATAAAGCATCCTCCATCTTTAATATTTTGTCCATGTAAGGGAATAGCTTCATCTACTAGCAGCAAATACTGGAAGGGCTCCATCAGGTAGACGAGTGCAGGCATAAAGTTCAGTAAAGCACCTGCCATTTTTTTCTTTTTGTCGCATTATGCAGACCCGCTTTAGTTGGTTCTGTCCAGAGAAACGTGAACAATTTTCCTCTGCATTTGTGTCATGCAGATCAGTACACACAGAGCACAGCTGTAGCATGAAGCAGTGTGAAAAGCCACAGGTGTAGAGAAATTAAGGTCCAATTTGGCGATCTCATGTACAAATGTACAGCTGATGAAAAAACCTGGCGGAAGCTCACTCGTTAACTCCCCGACAGATTTTGAACATACTCCACGAACCCACTGCCACCGGTGTAATACTTTTATTTGGTTCTAATCTTACCTAATGCTATGGGGTATTGAGGTTGTGTGTAAATGAAGGGCACAGGGACAGCAGACTCCATGTTGAACACTCATGTCTGAATCTAAAATAGGAGCTGTCTCTGTAAGAAAGTCCGTCGGTCTGTCCCCATTACATTTGAAATGTGATATCTCAGGAACAGCTTGACAGAATGTCTACAAATTCGGCACAACCATTTACTTGGACTCGAGGATGAAGGTCAAAGGTCAAGGTTGCTCTGACCTCATGTCTGTCCATTCTTAGAAATGCTTTTAGGGTTTTTTTTTTTTCAAATTTGGCAAAAAACATTCGCTTGGACTCGAGGATAAATTGAAAAGATTTTAATGGCCAAAGGTCAAGGTCACTGTGACCTCACAAAACACGTATTTGGTAATAACTCAAGAATTCATACTAAACTCATCCTTACTAAAAAGTGAGTCACTCATTGGAGGTTGCTAGTAATACAGAGAACTGCAGGAACAAATTATGATGCAAAGACAGTGGATGCATCCGGTCGAAATTATGGTTGTTGTTCTTTGAGGCTAATCATTCTGCCAATGTAAATAGTCACCGCAAGGTACTTCTAATGCAGTTCCTTAATTCACACACAAAAAAAACTAAATTCTTGCAAAAATAAATCTCATGTTACACTAACAGCAGTGCTGTTTTGTCCTATCAATATACATCAGTTCTTAAACAGTTTCATCCGTCTCTTTCTCTTCTCTCCTCACTTCCCATGCTCATTCGCTTTGCTCAGAATGTCCTCTCTGTCTCCTTGTGAAATGCTAAGTAGTCGTCCCCCTTTAACCCTGCCCTTCTCTCAGAAGCTAAAGTATCTTTGGTGTGCTATTTGCCAGGAGCTATAAACAAGTGCAATAGAATTGCAGAGGGGTTAGCTGAGATAGCCGACTGTGCATCTCCCAATCACCCTTGTACCCCAGCCGTGTGCTAACAAGCCCAGCAGTATCATTGCAAATTCATAACGAGTCGCATCAATGTGGGTCATCTGTGTTCCCTCTACATCTTCCTTGTTAGCCCGCCTTCTTTTCCCTTTTTGTCTCCATAGTTATTTATTTATTTACTTTTGCACACCTGTTTGCCTATTTGACAAGCATTTATATTAGATGTGCAGACACTGTATTCTCCTGTAAGTCTATTTATCTGCTGAAGGGTAAAGTAAAAATGTTTAAAAAGAGCCCAAAGAAATAGAACTCTGTAAAATAAGAGATTGTGAAACAAATAGTATATTAAAGCTAAACGTTTGGTCACTTTCCTGTCTCTCTTGTGTCATACCAGCTGAATGGTTGAGCAACATACTAAATGTCATGTGTTCTCCAGAGATCCAGAGATTCTGATATCAGTGGCTATTGTTCTGCGTGGGATGAATTAAATGACTACATCACTATATCATGATTTGTTTAAGCTTTTCACTTTCCTCACTGTCTTCTATGCGTCTCTGCCTCTCACAGACACATTCAGCTTGTGTATTTTACAGGGAACATTGCATCACGGGATGTAGCATTAATGTTGCTGGGCAAGCAAGTTTCTTAAAGCCCGTTTATAACGATTCTTCAGCACCAAAAGTGTTTGGTTAATCAGCCTCAACCTGCAGGTGCACTGTCAGTGACAGGACTGGCTGCAGTAACGTGAGTAACATGAGTTTCCACAGTTGTGTGCAATTATTTTAAGGAAAATCTAAATGTACTTGTTCTGTCCTGTTGTGTTTTGTAGCTCAACACCTTTCTTCTCTTCATAGTAGTTCAGTACAAGCATGGCTCAGGTCAGGGTCCACTGGTTAGTAACTTCTTAGTTCAAAGTACAAAGAGCATGTTAGCATGTTGTTTTATTATTTCATGATATATAATGCTGATATAAATCAGCATTGTCAGCTATATTTCCATGTAACGTTAATATACATTTTTAGAACTGTTATGCCATTTTTGCTCACATTTAAACATTTTGTTTAATTTGCATCAGTCTGTAGCTTAATTGTTGCAGTGTTATTGAAATCAGTTTTTTTTTTCACATACTGTAAGTCTGTAAGTTATTTAACATAGACTATATATTAATTTATCATATACTTCAACCTTTATTTTGATAAATAGGCTAAAAAAACAGGAGCTTGTATGGTTTTGGCTACAACTGACTTTTTTAAAAATATTGCAAGATAGATTCTATATTGCCATTTTGGCTCAATATATTGCAATACAGTTTTTTGTCCATATTGTCCAGACATATATATGCTCATTACATGTGGCTTTGGTGAGATAAAGATCAACCCTTGAGAGTGTTTTCCTAATCAGCATTGACAAAGTCCTCCCAGTACTTCAGTCACAACCTTCAGGTGCTGGCTAATGATGCCTTTTTAATTCCTCAAGAGGAGTCATTAGTTGATTCAGATATTTATGGGGTCTGAAGAGGAAGATGCATTCAGGCAGAGGAGGGGATATATGTGCCAGTGAAAATATGAATATGAAAATGTACTGTGATCCAGGGGCTGAATTATTCAGCTCGACCCTGATGCCTACTGCCACTCTTGTCTCATTGCCTAAGGCAGCCGAAGTTCCTCTCTCAATGCTATGGTCTGGAATTTGGAAGGAGACACTAGAGGAAAACTGCTCTCCCCTGTTTAGCATATGTACAGTAGAAGTGTGGTGTAAGGATGCGGCAGCTACAAATGAAAGTTTATTACGATCCCCAACAACTGATCAAAATGATCAGCATCTATATGTCATAGCTGTTGGGAATAGAGAAATGTGATGAGAGTACGCGTAAACCTGCATTTGATAATACATCCTGTCCATTTATCAACAAACTTTCATCAATCTTTTGTGTCATTGTTGGATCAAGTTAACTCCGCCATGCATTTGTCCATTGTTGCTTATTCTCTGTTGAAGCTAACAAAACTTGTCTAGCAAGTAGCAGAAAGCTAACTTACACATGAAAACATCTAAATATATGTAACTGATGCTGATAAAAACTATAAGAAGTCTTGAAATAAGTAGTAGTAATAGTCTGAAAAAGACTGAAATCTCTTTTTGTTTGTTTGTTATAGAGCCTTATCATAATATACATTATATGTGCTTATACATGCCAATTATGTTTTCACCAGTGAAGAAACATGTACTTATTCCTATCCAGATCATATTCACTATAAAGGTTAGTGCAGCTCAAGTCTTGGTAGAGCAGACTTCAGACCACGCGATTCTCCCTGCTCTCATCAACACATCACATAGACAGAGTGCTTGCCCCCTATCCCACTCACCCCTCGTCACTGACTCATCACAGCCTCTCAACATGTGTCAGGCTAGCCAGCGGCCTCCATCTGTCTCCCCTAGAGCCAGCCAGCCATGTCCATCCCAGAGAGCCACACAGGCAGAGAAAAAGTAATTCCCAAGACAAAGTGCGTTATGCCATGCAGCCGTTCCCCTTGAAAATGAGAACTCCATTTGGGGAGCGGGGGTAGTTTAGCAGGCAGGCCTGTTGCCTATGTGTCAGAGAGGCCAGGAAACATGGCCCCAGCCGCGCAGTGAAGAGCTGCATGGCTGTAGATAGTGAGAGGAGATTTGTCATCCTGAGCCACATACTGACAGGATGCTGGGCTTCTTTAATATAGAAGAACGAATGTGTACAACCTCAAAGAACTACACATGGAAACACCAAAACACACACATTATATATACAGTGTGAGTATTGACTCTGTGTCCAGACTAAAATACATGAAGTAAAATGATTAAAAAATAATAAATACGTTTGCATAAAGAAATAAATTAATCTCTCAATTTGCTCCTGCTTACGTAACACTCAATACATCAAAAACAAAATAATGTGGCAACATTAATAGTCACAAATGCTGCGTTTCTTTAAAATTTCTTTTTTCACTTTATTATTAACAGTGCGCATAAGAGTTATTCTACACATTCAACAATAAGGCAAGGGCTGTAATTCACATTAAAAATAAAAGTCACTCAGTAAGTATGTAAAGAGACATTACACTCAGACATACTTTTTTAGCGCTTGACAGACGCTGAAGGAACTCACAGCTTGCGGTTTTGGAAAACAAAGAGCATTACACCAAGCAATATCCAGTTCCTCTGCTGCAGTCTGTCTCTGTGTCACACATGCAAAGCTCATACACAGCATCTCAGCAGGTAGCCAGAGCCAAAAACAACCAAAAGATTACTACCCACTGTGTGCTGTCTTTTGAGATTCTAGATGTAAAAGACCTAAACACATGAAATCAGACATTAATGCCTCTATCCACGGTGCTAAGGGGAGTCTGAATAACATCAACAGTAATAAGGAGCAAAGGGCCAGGGAGCATGGGGCACTGGAATGTGTGGAAAGGGTGTGTGAAAGTCACAGTATAAAATAGTTTCCTTAGAAACACAGTTGTCCTTTCCTTAGACACACCAGTAATGAGTTTAAGCAGCATCCAAATGCTTCTAATGTAGCATCCATAATGGCTTCATCTCCCAAAACTGATTCAGAACTGATCTATGAAGTTACTTACGGCAACCATGCAGATTATGAAATCTTTTTTTGATCAAACAAACTAATTTTACTTAGAAGCGCTGCTATAATAGTAAAACTGAGTTACTCTGGTATTCATAATTATATCATTTATGGCTTGTATTATCTGCTGTGACCTGAATTAAGGTAATAACTTAAGTTAAGTCTTTTTGCTTCAGTAAAATAGATCACATTTTGATTAATCCCTGCCTACAGCAGAGATTGTCAAGGAAGATATAGGGATATTGTTTTGAGAAATGAGGAAAGAAGGGAATTTTTTTTCAGCCAGAAAAAAATATCAATGCCACTTGCAAAATGACAGCGATATAAAACACTCACAAAACCCTTATCGGCGTTCTGTTTAAAATTAATCTTGCAGCCTTGATTTATTTTTTAAAGGCAGATTTTCTTAAAAACTCTTGAGGCAACTGATGGCATTGGGAAAGGTGACATTACTTCTTTTCACTGGCAGTATCCTTATTATAAATCATACTTAAAGGCATAGGTACAAAATTAAAAGTTCTCTTTAGACATTTTTGCAAAGCACTTTCTGGAATGATGCTGCATTTGATTCATAATGAAGAAGAAATAATTTAGTCTTACATAGGTCTGGTAACATACACCAACCCATCATAGATGTATGGACTTCTGTCATTTCCTCTGATAGTTATGTAAGTAAAACATGCTCTGCGTTCTGCTGAATTTGTCTTCTTTTTGCTTTTACTTTGTTGTCAGTCTTTAAACAAACAGATGAATCTTTGACAGGCACTGCTGCCTCTCCTGTATACAGTCCTCAGTGTATTACAGCTTTCTCAGTGACGATGCTGATGATTTTTTCTCTGGAGAGAGATTGGGTTATAAGGGAATCTTGCTGACACACAACATAAAACCAGTTTTTCTTATGTCTAATAATCCCAAGGAGGGATCATATATTATAACACCCTGTGAATTTTATGCAGTATTTGCTTTGCACTAATCACAGACCCTCTGGCAGAAGGTTGCCTTAGTTCAACTTGCAAGGCAGTTTAGTTTGCTGCTCAGGCCTTAAATGCATGTGTTAGGATTTTTAAATGTAGCTTTATTTACACATTCATAAGCGCATGCATGTGCACATACATGGTAAGCTATTTGATTTTCTGCATTCTTTCATATCCTCTTCAGTTCAGGAGAAGGAAACAAGAAGTAGAGGGATAAAGTGCTACACAGTTCAATTACACATGAAAGCAACTTATGATGACTAGTAAGTACATAAAGGGCACAGCTGTGAGGAATATCAATAGCAGGGAGACAACAGTGTGATTATTTGTCATTTTGTGTGCCTGAGAATGTAGGATTCTGAATGCATTCATTTTTCTGTCTTTGCATGCATTGTGTGGCTGTGTATATCAAATATATGCAAACTTGAACATCTAAACATGCATGCATTTCGATATATCTCTCCATTGTTATGTGTATCTGCAAGTGTGTGTGTGTGTGTGTGTGTGTGTGTGTGGGTATGTGGATGCACAGTATTATTTTTCATCCTTTATATACTACTTGGGGAACGGGCTCCCCATGAAGACAACAGGGGTTCTAATGGGGTTCAGTCACTCAGTGACAGAGCCTGTCACTCAGCAATAGGACTCCCTCCATCTTCTCACTGCTCATACCCTGCCCTCTTCTCAGCTGTCTCACTGGCCAGCAAATGATGGGAAGTGACAGCCAAGGACAGCGATGTGCTCATCCACAGCCTTGGAATTGAGTCACCATGCAAAGTAGCAGCATGCTTCACATAAACACACACAACAGGCTGCTGTCTGTTTGTTCAGCCGAATTCTTTTCAGAGCGATCTGCAACAGCGTCTTCAGCGCCATCATCGACCAGGC
>JAPQRN010000018.1:13220317-13245932 GCA_037367275.1 Coranthus polyacanthus
CCCCCCCCCCCCCCCCCCCCCCCCCCCCCCCCCCCCCCCCCCCCCCCCCCCCCCCCCCCCCCCCCCCCCCCCCAAGAAATCTAATCAGTTCCCCAATGCTCCGAATAAATCTGCCTGCAAAGCATTATTCCAATCAAAAACATAATCTCCTAAATGTTTGTATTCATCAACCCTGTCACCTCTGCTAATCCGCGCCTTTGCTTACTTCTCATTGGCATCCCAGACCTAAATGCTGCTTTCCACATAAAGTCATGAATATTTAACATCGTTGCTGACTCATAGGAGAATGATTTTCATGCCAGCATCTAACAAAAGATTTCCATTTTTTAACATGTAAATATGGCAGAGACAATTACAAAGCAACAACAAGAGGCTTTTATTCCATCAGTGATTCACAACCCTAATCCCTCCTCTCAGGCGATTTGTCCTCCCACTGGTGGAGATTGAAAATGTGACGTGTCTCAAGCTTATGGCCCAAACGCCCATACCCTATTCATACAGTATTTGTTTATTATTCTGTCCGACCTTTATTTTCCCTTGGCCCCGTGACAAATCATGTTTAATATGAAATCTCTTGACTGATATACAGTCCAATGTGTTTTGAATCCAGGGTGTACTAAACCTAGCCTGCTTGTATATTCATGTATAACATTTACTTTGAGGGAAAAGAAACAAAGCTGCTCATTCTGGAGAGGACGGGAAAGTCCCAAAGGTGGAACTGCAAGACAAATCAAAGGGTGCTGTACCAATACTCATTCAGAAATGGCAGCATGAAGTGAGTAATCAAAACCCACAGAAAGTGCCTTTTCCAGCTGAAGGGGAAAGGTGAGAAAGTGAGGCCAGGCTGAACCATCGGGTCACGGCCTTTGTTCATTATCTCCAGGCTAAGCCCTGTACAGTTACCTCATCAGAGACACTATGATTAATCACCACAGGCAGTAAAATGTGACACACACAGACACACACTAAGTCACCTAGTGCTATCATAGTCATGAGCTGGAGAATCGTTATTGAAGATTGTTGGAATCTGGTAACAACAACAAATAATACCAATACGAATATATACAGCAAGCAAGAGTTTGTGCAAGTAAAAGTGATGTGTAATTGCAAAGATGATGAATTTGATGCTATAAATATGCCTTAATGTTCATTATAATGATTTGGACTCATTTAATTGGCTTTGTTTTAATTAAACATCTTCTCCGTGTCGGTGTTATAGCAACACTAATGCAATTCATAAGGTGTAAAATGTAGTGCACTGCAGGCTAGCACGGTTCATTTGTCCATGAAAAAAAAAAGGATAAGAAACATCTGTATTCTCAGTGAGGCAATTGATTTTGTTTGACACATATTGACTTGTGTTGCTGTTACTTTTTTGTGTTTAGGCAAATTCTAGTTACTGCAAGGCAAGAGCCAGGAAGAAAGACAATGCCCTTGCACAGTGTTCCTTATCAGCTGTTTAAGCATATACAATAGCATATACAGGTAACTGTGCATTGTCCTGCAGTGGTTGAATTATATAAGGATCACGTGACAGTGCTACACTGATGTTACTGCTGCAGGGCAAATGGAAATATTCACTCACAGAACTTTTTCGTTGATTTGTTTAAAATGATGTTGGTCAACAGTATGATTGTCATTTTTCTTGAAGCAAGTTAACAATTTCCCACAGACTGCTTGTCACTGGTGCGTCTACTTCAACCAAAACCTACACCAGTCGATTTAATAATGTGAAGTCAGTGAAACCTTGAAACGCTTTTTTCTTCACCTTGACATAGAGAATCCTATCAAAAACAGAATATTCCTTGGTAAACTGTACAGTAAAAGCCTAATACAGGTTTTTGTTCATCATGAGCCTTCTCAGATAAATATAATGCAGAAATAATTGGAACTCTGCAGTTTTTACATTTGATCCTACCTTTCATCATGGGCCTTGTGTTATATTACAATTATTAAGGTATTACTATTATGAGGACATGATTTACTTTCACCCTGCTTAGGCCGGTAGTCCCTGACTACTTGGACTGTGAATTGGGAGCCAAGGTGTACGGCGCTCCACTTATATTATTAATGATACTGTGGTCTAGTCCCTGACAGAGCAGAAAGAACTGGTCTGCAATGAACCTTGCAAGACAGTAAACCTCTTTGCATCAATCCATCAGATCTGGACATCAACCATTAAAGATATATATCAGCTCAAGGTGAGAAGGAAGGAGATTGAACATGAATAAATACCAGGAACTTTTTCTTTATGGAGTACAAAATGGATAGGAGTTACACTTGAGATTAAAGTTGTTGCAAATACTTGCATGTATTTTTGTCCAGGTCTCATTTTAGTCATGTTCCTTTTTGAAACATGGTGAAAAAAAATATTTCTATATACTGCATATAAAAAAAGTGTACTTTTCTGGTACTTTCTGTATCCTGAATCACACACTTGTTGTTGTTAATTCAGGCTTTTTCCATTAGTTTAACACTTTGAGTTGTAGTTTCAAACAAGGAAGTGGCTCATTGTATCTGTGTAGTTGTCGTCCTTTTAATTTGGCCTCATCTTCATCACTTCGAATGTTTTTACATGTTGACTTTGTAAGCACCAGTAGAGGATGTTGTATCTCTACCGGACTTTGTCTTCCTTCGTGTTCTGCGGCTATGGCTCTCTGTTTTATGTCAATCTGCACCAAGACTCAGCATCGCCATCAATGGAGGATGGGATGCATTCTCCCTGTGCCTCCCCCTCTCATTCTCCTTGTCTTTCTGCCACTCTGCTTTATTCTACTAAACAAGGTGCAAGTGTGATTCACATGCTTGTCCTCTTAAAGGGGACATTGGCTCATTCATTAAGACGCAGCGCTTGAGATTTTTTTTCCAACTAACTTGATTGACAGAACAGCTCTTTTCGCTCCCTTTCTCTGCTCTCTCTCACCTGTCACAGCTCTGTTCATCCCACTGACATCCCAGCAACTCTCTCTCCACGGATCAAAGGATTAAGCCTGGAAGGACAGCAATTGCTCTGCTTTACCTGGGGTTTACGACGGCAAATAACCAAAATGTAAATTGCAAAGCAGATATATTAATGCTTATGATTGCTATAAGTAGATTTTTTTTTTCAGCGGTTATGAAGCAATTGTAGTGAATGAATTTAAATGCCTGGGGTGTATTTGGACTTAAAAGTATTTCTAGAAATGTAGAGCAGTGTCACTGAGTGTATAGTGTGAAAATGCTCCCTGGAAAAAGCAGAAATTGAGTGTGTTAGATATGCCAAAACAAATGTACTAATGTACTTCCTGCAGTGAAAAGTGTCACGGCATTGTAAAAATTTAAAGGGTAGCCGTGAATATAAGTAAATTGGGCAATAAATGCTAAAAATGATATTTCATTTTTGAGTTTAAAAAGATACAAAAATTGCCCCTTAAATCTAACTTGGAGTGATCCAGCTATAGATGAAAAAGGCATGTATTAACCATTAACAAGTTGCTTATTATCATATTTACATATTTACATAGAATACAAGCTGTTATGCTTGTGACTTTTATGCAATCGCTGTCAGTAGCTTGTTAGTGATCGAGTACCCTGCTTTGAGACTGGAAAGGGCTTCAAAGTTTGATGCTAGATTGTTATAATAATATTAACGTGTTTTGAAATCCATAATTAAAAATATACAAAGTGTGTTTTTGACCATACCATATGGAGTCCTGCTAATAATAGCGGAGATGACACGATGGCAAGGACTTTACAGTCACATCTGGCCTGAAACTCTGAATAGCATAGACAATCTCTCTTCTGTTGGAGCACCATGAATACATTTCAGCGTACATACATTTCATTATAAGCTCATGTGCTCACCAGAAAAAGAAAAAAAAAAAATCTTTGCCAAGCAGGGAATGATATTTGCATATCACTGAATGGTGTCATCAAATGCAGTAAATCCACAGCTCTTCATCTTCAAGATCTTTGTTAGTGGCCGATTTTTACAGGATCTAAGGCTCAGCATGTTCTGAAGCACATGAAAACGGAGCACTAGAACATCTGCATAAATTAAGACCAAGACATGCAGAATATGGTACAGTTACAGTATTCAGAGACCTTTCACGGGACTGTTGCACTTCCATTGCAATTACAGTTCTGTTTGTTGCTTAACTGGTTGCTGGTAGCAAACAAAAGACACTGGATGTTAAATCTTCTGGGCCCATTTGGGTCTTGTGAGTACAGACAGCAAAAAAAACATGTTCTTGTATGCCTTTCTAAAGCATCTCCCTGATGCCAGACAGACTAGCTGCAGTGCAACCATGTTGTGAATATGGTTTTGTGTAGCAGTGGCTGTGAATAAACACAGCAGCAAACATTTATTCGTATATATTTGTTTGACTTTATTTAACCTTTCAGTTTATAGTTGTTTTGTTTGCCTTTTGGCACAAAAGTACAAAGTTGTAGTTTCAGTCATTAGGCAGCACTGTTCATTTTGGCTGTTGTTTTCTGCCTAATGTTGGTTTCAGCCTAATTATTCTAAGGATAATCTGAGTGAAAATCGTCATGTCCGAGAGTGTAACTACATGGCTATGCGTTTGTCCTCATAATAACATTTTATGTTAGCATTAAGACTTGTTTTAAGGTTAGGGTTAGGTTTTATGGATGTTAAAGTTATGGTAAGTCTCTGAGAAGTTAATGAATGGATCAATACGATATTCCCTTAAGTGTGTATGTGTGCGTGAGAGAGACCTTTCTTTAGATGCTTCGGTCTGTTTGTGTGCCCTGTGACATGCACACGAAATTATTCCTCTTTCAGCTGTTGAGTTTCTGCTTCTTACAGTAATCACAAGGACTGTAATGAAGCAAAAAGTCAGCTTTTTTTTATTTCTAGACAGTAACATCTCCTCATTTTTTCGGTGGATGCCTACATTTGTGAGCAGTGATGAGATTGATTGTGTGAATAGTGAGTGCTCAGCAAAGGTCTTGATGGACATGGAAAAAGGAAATTTCCAGTGACAGAGTACAGTAGATTAGTGAAGGAAGTTTGAATGGGAAGCACAGACTTCTTGCTAGATTGCAAAAGCTTTAAATAGTGCCTGATATTTAAAATGGACTCTTTTGTTCATGCAGTAGCGAGAACTTCGACAGCAATTCATTATGATATGCTCTACAGAGAGAGGAGACCCTGACAGCGCTGCTCACTGGTATTATAGTATGCAGGTATTGCATATTAAAGGGTCTTTTCTGAGTTGTTGCTGGATTTAAACAAATAATTCAAATAATGTAACTTTTACACCAAAACTTGCTAATTTTTTTTCATATGTTGTCACTTTCTAGACACCATACTTCTTAATAAAATGCTTTCTCACTATGTAAAGTACTTCTGACTGTTAATTTAGACATGCAGCTTCACTGTGTTATCAGTACTTTTATCATTGTTTTTCTGCAGCAGGATCTTCTGAAGGACTAAGCTGAAAGTGCATTGGTGCTTTTAAATACTTTTCAAACATAAGCAAAGTATAAGTATAAGTATGTGGTCGCTTTGTCCTTTTCTACTGCATATTGGATTTGACAACAGCCAAGTACAAAAGTGAAGTGAAACATATTGTTGAAGAAAAAAAGTCTCACAGTAAACACAGTCATGAATCTTATTTGGAAATATATCTCATTGGTTCTCACGGGTTAAATAAGAATAAGGAAAGATGATATTACTGGTTTCACAGTTGGGAAAAAAAAAGTCTCAGCTTCTCCACGCCTCAAGCTCTGTCTGCTGCAAGGGCCTCTGGGAAGAATCCTATAGTGGTTTCCAGATGGCATATGACAGACCTCACAGAATTCAAGATCAGTGTAATCCCACCCCATACTGTGATGAAATCTGGAATGAAAAACTTTGATGTAAGAAGGTTGCAAACACGAAAAAAAACGAAAAAAACTAAATCATGATCATGTGATGCCTGAGATTATGCTGTTGTGCATTCAGTGTTTTCAAGGGGATATGAGTTGTGTCAGATCTGCAAAGTTAATCGGCTTCTTTTTGTTCAAATTTCCCCACACTATCTCATAACACTAATTTATTAGTATATTGTCTTCGTTAGCGCACCTACAACATAACAGCTAGGTGACAACGTGTAGGACTGTGTGTAGACAGCGTGTCGCTATTAAAACGGCTCTACTGGCTGCTCAAGGTGTAATTATGTGGATTTCTAAAGTTCACCAGTAAACAGCCAGTCTCTGTGTCACCGGAGAAGAAATGTGTGGACGTTTCTCCTTAAGTGCACACTGTGAACCCTTATTTTGGCAAAAGTGACAACCATTGATTTACCAGCATTTGTTAAGTAAACATTTTACACATTATATAATCGGGACATTGAAAAATGGAGACAGGTGAAACAAAAACGTTGTTTCTCAAGAGAATGAAAAGATAATAGTTGCTTGTGCATTAAAACAATTTGTGATAGAAAAGGTGGTTATAGGTCAAAGTAGTGGTTGAATAATGAATAATCAAGTCTGGAGTTATGTTATAAAGAAAAAAAACTGGGACCGGGGCTGTTCCTCCTATGACCCCACCCCACTCCCACAGTCACAGAGATGTTAAGGCAAATGTTCTTAGAAGCCTTTGATATAAGTATGCCATGGCAAATAAGAAGGTTATGCAAATATGGATGAATGGTTGGTGAAAAATTTGGCTCTGTGCGGTGTTAAGGGTCATGTGGCCTCTCCGCTGTTCTCGGGAGAGATTAAAGGGCCCACACACTGGTGGTTTCAGTGAACACCCACCGTATGTTAATTTATAATGCATATTGAATTCATAATATGTTTGTGTTTAGCATCAGGAGGCATTATAGGAGGCAGGGTTATAGAAAGAGGATATATCAAGGATGGGGCTTAATCGGGATGAACCTCTTTCTCCATCCTACAATCTGCAGATTGAAAAATTAAAGCAGTAAAATAGTGCACCGTACAATTTTTCATTGCTGAAGTTTATAATTCAGGGTTAGTGCGCAATGATTTTTTCCGCAGAAATGTGGTTAACGTCAAACTTGATTTGCTCACATGAAATATTTTGTAAAACTAAGAAATTTAAGCAACAGATAGATTTGGAACTTGACAGATTGGACGTAAGCATAACTCTTCATAACAACAGGTTATTCTTGATTGAAAGAAGATACAAAAAGAACGAAAACAGAAAAGCAAGCGTTCCAGTAGAATAAAATCTTCAACAGCAATTGCAGGTATTAAAAAAAGTCAGCATTGTGTCTGTGCTTGGCAGCCAAACAGACCATAACACTTTTGACAGTGAGTGTTCATCAGATGATTGGCAAGTTCTCCAGACGTTACCCTCTTCACGCTCTCGCTCTTCTTGGGACCTATGAGCTACAGATACGAGCACTTTTCTGAACACATAGATATTGTACAAAGCATCCGGCGATATAAGATGCAGTATGAATTATTCCAGCGGCCACGAAGTATATTTAGGGATGAAAAGTCACAAACCTGGTGGGCTGTGGAACCTGGTGAAATTGATTTACTTATAAAGACACAAATATTTGCCCACAGTACTGTAATATGCAGAAGCAGAGCAGACATGAAATGGGGGTAAAAATAAAACTTTGTTGGCTCGGACTGTGTTTTCCAATATGCTGATTTCTTCCCTTTGAAAACAAGTAGAATTTTCAGGAGGGGAATTGATCTTTTATTTATGGTACAGAGACTAATGAGCCAGCACATAAAGCTGTAATTGAGTCAGACAAAAGTGATGCTAAGCTAATTTTGTGGCTACTGCTTGGTAGGACATGCTACTGTGACCATCATATTTTTTGCTTTACTGTTTGGTTCAGTGCTACATCCTTGTGGCTGCTGTGGGTTGCAGAAGTACACGGGGGAGAGTGAGCAGTTCTGCTTTAGTTGCGATGTTGAAACAAAGCCAACTGCATTGCCTCAGGTAAGGAAGCATGGTAGTGCATTTGCATTTCCTTTATATCCTACTGGCACAAATATGCAGAGATGTGTAAAGGGTGCAGAATGGAAAGGTTTAGAATGGAATTATTACTATATCACTTCGAAAACCGTCCTTAAATTGTGATGTTCTGGAAGAGTTTCCCCATACCACCTACACAAATTCCAATTTCTCTAGTAGAAGTAAAGCTGTGCAAGTGTGGTGACACATTGGTGACTTATTTCTCTTATCAACACACTATATTTATTGACTTCTGGCAGGATGGATCATGGGATGGAAAGACTGTCAGGAATGAAGAACTAATCTTTTTTTTTTTTCAAAATGTTATATGAAGTTGATTAGTAAAGATAACAAACTTTGCCTTTGCAGGCTCCGTGACTGGTTTGGAGCATTTTTAAGGATTTCAGGGTAAGTGTGCTTAGTTTGCATATCTGGGGTGTGACCCAGTTATGAGTGAAATTCTTGTGGATTTACACTGGAATTTAATGCATCACAAAATGAGCAATAAGATATTTATTACTTACTATTCTGTATTAATGTGATATTTAAATAAATTGGTTTCAGAGCTCTTTTTTAATCACATTCTTTTTCTTTTTTCCCCCCCTTTCCTTCAGCAGTCTTTTTTAAGTGATGTTTAGGTGGTGTCACTTAATGTCAGGTCTTGTAACACTGATAATTTCTAAGGCACTTTAGATGCAAAGCGCTGCCAACATGCCGCAAAGCACTGAGAAAGGAGATTGCAATGGAGTCTGTCCCATTCCCTGGGGACAGTAAATCCATGCAGACGTAGTTGTCTGGAACTCCCTTTGAATAAAATTGAAGCGATCAGAATGGCTTCATCTTCACTCTTTGCCCCAATCTCGAATGGTTAACACACTCTCATCTCCATTACAGCCTCCTTAGAATGAAAACTGTTTACGTGGGATATACATGGAAAGACAAACCGATATCTTCTCTGTCTCGAGCAAAGAACACAAATAACAGTGTATTTCAAAGAGTCCTCCTTAATTTATTATTGAGTTGAGAATCAGAGAAAGGTTCTTTCATCTTCACTCTACACTTTTTGACAAAATACTTGTGTTGTCTTTGCTTATCATTATAATTTGTTTTTTTTTTTCTCTTTTGAATATTTATCTGCGCTTTTTACAGAGAGAAAAAAAATACATCAATGTGTTGTAAAAACTGTGCATTAGCATGGCTGTACTGATCATGTTTCTATCATGTTAACCTTTTCTTCTGTGAGGGTGACTTGAGATCACTTTGATACTCCCTGCATCAGAGACTCTATGACTAAAAGCAATTTCACTCTGGTGTCTAAAAATCCTAAAAAGGAGTAATTAGCCAGAGACCCACACCACCACCCAATTATCTCATCAATTAAGTTTTCTAAAAGCAAGTGAGGATTTAATTAGGGACTTGTCTATATTGTTAGATTTTCTAACCTAAAGCTGTCAACCCCACAAGTGATGATGCAGTTCAGTGGGCTTTTCACCCTGTTCCCAGAGGCCTAGACCACCATCTTGTCTCTCTTGTCCTAATGAAATACCTCTTTAAATCCATTGCTGTACCCTCTGCTGCAAAAGTAAGCCTCACTACCTTGCTACCAATACTAGTGATGCACTAGAAATCTCTCCAATTTTGACAGGGCTTTTGCTGCTGAATCTCATGGGTCCAAGATATCTCTGTCTTATTCAGCACTACAATGTGCAAAATCAGATAGAGAGGCCGAACAACTCTGAAGTAATTAGCTCATGGATTGCACACAAACTTTCCTGAGATGCATAGTTTATTCATTTATAGTCACTTTAATGATATGGAAGTTTGTGCACATCCCGTGCAGTAAAATGATGAAAAAAAATCAATATGTACCAACATTCAAGTGATTTGCTGAGAACTCGGATACATGAAGGAATTCTGGGGTGCATTAAAAATCAAATGCAAAGCCATATTTATTGATTTGTACTTTGCAACACTGTTGACCTTTAATCAGTGTAAGCTTTACTTACTGCATCACAGCACTCAAGTAAAAATGTTATCTCTTAAGAACTGCATGTTTTGAAAGAAGAGGCCAGGCTGGATCAGTGGGTCCAGAAAAAATCAGGACGTATTCAACCTGACACATAAATAATTAAACACTAACATTTCTACAGTAGCTTGACTGTTTGAGACCATTGAAAGATCATTATGTAATTTAAATTTTAAAAATGGAGCAAGGTATAATACACACTATCTTTTTTTTTGCATTTGATTATAGCTTGTTACTCTAAAATACATTCATATTTTGGAGGTGAAAATTACCCAAAGGACAGAATGATTATTCTATGTATGCCCTCATTGATGTCTGAACACAGATCAAAATTTAAATGCTAAAATTAAAATTCAACATAATACATCGGTGGTGCTGCTAGACAGAGCTAAAACCACAAGCAGAGCTCATGTCCTTTATTTATGTTTCTTGACATAGACTAAGATTAGTCACATGTGAGTGAATTTGCTCAAATAATCTCATACAAGAACTGTATGAGGTTGTGTTTTTCAAACAGTGACTAAAAACAACAGGGCTGATATTTCTTCACTGAAGTACTATACATCAGTAAGCAATGTCAACAGACCTGTGCAAGCCCATCAAAGTGCTACATATTTTTCATATACAGAGAGGAAATCAAAGAACCCACCGTTCGAACTCAGAGCCAGTTACACAATGTCTTCTGCTGCCCCCACTTCACTATCTGTGTGCCTTTCATCCCATCCTCTTGGAGAGGGACAGCGGATTCTCTTTCTTCTGCTCCTCGGCCTTTCTGTTTGATCTCTGTAATTCAGCTAATGAGACTGGGCCTATGGCAGGCATCTGGCACACACACTAAAGGCAGCAGTGCTGAGATGTGCCCCTAGATCTCACTTAGCCGCATAGCGCCACCCCATCTGACTCAGCAGCCAATTCTGAAGCATCCAGGGCCCCGTTGAACAAGGTGGAAGAATCACGCTTAATTACATACTGGTGGAAAATCAGCAGAATTTAGAAATAATGGAATCTAGGTCAGTTTGATCAGAGCAGCAAAACTACAGAGAGCTGAGTCTAGCCCATCAAGGCAATGCCAGCAAATTCATTTCACTCTTAATTTTTTACACATTTAGAGCATGCAGTGATTAATCTTGTTTTGCCACAGAAATAGAGAACAGAGCAATTTGTTTCGCATGATGAAGTAGCGCTGAAATGTTCTGCTGTAAAAAATGATTTTCATTACATTGACATTTTCAATTCACAGTCAATCGTTCCATCGGTCACACCCCTATTATCAAGTAGGTGGTGCCCTCATCAATTTAACTTTGGCATATGTCAGCATCTAGCCTATATTCCCTGAAAAAAATATAAGTTATTTGTAGTTTGGAATATGAAATGTGCCAGACAGATTTGTCTCTGGAGTGCTGGGGAACATCTGAGTCAGCGGTCTTTGAGGCAAATGCAAACCTCTCAAAAATGCTAATCTTTGATTTCATTCAGATTAGTGAGACTCAAGCTGAGCTGGAGATGCAGGAACACAAGTAGCTGGCGGCCATCCTGCTTCTGTCTCCTAAGCATCTGATTAAAAGGAAACCTGATGCTATATCCTCTTATTGTTGGTTTTTAAAAAGGACAGTCTTTCAGTCTTTGGTTTTGTTACCAAAGATAACTTTTTTTTCAGCAACTTCTTTTAGGGCATGCTTTATCAGTGATACATAATAGTGAAAATGTGATGTGCTTGATTTCTAAGTATACACCTTCTGTTTGACTTGATAAAACCCTTTCACATGCAAGACCAAGGGAGGGGCCGAGGCACACATTCATTCTGTGACTTAATAATGAGTGACTATGGCTTCAACCATCACAGTATTCACAGAAATCTCGTTGGTGTAAAGTCTGGCTATCTGCTGAGGCATTGCAGCAGTAAAAATAAAGTCTCCATGACTGGGAGGAGGATGACGTAGTTATTGTTGGTGCTATTAATGCCTGTTTGTGGTGGTAGCCATCTGATCTGAGGTTTGTTCACTCAAAGTGAAAGCTTTCAGCCTCTTTGGAAAGAGGGTATAGGAGCCATGCCTGCTCTGTGCCCTGCTTGAATGCCATGTCCTGGAGCCAGGCACAGATGGCATGAAAGAAATCCTGAACTGTAGAGAAAAACCCAAGGCATCCACCTGGGGGCTCACACAGTGGCATCGTGGTGGAACAAACTCAATCTTCACACCAACAGGATCCAGTCCTGCCACAAGTCAAGGCTCTTTGATTTTGTGTATTATAGCTCTCTCTACTTTACTTTCTTTGCTAGTGCTACAAATATTCAGATCACAGGGGATTTGGAATATGGTGGACATGAGTAATAATATTTAAAATAACATCATTTATTTATTGGAGAGTTTCTAAATGCAGCAGGTGCAGAGAGAAATGCAACCAGCCCTCAGTGTGATCTCAGTGTTCTTACATCAATTAATCAAAAAAGTACACAAAGTTGGCAAAAAAAAAAGTTATAATTAATGAACTTATTCATTTGTCTAATTAGACATGACACAGCGGTCTATATTTACATATTTATTCGACTGAGAAAACATTATGTCAGAGCCCTCAGCACAAATGTCATCAAAAGCGGAAATTTGAAATTCCAATTCCCTGCATGAGAGACATCACCAAAGGGAGCAAAGTGGTAGAGAAGAACAATGACTGGATAATGTTCTAAAGCATTTATTCAGCGACTTGCTGCAAGTCTCAGGTGACATATCAATCTTGCTGCATGGATACGTTTCCCAGGTGTGTGATTGACTAAAAACTCCCTCAAGTGCAAAATATTGAGAAAGGGGGTGAAGTACCGCTGAAGTGCTGTTCGCGCCCACTTTTTCCATAGCATGTCCTGAATTGTGAAGTAATGTGATTTGCACATCAATTTGTACATAGTATTAAGTTTGACATTTGGGTATACAATTCTATTAGACGTTACATTTCCCAACTGTCATAGTCAATATCTCCACAAAGCCATGGGTTAGAAGGCTCAGATTTTAACAGTGCGGACCTGTCCACCTCAGGATTAAACATTATCAATAGCAAGGAGATTGTATTTGCTTTTGTACATTCACATTTTACAATATTATAATCTGTCGTAGGTGATATCAGACCATTCATTTCGGGATATCAGCGGTGACTTACAGCACAATGAAGGAGCAGTGTTTCCTACAGGTTTTTGGATGGTGGTTGCTAGAACATCAACATTGACCGACATGTCAAAACCAAAAAATTTTATTCAGAATGACTTTTAATACCCAGTAGTGCGGTGACACTTTTTATTCTTTTTAATTCTTTTACCCCTTTTATTCTTTTATACCCTTGTATTTTTATCTTTATTTTAATGCTTGGTTTTTATAGGCCTACTGTGTGTTTTTTTTTTATTCTTGTGTGTCTATAACGTTGGTTGTTATTTTTTTGTGAAGCACTTTGGGCACCTGTGGGCTGTTGTAAAGAGCGATATAAATGAAATGATGTAAAGTAAATGTAGCCTACTGACACTATCTTTTATTTAAAATGGTTAAAAGCCTATTTCATTGTTGAGCACACTGACTCAAACAGAAAGGCTCACGGTCTTACAAACAAGGAACTATGCTACTAGGTAAAAACTTTTCAGTCTCAAAACCCATGACCAGGCGCCCATATACAGGCCTACATACTGTTCCCGCAGGACATAAACAACTTGTCACCTTACTGTAAATGCAATAAAAGCTTACTCCCAGGAGTTAATCCGCCTAAAAACAAATATACACTGACGTTGACCTCTAAAGTCAGAAAGTCAGTCCAAATATTCTGCCTTTTTTAAACACAGTGACTGCAGCAGAAGCTAACGCTCCCACAGCAGTCAACATAGCACAAAACCTGGATATAATCTAATCTATTTCTGTGTAATGCACGATTCACCACATATAACTTATCAATTTGCACTTAAAACTTCATGATGTTAATGTTTTTCAAAATTCTGGGTTTCATTTTCCTTTTTTTTCACCTCCTTAGCATTGCCAACAGGGGTTACGCACATTATGTCAGCAATATTTGAAATTAAGCTAATGTTTTACCCACTAGCAAGTGCATAAAGCTGGCGACAGTAAAACAGTTAAAGATATAATAGTTTGTCACCATACCAGTGTGCCAAGCATAAGAATCGAGGTAACGCCGGCTGAAAATGATCCCCGCTGCCTCAGTGACGGGAAAAACAGCTGTAGAGGGAGTAGATCCTTTACTGTAATAAAAGCGCTAATACCGTGAAAGTAGCATACTCTGTTGATTACAAGTGAATGTCCTAATAATTCATTTAATCATTAATTAAAAATACATTTTAATTACTGCAGCTCTTCAAAAGAAAAGGAGCAAATCTTTGTAAAGTTCAAACCATGAAATGTTTTTGCAGGAAATATTAAATGATTTTCAAAATAGCTGGAAGTGATTTATATTGTAAAACCAATTAATTGATTATTCAACCAATAATTTTAACTATCCATGTATAAACTGCTGGGTAGTTTCATTAATAACGACATTATATTTTACAAATTGAGTTTTGCGTTTCCAAAAAATCTTAATTTGTAAACTAATTAAATGGCTATCTGACATATTGGAGTAAAAAGTAGAAAGGACTTATTATTTCTAACTCAATTAAACTCAGGTACATTGAGTTAGTCACCTCTTATGACTCCAAATTGCTAATAACTAATTTTGAATTAGTGTTAATGAGAAGCTGATAAAAAAAATGAGTAAGGTCCACTAATGTTTAAGTAAATCCAACGTTAGTGTTTACAGTGTAGTAACAATGAATCGGTCGCTATGATGATGTCACCAGAGTTGTTAAAGATTTGACCAGAAAAACAACAATACTGATCATTTTGTTCCACTTAAACTATCGACCAGTATTGACATTTTTCCAGATGAGGTTGGGCTGCTTTTGTTATAATGCCATTATGTATTGTTCAGGCTCAAGCTTATACAAAACAAATGAAGCCCTCCATTGTTTACACTATGGACTGTGTCATTTAGGTCAACGGATACCCATCAGCACCATGTCAAAGTTTAATCTAGCAACGTAACCATTAACGATTTCATGAAGAAAGGATTTTGAAGTTTCTTGCCCACATAATATAATCACTTCATCAGCATAAAAGATAATACATTTATTTTGATTATGTCTTTATTATTCAAACTGAGCCTTCTGTGTTATTTTGACAACCCATATTTATGAAGCCAAACATCACACTTTCGAGTATTTGCGCTCTCTCTCTCTCCGTATTGTACAGGAGGTCTTGCCCTGTGCATCAATGTGTTTCTGCAAAAATTGAGAAAGTTCAGTATTTCTGTACATTCATCATGCTCAGTGATGACAGTCTCTTTAATGCTAATTTTGAAAATTAATTAAATTGAACTGATTGCTTTTGGGGTAGCAGCAGAGGCAGTGATTGTGGGTATGTAGGCGTGAAGACCCAAGCAAACACGGACGCACTTTAATGAGTTGGACTAGGCCATCAGTGGGTGTGGTGTGAAAGTGCTGAGCAGGAAAAGTGAAGGTGAACCCCACAGGACTCATTTGAGGGGAACGTGGTGCTGAGAGCAGCTCAGAAGCTGCACAAAAAAAAATCACAATTACACATAATTACAGCTTGAAAACAGTGGACAAAGAGGCTCTTTATCTGCCTATATTGGCTCAGCACTCCACTGTGCTTCTAATAGTATCTACTTTTCTATATTGTTGAGGCAAGGAATACAGTCAGAATAGTGTTCTGCTTAGAGAAAACTCTATACCTTTATATTGTAGAAAAAGGTGTGATTTTTTTTTTTTTGGTTTGGACAAAGCTAAAACTTTAGTTTTTTTTTCGCAGTGAAAAAAGGGTAGGACTTTTTCCACTGAAAGCATCCAAGCTATAACCATGTACATATATCTCCACACTACACTTTAGATAGAGCCATCCACCACATGAGGTGAAGTGTTTTCTCGGAAATAAAATGCATGTGTCCTGTAAATGTGTGTGCCTGTGCATGTCAGCCCCATTCATCTGACGAAGTGAAAAGAAATTTCCGGGCTCCATACAGAGGAATTGTCATGCGGGCATTGTTGTTCTTAAAGGTGGAGTAAGCAATTCCTGAGAAAGATGTGCATTGCCAAGGCAACGCCCCGTGTTGCTGTTTGGCTGGAGTAGAACATGTTGTCATGGCTAAACGACAGCATAGGTCAATTTCCAATCGCTCCAAAAATGACATATATTCACAGAATGTGCATTCACAAAGTGCTGCTGATAGATTGACAAAATAAAACAGAACTGTTGCATTTAGACTGTGATGGTGTCATGTATAAGGGTCGGTGAGGTTTAGGGAGAAAAACAATTTGGTTTGGGTTAGAAAAAGAACTGGGAAATGGGCTAAAGAAGGCTAGAGGTAAGTTACATGAGGACCACTGAAAAATAAACACCTTTGGTTTGAAACAGGACATGAACACTGATCTCCTGTGTCCACAAAGCTCGTTATTCTGCTGTATCCATCTCCAACCACCTCCTTCTAAAGATTGTCCCTATTTAACAACGTCACCAGGCCACTGGTACGTAAACAGAGGTCATTTTAATCCACTCCGCTTGTTGACTCATATTGTTGTTTTTGTTGTGAGGTCCAGCTGAATATTACTAGTCTGAGAATATTCCAAGCCACACTGTTTTTTGGTTTTTTTTCTCATTTACAAAGCCAGGGCTGTGTATAAATACTGGATTTATTTTCAGCACAGACACACAGAACAGAGCAGACCCCAGATATGTGCTGAATTTGAAAAGTGTGTTTGATTAGTCGTTTCACCTTTAAAGGGCCTTTCAGCTCTTCTTAAGTCTGTTTTTAGTTCCCGATAACGCTGTTAGTGTTGAGCTCACCAACAGTCTTGGACAGTCACAAAAACTGTTATATTTTGCGTTTGCATTTAGATTTCTTATTCTCTTTTTGCATCTCTGCGTAGTTTGCAGCTGATCTTTGAAGTAAACAATCTCTGTGAATCAAGGTTAAAAAAATTATGATCATTTTAACAAATACTTTGAAATCGAGATTGATGCAGAAGAGATGGAGGCTGAATAATAACTCCATCTCTATGTGTGGAAGAACATGAAAACCAACCTAAAAACTGACAACAGTGATATGAGGATACACAGAACATATTTATCTTACACGAACACTTGCATGAGCAGAACACGTTAACATTTTGGACATGTTTCTCAATATCTTTTTCTGCAGCTCATAATGTTATCATCAAACTTTCACAACACTATGATAATAATTACCATTTCCTCCTGAAATATTCATTACCGCTGCATCGTGCTATGTGCACAGTTTCGAAAATGTAACCAATCCTGTTTCAAGTGGTCACTCGATAAAGTGTGTGCGCATCTTGCTATTGATGTACTTTTTAAATTCACCCTATTGATATCTGACTCTTTGCTTTTATTTATCAGATATCTTTCCCTTTGGTCCCGCTTTGTCATTGTTTTCTCTGTGTCTAATGCTACCCTGACCCATTTGCTCCCGTCACAGCAAAATCCAATATTTGCTGATACGCTCCCTGCATCAGCCTCTGTAAATATGTTTTCAAAATCCCATTGATGTGCTTTTTTCTCTCTGTGCAAATGGAAGGCTTGTAATTAGATTCATTATTTTAATACATCTAGACAGAATTAAACCCTCCTGCAAGAAATGAAAATGCTGTCTTGAGCTATAGTAAAGTTTCCTATTTGTGTGCAATGTATGCAGACCTCCGAGACAATATTTCTATCGAATGGAGCCTTAACATTATGCATGCAGTAGTGTTGAATGAATAATGTGCGTGCCTTTGGTCTCCGTTCCTCTTCTGATCTTAGGCGTTAGTGACATAAATCCATCTGTCGCTTGATGGAAGAAAATGTAAATCTTGGACCCCTTTGCATATCATGTCTAATTGGCTTCAGTCTTCAAACAGTTTTGCCTTTTAGATGAATCTTTATCAGATGGATAGTCTGGCCCTCTCATTTAATAACCCTCTGTCAGATCCCAAATGGACAGTATGATTTCACCACACTCCTTAAGATTTGCATCTAAACAATGAAACCCCGTCCAGTACATGTTTATCCCCATACTTTACATACATCGCAGTTTGTCTATCACACTGAAAATGAAAGATGAACCAATAATACTCGAAGTTAGACATGAGATTATTAAAAAGAAAAAAAAAAAAAAAAAGAAAAATGCAATGGAATGACCATGGCACAAACACTGACGTTTGAAAAAAAAAAAAATCTCGACCTGACAGATTTTGTGTAATTGCAAAGGAACTCATAACATGGTAAATAATGTTTTGCCGGTATTTCCCTATACCCATAAGTCTCCAGACCAGCTGGCCCTCTCTTTTTAAGGGTCAACATTGGAGAAAGCCTAAAGAATAGCTAGTCAAAACTAGAAACATAGCAGCATTCATTAGCATTCAACAGGCCATTTGTTTAAACACTCAAAGTCACTATGTTATGACTTCCTATCGATGGGAAACTAACTCTCTGCTGTCAGTAGTAAAGGTAGAAACTGCATGAAGTTTTTACAGATGTGAGGAAAGATGTGCATTTAACAATTCAACACACCATGTAGGTCAAAAGATTAGAAAAACTTTCTTTTTGGGAGGGGGGATTGTTTGGAGCAGTCATGAGTCATTTTCAAAATCATAAAACACCTGGGATTTGATTATTCTACTGAAGGTTTTATTTATTTATTTTCAAAATCTCCATCATCTAAAATATTATTTGGTATATAAATATTAATATACAGATACATTGTTTGGCAAACTCATTTGGAAAGTTTTGAATTTTCAAAAAGTCTGAGTCAAATACAGAAAAATATAAATATCTCATTGTTTCTCAAAATATTATGGACAAGTAGAAACAAACGGGTTAAAGCCAGCCCCCAATTCTTCAGCTAATTTCACTTTAACATTTTTAAATTTAACAGTAGCTTATATTTTAAATGGTAACATCAGTCATAATGTCATAATAATTTCCAGTCTTGGTTCTAATGCCATGCTGGGCACATAGTGTGCTTGATCCCAGGTCTCCTACAGGGAGTTTCCCCATCTCCTTATCACTTTCACAGTGCTCAAGCAGGGGGAGCTGGGAAATCTAATATTCCGCTTCATGGTTATGGAGCAGACTAGGCCACTGCTCATGGTTTAGCAGTCTTTAATTGCATCAGGGAAAACCGTGCAATGTACATTTTGCTCCCTAACTCCAACTCATCGAGCGTAATGTATACATTAGTGTAGGCAGATGGGGGAGTTAGTGCAGCTACAGCTGTCAGCATTACTGCAAGGTATGAGAGATTGTAGTAGAGGATCCCCACAGGTACGGTGATCTCATACAAGACTGCATGCTTTATTGCATAGTCTCCATGTTGGCACATAAAAACTGTGCAATAGTTTGGCATGGCATTTGTTTGGCATGTTTCGTACAAAAACAATCACATGAGATAATACCTTTTATTTTAAGCTCTGATGTGAATTTAATTGATTTGATGTAAAGTAATTTATTCATTCATTAAGTACTCCATAATAAAGCACCAGAAATACTGGTTCCACTCAGCGTGGGCCTAAATGCCTTAAACAGTGCATATGTCAAATATATTTCTTTCCATGTATTTCATTGACTAAGAGCTGTGCTTTTCACACCATTTTACAGAATATACAGTTTAAAGGGTGAAATAATATGCACCCACACATCTTGAAAAAAATATTATAGCTCTTAAGAGGTTATAGGCCTGGTTTAAAAAACGGGTATCCATTTTTGTACCATGGTCAAGTGTGGCTTTGAATTTATATGTAACCTTTACTTAGAACTATCCACACAGGTCTAGTGCACATTTAGAAAGGGAATGGGTCATAATAAGGCAGTAAATGTTGCTTTTAAAATAAGTTAAAGAGGGGTTGAGTGAGGTTGTGGAGTGGGCAATTCGAGAGCTAACAGCTGATCATTTAGTCTTCACTGTGTAGTGTGCACAAATGGGGTTAAGCAAGACCACTGCACCCAGAAAAGCTGGGGCCATTCCAAGTAGCAATCGCACAGTACTGAAGGACGGGGGTCACTGTACCACAATATCCACGGTAGTGTCCTACTACAAGAAGAAGGTGACCTAATACCTGATTGAAGCCAGTATTTTTTTCATCTCTTTCCTATTCACCCGAACTTCAAATTTTAAATGTTCAACTTCATAGACATGAGGAGAATGAATAGGGTGTAAGCAGCCATGAATGAGCAATCGTGCTTGCCAAAAATGCACAACCAAAAATGGAGGTACAACAAGCTGGAATTAAACATCAGCTGTCTGCATTGTTGAAACAAAATTTAAGCCTGTGCAGCCCAGAACATTAATCACCTCCTCATTCTACATTTCTGCAGGATGTACTGCATAGAGAAAGAAAGGCGCACTACAGTGGCCGGTATCATTAATGGATTATAAATTCTGTTCCAGGGGAAAGTGAGACATTTCCCATTGGGAGAAAAACATTAGACGGTTGGTGGTCTCTCAGTGAAAAGAAGTCACTACCTGAAGGAACATAACGTCCAGCCTCCTGGTCTGTAATCTACCCTTTACAATGGTGTATCTGAGCAGCAGAAGAAATGACACACAAAGAAAGGTACAATATGACTGGTGCATTTAGGCTGTGACAAGGCTAC
Organism: Coranthus polyacanthus; assembly: GCA_037367275.1. Taxonomy (NCBI): domain Eukaryota; kingdom Metazoa; phylum Chordata; class Actinopteri; order Kurtiformes; family Apogonidae; genus Coranthus; species Coranthus polyacanthus. Next base: position 13,240,956 of record JAPQRN010000018.1, read on the forward strand.
ATGGCTAAGGTTTGGTTGCTAAAACAATGTGGTTAGGGCTACAATAAAAATGTCAGATGATGACCATTGTTATGACAAACAGTTATAGTTAGGCTTAGGCAAAAAAAAACTTTAGGGAAAGAGATTGTCCATGTTTGCACATACACTGAAACAATAAGAGCCAGATTCACAAAAGGACTGTGCAGCTTTTGTGAGTGCAAAAATGGTGCAAATGAGACAAATATAAAGCCTTCACAAAACACCTGCAAAGGGTGGGATTCACCTCAAACTGCACTGCTAAGCAGACAGCATCAACGTGTCATTTGCATGCATGTAAATTAAGCAATATTCATACATTTGGCACAAAATCAGCCCCTTTCTATGTAAATAAGTTGCTGTTAACACCTGCAGAAAGCTGGTGTTAACTTAAATGTCTTAGTCCCTTCGACCAGGGATGTGAGAGGAGGAGGAGACTCGAGGAGAGAGGAGCCGAAGCAGCAGGCATTTAACAAAATGAGGCATCCTTGCATCAGAGTTTATCATTTTAAGTAAATGTTGGTTAAATATGAAGTGTCAAAGGGTCAAAGGTCATGCTCAAAGGTCAGTGGGATCATCCATCAAACTCTGGACTCCCAAGTGACATAAGGTTTTTTTTCTTTTACTACCATTGTCTTTGTTCAAAGATTTTTCTGCAATTTTGAAGACATCTGTAGTTTGAGACAGACATCATAGTTTTTTTTATCTACATTAAAAGACACAGAGAGCCTTTAATGTAATTCTGAATGTTAAATTAATTCATCAAATTCATTTAACATGGGACGTGACATAGTATTTGGGAGATTTGAAACTTTTCTTCTATGTACTGTATAATGTAGAGGATACACTATATTTGGCTTTTTGACTGGAAAGTTTATTATATAACCCGAAACTGGCAAGTCTGGGTGGGAATAAAATGAAGAAAAATGCTGTCACCTTACTCACAAATGAAGGAACTTTTGAGAAAAATATTTTTTCTTAGACTTCTTGGGGCCTGAAGTAGACCTTGACTGTTGTGGGCAGCTCCCAAGTATAGATGTGGCTGACAGTATAAATGTGATGCAGGGCACTGCTTAAAAATAGGAAGCACACTCAGCAAAACGTCACTGAATGCTGTATCTTAAATCACTGTGCTCAAGTGTTACTCTGTGCCCTGACTCTCTTGTTTATGTATGAATACATATTGAAATCAGGTGGTTAATTTTTTTTAATAGAACATAGACCTATAAAAATGATAGCTCATCTGTAACGTGCATTATATTAACACATCTGTGCTACTTATTCTGGTCAATCAAGATGAAAAATTCTATCTTAAGACAAAAAACATACACCTGTGCATCCATATACTGTGAAACAAAACAGAGGTTCATCTGTTTTTTTGCAGTGCAAGTGGAAAAAAATGTGAGTTTTATGTGGTTTGGAAATGCTTTTGGCCACTGTATATGAATTTGTTCTTTCATATGTACTACTGCTGTACAAACATGTACAGTAAACAAAGAATCTGATAAGAACAGATGGGATGCATGCAGCTTTGTATTTCAATTTGACAATTCATTGTATAAAGAGAGGATGCAGCTTTATCATCCAATTTTCTGTAGTCTGTATTCCTTCAATAAATTGGTTATGGTTTTTGGAACTGATGTGAGGTATATGAATGTTAACATCAAAAGCCAATAAAATGTGGTTATTATGTGTGACAGACTCCAATAATACTTCCGTGCATATGCATGTATTGATGTGGAAGCACACATGCAAACACTTATACACAGGTATTCAGATTGTACGTACCTTTATAGTGTCTTAAGGTCAAAAGTGAACGAGGTACATGCAAGAAAATGAGGACATTAATAAGTACTTTTCACTTCAATTGACATGTTCCTTCAGTAATGACAACAGAAAGAAGTAGACCTTACTTGGGTCTCCTTCCTAAGAGTAATCAGCAGTTTGGAAAAGCATTGTGTTTAGATGGACCCTATACTAGTACTGTGACAATCCTATTACGAAAACACAGCGTGCTGTTAGTGTGACGCAAATTGTAGTAGTCTGGCCACTCTCCAGGCATGACTCAAGGTGACGGCAGCAACGCAAAGGCACAAAGTTACTATCCAGGGCAAATAGCCATTTGTTAAATGTGGTGCTCTGAAGAAACAGTAAACAGAGACAATAGTAGGAGGAATAATAAGAGGAAAAGTGAAGCTAGACCAAAAGATGTTTGATGTTTGCATGCTGAATTCTGCTCAGTCAATCACGTCACAGTCACGTTCTCTAGCCGGACATGAGATCCCCAGCAGACATAATCAGAATCTCGAATATGTCATGAGAAAAGGGCTCAGTGAGCAGCAATAATGAAACACATACGGTGGCGCACGCAAGCTCATTCTTCTGAAGCACTGCAGAATAGAGATTGAAAGCAGAGATACGCTTCTAAACAGTGTGTTAAGAGGCGAGGGTGAGTGAATAAACATAGTGTACTTACAGGTAGTTTTTACGGCTTTGATGCATTTCCTGTGCTGTGTGTCAGGCTGGGCTAAGAATGGTATCACAGGTCAATGTTTGCATCATGAAAAGAATTATAGTTCATATCTCTGGAGCTACATTCGTGTTCCCCTTTGTATTCAGTTCTTGTTCACTTTCTTTTATCTTTTAATGCAACCATTCGTCTCATTGTCTAGCACTGTGACAGAAAAAACAAGGCAGCGTCCCATTTCCTCACAAGGGTGAATAAATCATAGATTCCACTCAGAATCCCGCATCATGTCTTCTCCCAATCCATTTTAATCCAAGTCAACAGTATCCTGTAAAAAGCATATACAAGTTTAACTCAACTATTAACTTAAACTAAAAACAATCCACTTAATTGGAGACCGTACAGCATTTCTTATGACTACAAAAAACGTCTTCGGCTGCACCTGGTATTCTAATCAGTGCGGCACAATGATGTCAGTAGTAATTAAGCAGTACAATGTAATTTTGGTCTTCACTATTTTAGCTTCGCACTTCAGGGTACAATATGTAACACCTGTAAAGAAATCTCATTTATGTATTTTTTTTATTTTTATTTTTTTATTTCCAATGCGTGAATGGATTGTAATGTATCTTAGAATGGAGAACATTCCAGCACCAACTATCTCAGTGTAACAGACTGTACACTGATTTCTCTGTAGTGGACTCTGCAGTAATCCTTATCTCACTCCAGAGTGCCTCAGTGCCTCTTTCACAGCAGCAACAGTGTGCAACACTAGCTACAGTTAGCTTAGAAATGGAGTTTGCTAATGTTAACAAATGATTAGCTCTACGCAAACTTCAACATAAACTTCATGTAAGCACCAAAGCATGCACAAATGGTAGATATTGTACCTTCAAATGATCTACCAGCTAAGACCACATCAAAATTGCAATTGGATACTATACACTTGAACATTGTTTCAAATTTTGCAGATGACATGATTAGTATTTTTCACCTCCTAATTAAAATGTCAGACTGTAAAATGAATGATTGGCATCAACCCTGAACTGTTACTATGTGCAATACACCTTTTAACAGTTTCCAACATCAGACGTTGGTTCTCCTGAGACCAGAAAATGTGGATTGTTATAGCTCCATGGACTGTTATACCTTCGCTATAATTTGCCCTTCACAGCTTATTTAAGGGTCATATATTCTGCACTTTCTCGCAGAAACCTCCTTTTCCCAGATAATCCATCACAGTGAACATGACTGTAACATCGTTCCAGTATTGCTTTCAATTCAACTGAACAGCAACACTGCACACAGAATTACATGCTATCGAAAATATGATCCCTCTGCTTAAAATGCAGAGAATGAAGCAATAAGGAACACAGTATGTTATAGCAAGTCATTTTGAAAGGGAATTGTATATCAATGGAAATTTGATATTAATCGAATGAGTGAATGAAAAAGAGCTGTTATAGTCACTATATCCATACATGTGTATAAATGCATTAACATAATATCATCTTGCCAGAACATGTTTTGGGTACAGAGCAGTCGAATTACTAATGCTGGCTTTGTAGGACAATAGTACATAAAATTTTAAAGTAAAATGGCAGTTTTTTTCCCTGCAAGAAGGTATAACTAAAGATAAAGCGTATGCATATTCATATATGAATAATCTGATATGATGAATCTTATTCTAAACCCTGACTCAGTAGTATTGATCCTTGAATATTGCCAAGACAGAAAGACTACTGAAATATTTAGCTCACAGAAAATTAGATGTATGATATCTACAAAACGTAAAAGAAACTTTTGTCAAAAAGATGTTTTTTAAAACTTGGAAGGTTCATTGCATTAAGTAAGAGAGTGCTCCTGCATTGTAAGAGCTAAAAATACATATTTGTGCTAGCTTACTTAAAAGAGATCTATTTAAAAAAGAAACAAGCAGTCCTTTAAAGTTATTTTTGCAAAGTATTTGAGATAAAACAGAATTAGATTTACAGTTTATTAGCAGAAGAAAAGAAAAGACACCTGAATCACACAAGGCTGAGGAAAAAATCCACAACTTAAACAAAGAAATTTCTAAAGTTCAACAGTTAAAAATTAAAAGAACATAGTTAATATCGCCTGAGGAATTCATTTGAATGCCACAGTGAGTCATGTAGCCTGTTTGCCAAAGCATGGAAAGGAAGTCATTCAATGGTTGTTTCTCAAAAAAAAGGGGTTTCGTGCAGTATGTGTTTAAGAGGATCTATTAGCAGAAATTAAATATATTATAATGTTCCAAATGTAGCTTTCACTGGTATATATCAACTGAAAATGAATATTGTTTTTTTGTTACCTTAGAGTCTATATTGAGCCCTTTGTATCTATAAAGGATGATGAAATGTGATTCAGGGTAATTACCTCGACTAAAGAAGTTACGTTTGTCTGTCGGTCTGTCTGTCTGTCTGTCTGTCTGTCTGTCTGTCTGTCTGTCTGTCTGTCTGTCTGTCTGTCTGTCT
>JAPQRN010000018.1:13246032-13257188 GCA_037367275.1 Coranthus polyacanthus
TGTGTGTGTGTGTGTGTGTGTGTGTGTGTGTGTGTGTGTGTGTGTGTGTGTGTGTGTGTGTGTGTGTGCGTGCATGTCAGTGTGTGTACATGTACTGAAGCACCTCTCAGAAAGAGCTCGTCTGCTGTTGAATGCAGACTCATTCCACTCGTTACACAAGATTGTCTGTGGATGTGTCAGTAATGCACCGATCCTTATTATTAAAAGCATCGCGTATGGATGTCCTGTACTCCATACAAAGAACATGTAAATACCCACTGGGAAACCAATGACACATTACATGTAAATCAGACATTCATGCTGCACAGTCAGTTCCTATTTCTGTTTACACTATTCTCCAAGAAGTAAAAGATGTGCATGTTTCTGTAAAAAACATGGCACTAACTTTGATATGACAAGAAACCTATGTTATACAGCAATAACATCATGGAAATTTTCAATATCAATTTATATAGAAATCTCTGCAGCATTTTTTATTACACAATTACATTTTTGCTTGTGTTTCACCTATTTTTTTTTCCTGCTGTTAAACACAATTGAATAACATCTACTTCATGTGCTTAGAAAATACTTAAATGTACTGTAAATTATTTAATATACTGGTAATTCATATAATTGTTTAAAATATACATTTGTATAACACAGTAAAGCGTTTTATGTATGTTTATTTCTAAACTTTTTAGCATCTATTATGAGCGTGTCAAACTGCAAGATCTGATAATTGCTGTGTTCGTACATGGTTCACCAAAACATTTACACATTATTCAAAAAATGATAATGTTAAACATTGTTCCACATGAACTGGTAAACACCTGCTAAAGCAGAAAAACATACAGCAGTGGAGTTTTTAAGGCAATTCAAATGGTGTGAAACACTGCACACACAGTGCAACACACATTACATGATAACCACTTTGCCTGAGGGATGTGTCCACTTATGTTTGCACAGGTTTATATTGTGCATCTGTGTATTATAGGTGTATCTGCTTACTCAGTCTACTTGTCTTCCCGTTTCAAGCATGGTGGCAAAGCAAATACATGATGTAAGGCCCTAGAGCTGTTTTCACACTGAACGCAAGGAGAGTCCTGCCTCTGTTAATTCATGTGAATTTGGCAGGTGATTTTTACAGCAAAGAAGAAATGATTTCTTTTTGAACCCTAGATTGAACCCTAGATAGAACATTGCGTGACCAGTAAGAAGTGATATTTGTCCACAAAATGACATGTCTAGATATGGATAGATAGAATTTGCATCTCCATAAAAGTTATGAAATGAATCGGTCACAAAAGGCAGTCCAACACCGACTGGGAAGGAGTCTAACTTATTGGCAATACCAATCGAGCTCTTCCTGTGGTTATACAGGGACCAAATGGCTCCTAGCAATGGGCCTGATACCTCATACTACCAAAGCGTCTCCCCAGAAGACACCCCAAGGGATACAGTTGTATGACTTTTCCAAATCCACAAAGCACATGTAGACTGGTTGGGCAAATTCAACATTCTCTCTAAACATTCTGTTTTATTTATTGGTGTCTCCTGTATACATAAAATTCAGCAAAAAGAATTTCAGCTTCTCGCAATCAGTCAGTGTGTTGCGGTTGTATCACGATTACGAAGCGATTTGTCATCATCACCCTGTAACCTACCAGCTGTTAGCCTACAGTGAGTCACTGGACATTCATTGTGACTGATCTTGCATCAGTTACTAAGTGAGGCCAACAAGCCTTCAGCCTGTATAGCCTGGATACAGCCATTAGTGTAACATGATAAATAGGACACAGATTAACGAACACAATTTCCCTTTTCTAATATGACTGGGGGTCTCATTTGGAGATATGGCTAATCTTTACACGGCTCTCCATCTCCATCATGGTGCCTCTTCTGAAGCCCAGTGAGACGGTTCCTCTCCTCCTCCAATGACATCCCCATTAGAGCAATCCTGCTGATAAATGCCAGGCAGATTACAAAAAGGGTGGTTTCATTTCAACATGCTCCTTAGGCTGCACTCCAAGACAGGCCAAGCCTCTATTCCCCGCCCTTTAAATTATACCCTGTGTCTTCAAACAGTCAACCAAGACCAACTGACTATGAATAATGCATCAGGGTAATCAGCGCTGTGAATGGATGCACAGAGCATGGGAGGTACTGATAAATATGGCATAGATCTGGCTACAGGATACTGTATGCTTGAAATATGACTATTGTAAAATACAAAACCATTCACCTTGTCAGGTTTATTAGGCAGGTTTTAAGTAAGACAAACAAGCTAATAAGAACATGCTGAATGCAGCGCAGGTCTCAAGTATTGATAAGGACACTTATAGACTTTCTTCAGATCAATAGCATACAGTTTTCTTGCTTTGAATGATCTACTACCTTGCAGGATGCAGATTGTGAAGAAAATGGCTGAGCTTTTAATGTGCACTAAATCTACCCCCCACTACATCTCCTTAAAGTTACAGTGATGGAAAAACATATTGTTAACATCAGGGAGTGATCAATCAGGAGCATTCAAGGGGTGCCAACTTCACATCAGAGGTCTACATACTGTGAAGATCAATCCGAGACAAAGCACATCCTGCCGCCAATGGCAGTGGGACAGCCTGTTATCACTACAACTAGGACTTCAATTATAATTGCAGCAACGTTCAGATTCAAGATAATGTCAGAGACGAGGGCTACAATGTTTTTCTCAGGTTCTCACAGTAAATAAAGGCACTGTTAACCTGCTGTCCATGAACACGAACGCATGAAATGGGACATAACAGGACATTGTACAAACCTCATTTCCAGAAAGGTTGCGACTTTCCTAAAATGCAATAAAAACAAATTTCTGTCATTTGTTAATTCAGTTGAACCTTTATTAATTTCAGTGTTTTCGCTGACCAACTTGACTGTATTTTGTATATATATTTTTTAAAAAAAGATTTTGATGCCTGTAATACACTCAAAAAAGTTGGGACACAGGCATGATATTACACCTTTTAATTATTTAACACTATTCGATTGTTTTGTGTGCATTCTTGCTGTTAACAAGACTTCAGCTGCTCAGTAGTCTGTGGTGGCCTCCTCATGATGTCCATTCATTTTCAACAGGAGACAGATGTGGACTGCAGGCAGGCCAGTCAAGCACACACATTCTGTGACAATGAAGCCACGCTGCTGTAACTTGTGCAGAATGAGGCCAGGCATTGTCCTGCTGAAATTACCAAGGACTTCCAGAGAAAAGATGATGGCAGCATATGTCTCTCTAAAATTCCAATCTACGCCTTCACATCGATGGTACCTTCACACATATACAGGTCAGACATGCGGGCACTGATGCAGCCCCAGACCATCACAGATGCTGCTTTTGCACCTTTCGCTGATAACAGTCTGGAAGTTCTTTTTTCATATTTGGTACATAGAATCTGATGGCGTTTATGCACAGCACCGATATATGGCTTCCTCTGTGTAATAGAGCAGTGGACTGTGTTAAGTGACGACAGTTTTCCAAAGTACTCCTGAGCCCATGTGTCTATATTCATCACAGTAACATGACGGTTTTTCATACATTGTTGCCTGAGAACTCGAAGGTCACAAACTTTCAGCAGTGTTTTCCACCCTTGGCCTTTACACACTGAATTTCAATAGACTTCCTGAATCTCTTCACAACATTGTGTACTGTAGATTGTGAAAGCCCTAAATTCTTTGCAAATTTCTATTTAGAAATGTTCTTTTTTGAACCGAGTGACAATTCTTTCAAAGTGTGATCCATGCAAAGACTAGGCCTTTGGTGGATGCTCCTAATGTTACCAATTAATAAAATGTTTATGTGTATAAGGGCTGGCTGAGGTAACTATCTAGTTGTCTGCATATTGTAATTATGATGCTATTATTCATGTTGATGCATTACATTTCCATTGATATGTCTACCATCTAAACTTATTTTGCAATGCTAATAAATGAAAAAAAATGGTCAGATAATTACAGAATGATACAAGAGGAGGTTTATTTCCAACTTCACTTTGAGATGAAGAAACACGACAATTTGAATTTGTTTTTTTACATTTTTATTTTCTTGACAGTGTCATCACACATAGCCCGTAGTTGAAAGGTAATATAGATCAATCTCCTGCCAAATAGTTCCTCAGTGGGGTACATTGAGCTCACATCTCACATCTTGTTTACACGTCGTGACAGTCTGTCTCCATGGCTACAGACATTACTTTCTCATTGGTAGTGAGAGCTTGTGTCAGAAATTGACACACACTAGCAGCTGCCTGGTAGCTCTCGCAAAACAACAGCATATGACTGTTTTAACAATTGCTGTTTCACTCTCGCTACATAAAATATATATGAAGTACTGGAAATCACAGTTACAGCAAACGTTCCTGAGTAATTAGAAGAATCAAGCCCTGCATGAGGCAACTGTGGGACATGTGTCTAGACGATGTAGTGATATCTGTCCAGCGAATCAAGTGAGACAAGTTCAGTTAATTTTCAAATTCACCGTTGGTGGAAGGAGGATGGACATGTCTTTCCAACCAGCCCAGATGTTGTTTAGATGGCTACTCCTCCCAGCACAAAGAATGTTTGCTCCAAGCCCTGAGGAAATTATAGGAGCTCAGTGTGAGGAGTAATGGGATTTGATTACATTTTTTGAGTGAACATGGGAAGTAAGCTAGGTGCTGCTCACATTTTTTTTTCTTATTCTTAACAAATAATGTTGATGTGTCCCTGTGTTGTTTTCTTTCCTATTCTATTTTTAACTCGGGAAGTGAAAAAAGATGATGAAGAGCCTAATGTACTGTATATGATGCATAACATAATCTGCTGAGTGTTCTTGTCCAAGAAGAAACTGCATAATTAAGAATACGTTTCATGAAATGCCGTATAGGTGACTGCATCTTTCTACTTATTGCTTCACAAATTTCGAACAGATGGTCTTTTGGAATTGTGCTTATTCTTATACTATAACATATTGATCATTAAAGACAATTCAGATTGTGTGTACTTTAGCAAATAGCAGTGTTTGATCATTCATTGCTTAGTGCTGGTTTTGCCAATGAAACATGCCACTCCTCCTGGTAGATCTCGAGTGGTCCGTGTGAGAAAAAAAAAAAAGATCAAATCCAGAACCCAGAGACTGATTCTCTGCAGTGGTGAGATTACAAAGGTGATAATAGACCACCCTACCCACCACACGCATACGCACATACAGAAGAGCATGGGAACAAAATGCAATTTCCATGCAAATTTAGAGCACACTTACAAAAGGATTTCCATATTCAGTGTGATTGTGACTCAAACTTTCTGTTTTCTCTGCTTAACCTTTTGATTTATTTATACATTTATACAGATTTCCATTCCTTTCACCCCATCCCTCTGTCTCTTTCTTATGTGTTGGCTTAATGCAGATTTTGTGCATTGACCAGAATGTACGGGCATGGGGCTGTTTTACCCTCCTGTTCTTGTCGCTTTATTTATTCATGTGACATCTTGTCCTTTTGCCTCATCCAGCTCAGTGCTTCACAGGGATACAGATGCTTTAGATAGCAGACACATTTGGGTTGCTCAAGCACTGATCGTATGCCAGCCACTCAGACAACACCATTAATCTTTCTTATCAGCATCTCAGTGGGTGCTCTGGCCCCAGAATGGTATGTTCTGCATTGAGCTACCATTACTCAATGGATGCTAAATAAACCACATTGCTCCCTCTGATTTAGACTCACTACTGAGTTACAGCCCTTAACTGAAGAGACGAAAAGGGCCATTGCTCTCCCAGTGGCATTGACCACTTTGTTATTGTTAGTTCCTTCAAAGTGTTCATGGCCTCTTACACCAACAGCTTGACAATTTTGTAATTGCATTGTGTGATAAAAAGCTAATTAAGTTATGGAAGATCTCTTATCTGTTATATTTTCCACACTGCTATCCAGGGGGTGACCTTGATAAGATCAGATGGAGGCTGCTAGCTTTTTTCATTGGTGCTCTGTGCTAATAGGGACAGTGATAACTACTGTGGATGGAGATGAGAAAGGGCTCCTTGATGACAGTAAGCTTAACACAAGATACAGAGATACAGGCCCCGATAAAAGGCAGGGAGTGCCTGAGGGAGTCACCCACCAATAAAGTTCTGCTTCTTGTGATCCCATAAACAACTGATAAGACTAGGAAGCCTAATGAGTTGAATTATTTTACTGACACTTGGAAAATGTGGGTTGACTGGTGTCTTATGAAGCAAGACAATATGCTCACGCTTGCAAATTTGTACCATAAGCAACGGAAAATGACTGCGAAGCCCCTGTGGTTTATAACATCCACTGAAGCCACGCTTACGCTGGGAGCAAACATTAAGCTGAGACAACACTGTGAACGCATTGCGTACTGCTTGCTGCACTTCCACACGACAGACAGAGAAGCTAAACACTCCCAAAGTAAACTCATCTCCACTGGGCAATGGCACACACTGTCACTGAGAAACCAACAGGCCACCACTCATGCAGACATGCACACATACGAAAACAAAGCCATTTCAGTCTGCATCTTTTTCCTTCTTCTCACATACTGCACAGTGAAGCCGTTCAACAGGAACCACACAGAGCTGATATCCCGTGATTGTGTATTAGGATAGATTAGGATTGTGCTGTCTGTGCAGGAAATACATCTCAGTCTGGGATTTATTGCGCCTGGTGGGTTGTTTATGGTGCACAGCATGGCTAGCTGAGCAAGCTCAGCCCAAGACATAAAACATCATTTATTTTAGTTAGGGATGCCCTGCTGGACATACATGGCACAGGAATGGTACTAAATAGCTTTTTCAGTCCTTAACACACATGCCAGGGGTCCTATACTCCTAAACTAAGAAGAGATTTGACCATGCAAATTTTCTTATGAAAAAATAAGGCCTAATGTGTCTCAAACTAACCTGATTTCAAGGATTTAAACACTCTTGGGAATGATGAATTATTTCAGCCCTTTTTTCTTGCAGAAGCCAAATTGTATATTTGCTTGGATGTGTTAGAAATGTATCTAGGGGAAAATTTGACAGTGCTCTCACCATGCATTACCTAAATGAACTCTTATCCTCAGTGCACACCCCAGCCTTGTTTGGTATTAAATAATTCAGGACATTCTCTGTTGCAAACTTCAGCTGCATGCACATCACGTCTGTACTTGCTGTCCCCCCTGTGTTTCAAAGCAGTAATATATTACATTGGTCTATGATGCAGTAGAGGCTGATGCAGATACTATGTGTAATATGTCAGCTTTACACCTGCCCAAGGGTGTGTTTAGGGTGATGGTGGGGGAACTAAATCATTCTTTACACTATATCACATGTATGGAATAGTTGCAGCAGAAGAAGACAGTCACATGTTTAAAAGAACAGCTGTTGTAAGAATTAGACACTTCAGGCCAGATTTACTAAGACTTTGTGACAGCAAAAAACCCTCTTTTGGCATTAAAAAAAACGACTGTCGGGATTTACTAGAGACGCGCAGCACAGTTAGCGCTGGAAAGGCTGTTATTTTTGCGCCTGCCCTTTTTGCATATGTATTTATAGGAGTTTCCCTTTCAGAGCCCAAAATTTGTAGCCCGGGCTTGCCAGACTAATTCTAAAATGTGAATTAGTCAGTAAGCTCTCAGTTCATTTTTGATTTCCAAGGGGTGCTATCAACAGGATGCAATTGGACAGACCTACAACCAATCAGAGCATCAACACGTGGGGCATTGAGCCAGCTGGTAAATTGAACTCGGAAATAGAGGAAACCATTCTTTGTGATCAGTTAAGGCTTTATGTGCAGTTGTTTATTCTTTACTTTAAGAAAATTCTAGGGCTGTATCAGACTGAGAATGTTGTCAGTCAAATCAGACCTGGCTTTAATTCAAAGATGTGCTCCTTTTTTCATGCTTTTTTCTTATCTGGAAATCATACAACCCACTGGCACGAGTTTCAGTGATGATTTCAACTACATTAAATGCATCAAAATCATTGGGACATATTTTTGAGGATTTAAAACTCATAACGTAGCCTATATGGTGCAGGCACCCACTGAAGCTGTCTGTCTTCAATCAATTAACAAACAATTAATTAAGAGCTGCAATGAGGGCAAGGGGTGCGTGTGTGGTCTGAAATGTACGTTAGGAAATAAGAGAGGTCTATTCAGAACAAAGGGTCATAAGTTATATGGAGTCGGTATCAGAACAAAGTTAATCGGTGGGGCTTTGGGGTAACATGGGGGGGCTCAACCTGTCATTCAAGATCTAATTTATGATGCAAATGCTTCATAAAATGACCTTGCTGTCAACAACCAATGCACCAACCCTGTTGTGATTTAAAAACATATTTGAAAGTCTCTTATAAACGCTGCATTGTCCATCCACACCGTACATAAAATATAATTGACGTACAAGCCACACAAAGCCCAATGTTGAGAGCATTTAAATTATTCACACAGTGCGATTTATTAAAGTTTGCGGTGGTCATTTTACTCACGGAAAAGAAAAATCATGTCTTAACCCAATCTTTGTGACTGTGATAGTTGCGCACGGAGGAGGTACTGCCGAGAACAGAGGGTAGGTGGTGGAAGGGAGAGGTTTTTCTGCACTTATGTTAATTTATTTGGAAGGCCAGAGGAAGGCGTTATCAGAGAAGATCGATTACAAAACAGTCCACATTTTCATTTGCATTGTTTCTGGTCCTGAGGTCATTAATGGAAAGAGCGCACAGACCTATCGCATTACCAAATGGTGATGAGGCTCAACAAGAAGTCATGCAGGGGTTTAATAAACTCTTACTTTCACACAAGTGTTGTAATGCTACATGTCATCCTCAACACAATTTTTTCCAGCATGAAATCTGCAGCTTAATGACAGTCAAATTATTTTTCATGGTTCTATAGCCTACATAGACAGCGCACCTCGTATTACTGTCATTAAAAAAACAATAACCTTTGAACCATATAGAATACATGTGGGCTACCGGTCAGGACTGACCCCACACAAATGTCATGGATTTTGGAAGTCAGAATTCAGTGCATGCCATACTCATTAATTTCCTCTGTGGAATGTGCCTTTCCATCTCCTCAGTGTCCACTGTGGTATTCAGATGTGCCTTTTTCAAACTGGTCGGACAAGACGTCTTAGGCTACATAAATTGTTACAGTCATTAATTTTACCACAGTAATTTTACCTGCCTATCTTTAGGCTGCGTTGCTGTTTACTTAGAGAAACACATGCATAAAACCTATTCTTGTGTTTGTCATATTACAAGTAACCAGCTGCGCCTGTGTTGTTAGTAGAATCCCAACACCCTCATCAGATGTGCAAATGTGCAACCTGGTGCTGCACTAATTTGTGCTGTTCTTGATAGATGGTGATGATCATTATTGAAATGAACTGTCTGCATCTGTGTTCATAAATTCGTGTGCCATTAGTAAATCACCCATAGAACTGGCCACTCCCGTCTGCATTTTTTTTTTTGCGGCCTCACGCTAATTTGCGCTGCTGAACAAGAGATCTTTTCTATTAGTCAAAGTTAGTGGAAAATTACCTCAAGCTTTTTTCTTAATGAGCCACTCTACTTTTTGTCCTCATGTAGCAGGAGGTTTGTACTCTAACAAAGCCTCCATCAGCACGACGTGAAATTTAACCGTCCAACAAACTACTTACTTCTTTGGCACGTGGAATTTAAATTACAAAACTAGAAAGTCAGAGCTGTGTTATCAGTGCTACAAAACGACCTGCTGACAGACAGTGTCAGACATCCTACTGGGATTTGAGTATTGCTCAGCCAGGGTAACACCTCATCACAGTTAGAAGTGACTGTTTACATGTCAGTAAACCTAATGGGGTCAATTAAAAATGCATGCAATGTAACTAATGCAGGTGAGAAAGAGACGCATTAGCAGCAGAAAGCAGAGAGTAAAAAAGATAAAAAAGTAAAACCATTATAATTTCACAACACAACTCAAATTATAGACACAAAAACCAGGTTCCATACAGTGTCTGCATTTCTACACTGATTTAACATAGGTTCATCCCACCACACACAGTCACGCAGCATGTCAATTTCTTCATTTAAGGTGATATCCCTGAGGGAAACACATATTGGATTTTCCTTTTTTTAAGCATTGGGTGAACAGAGCAGCATATTGACACTGCATGGAAAATGTGCCCTCGAATGACTGCCCTCAGCACCCTGGCATTTGTACTTGACAAACAGGCTCATTATTGGATGACTTAATGAAAGCCGTCCATTCAGAATAGATTTTGGTCTAAGACAAATGATGTACACGTGGCACCAAGAAATTAGAAGTCTGGAAAGGCAGAGTTTGGCTCTGTCAGCACCCAGTCAATTGGACAAATTCCTGCATCTACTAGAAGAGGTAATGAGCCCAGATCACCACAATGAGTGCAATTATGATATTGTTTTGATCAATTAGTCCTTCATATAAGATCGCTTCGATGTGATGGAGTCTTTTTGGATTGGACTGAAGCCTGTCAGATAATTAATCATGACACTATGGGCCGCTTCCAAATATGGTGATTCCTATTTAAAAGTAATGTAGATGTGAATGTAATGCAAATAGAAAAGTAAAATAACGAGAGAAATGAGTTGTGAATAATTAATTAAACACTAGAGTAACCCCTTTGTGCAATTATTGAATTCATATGACAGAATAAAACAAAAAAATCTTTCATTCGCGTAAGTAACTCAGTGAATGTGTCTGAATTTGCAAACATTAAATGTAGTAGAAGAGCTATCAGAGATTGTCAAACTCTGCCAACAGTTCACCCGTTCCATAATATTATTGAATGACAAGCAAACAACAAATTACTTTCTTCTTTTTTTGTCAGTTGGTACCACTTGTCTGTTTATAAGTTTGTCTAGTATTAATTCATTTATTATTACTATTATCATTCTAAGCTCTGAGTTAGCCTGGGATAGAGAAATGTGAAAAAAAAAAAAATTATTACAGCCTGTTTGTATGGAACTGCTCCAAAATTTAAGGTGTTTGTGCTTGGCCCATGCCTTACACTTCCACCAAGTTTTGTGAAACGTGGGGTTTACAATCCTACTGTACAATCCTGCAGACAGACAGACAGACAGACCGACAGACAAACGTAACTTCTTTAGTCGAGGTAATTACCCTGAATCACATTTCATC
>JAPQRN010000018.1:13264778-13309756 GCA_037367275.1 Coranthus polyacanthus
ACACACACACACACACACACACACACACACACACACACACACACACACACACACACACACACACACACACGACACAATCCACATGCAGCAGGTGTTTCAGTTTATTTGCTTAAATGTGGTCATTTAAAGCTTCAGTGTGCGTCACTGGGCAAAAATTCCATAATTACCTTTCAGCATATTGTAATTCAAGCAGTTTTGACAGGAAGCAAGAATCCTGCACCCCAGCTTGACTGTTTACAGGCTGATAAAATATGTATTTTCAGAGAGGTAGGGAGATTAAATATGTGACTGAGAACTTTACTAACTGATCGCTGATAAGATTCCATCAGACATGACTCCTCAGACTGTTCTACTCCGTGGCTCATCACAGAAGCAACATGGCTCTAATATTTGAGCTTCCCTTTTTTCCATAGCAACATGAAACAGCATCACGTCATCTATCTGTATGTAGTCGTTTGACAGCAGTCTTCTTACAGAAGGAAAAATTCTAATTAAATCAAATTAATCAAAGTGGCTTCTTTATTAACAGTGAATCAGTTACTTAGTGTAATGTGGAAGATCTGTGAACAGTGATGAAGTTAGTAACCAACTCCGCAGCTCTTCAGAGACTCTTCTAGCTCCACATTCTGGTGGTTTTATTATTGGTTTAAAAACATGTATAAATCCACTTGACGTTATGAAAAATATGCATTATGGGTTTACAATCACCCAGCTAATTATCAGGTTGACAGGGAAAAACACTCCACATTCATGCTAATATAGCTGAGTGTCTGCTAGGTGTATAAATATGCAGTTTCTGTTAACATCTTCACAAGAACTATGTAGCAACATATGTATTTGGCATTGGGCAAATTTAAAAAATTTCAGTGGATCATCAAAACCATAATCAATTCATCCTCTTGGGACTATAAATGCATGTGGAAAATTGAATTGCACTGTCTCTCATAATTATGAAGATATTTCATTGTGGACATTGTTGACCATCTGAGCTCAACATTGTCATCTCTTAGACCACGTGGCCACTAGTGTGAAGATGCACTAAAGACCCGCTTTTGTTCTGCTTGAGTTTCTGACTGAAGAGTATGTGATGAGTGGTGTTTATTGCTTGTTGCTATAAAATGGAGAAATAAACAAAGCAAGACTCACGCAAGTAAGGAAAATGTGGTACCAAAAAATTATATTTTTAAAAGAAAAACAAAATAAAGTCATCCAACTCTGGATTGAATTTCTTGTTGCCATGACACAGAACTTGACTTCAATACGGGGGTTAATATCTGTAAAACTCTGTGCATCATACCTCAGCTGTCCTGCTTCTGACCCCAGTCCCCATCTGTTATAGCATCCCACCTATTCATTCCCTCCTCTGTTCTCCCTGGCATCTTTGGAGCATAGCCAGCGGGCTCTGTGATAAGTGTCCTTTTCAATGGTCAGAAGAAAATCATAGCACATCAGCAACAGAGAAGCTGCTCTGTTCTAAAAGCTTACACCCTGGGGTAAAACATAGGCCCCATTTGCACTTGTCATTTCATATTGGGGAAAAAATCAGTCATTCGCACCACTCCCTCATCTATATAGATCTATAGTCTGTGATGCAAAAAGATTATTCAGTGAAACTGATCGGGAATAAGATATAGTCGCAGCTGGGAGGGGTAAAGCTTATGTATGTGTTTTCAAGAGACAGATGCATTAACAAATTTGGTTTGAACAAATGCTTCTTGGATGCATTTATACTTGGCTCTTTTGATATGAGATAGTTATCAGATAGTAGCATAAAGTGACAGAGTGCAGATAAATTAAATTACCGTTGCATCCTGAACTTAATCAGTAATTCATTAATGGAATACTGTAGGGTTTGTCGTTAATATACTTTTCTTTTTTCTTCTCCCTGTGATGCAAACATGCAAAACATGGGATATCGAAACAGCAAAATCATTTTTAAAATACAGTGTCATTGATCCAACATTGTGTCTTGTCACTGTGACTCTCTAAACAAACACTATCTGAGGGACATCATAAATGACCAGTGCTTGTGTGGGCTGATGCCTAGAGAATGAAATCTCTTAGATGAGAATGTTTTTTATGGAGATATTTAAGTAAAGTGGCCTGTTTGATCTGCCAGTCAGGCCACACATGATGGTGTGCTCTTGTGCAGCTTTAGAAAACATTCCCCTTTGCCCTTTCTTTTTCATGATCTGTGACCACTGTATGCATCACTTCACTTTTTTTGTCCTTATCTTCAGCCTTCTGCATCTCTGACCCTTAAATCTTCCTTCTTTCATATTGGTTTCATGAATAAGTTGATGTTTTTTTTCCCTTTGCTCTCCATCCCTGTGCAGCTATGACTTGACTTGACTAGTTTGGCTGTAGAAGCTTAAAAAATGAGCACATTCAAGTTTTTGTATGACCAAGCCAGTCAGGAACTGAAGTGGTCGATCAAAATGGTTATTTCGTTTCCTGTCTTTACTTTTTTGAGGCTGGTGTATTTCTGCTTCTTAATCATTTTTTTGTACTAAAAGCATACTGTAAACACTTTGCAGTGTTCAGCGCTGTGAGGTAGAGATGAATTATAAAGTTATGTTGCAGTCCAGAGACAATTGCTTCACAGGTCAGCTATCCTGACCCGTGAAGCAACTCTTTAACTACCCATCTCTGCCAAGAAAGACTTATGGACTACAAGCACCTGAAGCGTAGAAAATACCATCTTAACAAAGTGGCTTGGCAGAGTGATGGAAACTCTTGCTCATTTCACAAAAACCAACAGCTGTTTGCTAAATCATCTGTTAAAAAAACCATAGTGCCAAAATTCTGTTTAAATACCACATGTTAATGCCTCTCATATTTAATCGCTTAGGGAACAGATGCTGGCTTCTTTTTAATTAAGCAACCTCTGAGCTTTGTTACTTCTCAGCGAACGCTAATGCAATCTGCTTCACAAACCTGTAACTAGAAACGCTGAACATCCCATTTTCCACGTTGCTGAACTGGTTCTAATGATCAGTTGATAATGGCCTATAACCATATACCTAAGTCCCGAGGCGGTAAAGCCAGCAGCCAACAGGTTTAATTCAAGTTGTATTGCAAACTTTACTCTTTGTCTTTAAAAGTTACAATAGTAACATATGTAATCAATAAACCACACATTGTTACACTGCCGCTATGATCCATAAGGGAAATAAGCATGCTCTGTAGAGTTTGATTTGTTCTGCATTACATTTTCAGAGCTTTAGGATACTAAATCAATACCAAGTACCTAATGGCCAATAAATAGTGATGATTGTCTGCTGCAGCAGCGTAGTCACAAGCAAAGTGAATGCCTGTGAGCAGAATGTTTTCTTTGTAAGGCAACATGAGGTAATGGCATTTCTCTCACATTTCGAGGTTTGTAAAGGCAGCAGACCCAGCCCCTTTAGTCCGTGACATTGTTTGTGAGGTTTAATTAAGTCACAGCCGCTCTTGATGGAGTTAGTTAAAGTCATGAGCCCCTGTTGACTTTGGAATGGCTGAGTGAAGCACATTCGTGTTGCTGCTTTGATTGTTTTTAGTCATTAAAGGATCAGCACCCTGGAGAAGTTAAGGGAGGGCTACAGCCAATTCCACTGTATCTGAAAAATACAACAGTTATCCATGGAAGGCTGACTAAATCTGCTGGATTACTGGAAAATGGATTGTAGCCAGAATTTTGAAATGTAACCTGCATGGTGTTAATCTACCAAGCGTAATGTGTATCAAAAGGGAAAATTGTGTTTATCATAGGATTTGTAAAAGTTTTACAATTTACAAAGTTTGAAGTCTTTTTCAACTCAAGTACAAGTATGCAAGTTTTTTTTTAACCTACCATAACTGCATTGTTATTAAAGCTATAATAGTGGAACTAAAAGAGTGTCTAAACCCCAGAGTTCTGGCTTAAATGGAAATTCAAAAAGGGTCAGCAGCGTTTCCAAAAGTCTCTGCTTTAGGTTGGCAAAAAAAGTATTAGTTTGGACATCATACACACACGTGGACATGCTGATTAGTTAGGTTATGTAGGTATCCACAGTCCTCTGGTGAACAATAATAATGTCACTATATCATCCTAAATCATGTACAGAAGGATAGAAAATCATCATAAGGTATAACTCTGTCTACAAGCCATCAGTCAATCAATTAAGATGAAAAACTGTCAGTAAATGTGCTAATTGAAACCATATGTCAAAGAGTAGAGGGTCTATTCAGAATTGAAGGCCCATAACTTACATGCCCTTTTCACAGTCACGGCAAAAACTGCTCATGAACTGTTGCAAGCCACCTCTTACAGAGCGTTTGATGCTGCGTTCTGTGCTGCTTGTAAATCTCTGCTTCCTATGAAGGTATAGGACTGGTAAGCTAGCCACCCGTGGCTACGCCCAGGTGTGTCTAAGTCTAAGCTGACTAGGTCACTCTTCATGCCACGTTCTGTAGCACTGGGACATGACAGTGTATGTCGCCTGCCACCAAATCAGCCAATAGAAAATTCAGTTGTAATAGCCAGGTTTCAACCAGTAGAGGGCATATTTAGAACACAATATGTTTGTGGGTTAGTTACTCTAATGTCTCTCCAGTTTTCTGATAAACAGAAGAGGATAGCAGCAGCAGAGGACAACAGGGACTAAGGATTTTAGTTGTAATAGAGTTGTAGGCCCTGTCTTGGGCTGGTGGACCATTTGTTTCTCAGTTCTTTGGCCTTGGGTTGGTTTCTCCTGCATGGTACCGCAGTTTGACAAAAAGGCTGCCAGTGATGCATGCAAATCTGCCCAGATAATGGTATTAATGTCTGTACCTACAGGCATGAGACAAGAGTTTCTGTACTACCGTGATAACCCTGAAAATGCTGTCATAGGGGGAGTGAGGAGGTCTTTACTAAAAGATTTAAGATGAACATGCTTATATAGAGGTTGGAGGGGTTACATACCACTTAATAGAGAATCCTGGCTCAGGAAGAAGCAGTTGCTTAAGGTAAAAGGATCTAAATAATATATTATAAAATATCTTACATGCAGTAAAATTGTCACACGCTGTAATGTCGTGGGTTTAAACAAGATATGGATGTACAGTGATAAAAGTGAGCACCATTCTGCCCCTGTTTCACTCTCTGTCTATAGCCTTGGTAAATCTGGGGCCAGTTTGGCTTCATTTGCAGCACAAGCCTCTTAATCCCTGGAGTCTCCAGTGTAGAAAGAGACATGAGGAGCATAGGGAGGGCCTCTGATCCTTATTAGTACATGGCACAGGCAGCAAGAAAAAAAACAGGTAGTTTTAGAGTGCTGAACTTTTTTATATAAGCCTCTCTGGTTTTTATCATTATTTTTTCTCACATCATGGCCCATCAGCAGAAGTGTGAAGCTTTCATTCCTTCTTTTGTATAAAACTTTCCTTAGTGAACAGAGAAGTGAAGATAAATTATATATTTATCTCGCATTTTCTCTAATATTTAAAATCAGACTTAAGCTTCAACATTGTAACTTTCATCTTTCATTTGTCCAAAGAAATTTTTCTATGTATTTCTCCCCTGCAGGACTGCCCTACTTTACACACAGTACTCATTCATGTGGTAGAGCTGCCCACTAAGACCACAGTCTTCAACTGCAGGTCTCTAAATAGCTCCACTTAAGCTGTTGGGGTTAGGAAGCGGGGATTATTCATTCACTTCCAAAGACCAGATTTGAGTGTGGGTGCAGTTTTTTGACCCAGCAACCTTCCAGTCACACGTTTGCCACCATTCAGTTTCAATTTGGCCCAATATTTGACTGCCTCTGGGATGTAATGATGTAGCACTAACAGAAACAAGAGACCATGCAGTTTAGTGCGACATTCTCCCAAATCACAAACGGCTTCATCATCTGAAATAAATCCTTCCACTCTGCCTGAGTGGGTGGCAGTCTAAACACCACCTATCGCTTTCGTTAACATATTTTTTGACATTCGTCCCAAAAAGTCCCAGTTGAGTAACTCTAATGTCACCCCATTGCTCACAGAAATCTATGATTTACTCAGCTATTGATACTCAACAGGAAGAATAGCTGCTGCTATGCAAAAGCTAATCGGGATCGAAAAAAACTAAACTAAACTCATTCCAAATAGAAAAAAAGCACACAAAGAATAATATAGTAAGTTGTCCACACTTGAAAACTCTACAACACTATAGCCAGTACATAATTAAGTACATCCATACAAACAAAGTCAGAAATCTTCAGGGTAAACATAAACCCCACATGTGGGGAAGAGGTCAATACATCACACCCATAAAAAGCTGATTGGCCAACAGGTGTCCGTATGCTCGAAAAGAATTAATATGATCTGATTCTGTCGAAAGGCAGAAGTGATTACACTGTGTCTGTTCAGAATGGCCACATTTGGAGGTGTAGTAAATAGCCTGCTATCATATAGAGGAGAGTACCACAATAATTATTCAAATGGGGATGAAGGCACACACTTTCAAACTGTCTTTCTTTAAAGGCGTGTATTTGTGCACAACCATCTATTTCTGTTATAGCATATCACTCATAGTCTGAGTTAGATGTTAGCAAAATGTAAAACGCTGTGCCCTGGCAACTGATCTATAGTTGAACCTCTTTTGCCTTAAACGGGGCTGAAAAAAGACAGAGATTGCTTTAACAAAGTAGGTTCATTAAACTGCTAGAAAAATGAAGGGATAGCAAGGGCAAAACCCCTCATGCTGCATCCTCATTCACATTACTCACACTATAACTACCCCCACCAAAAACTATCTAATCCACACAGCTTTACTTTTGTTTATCTGTATTTTTTGAAATTTATCATGAACAAGATCTTGTCTCATGCATTCATAATTTCTACACCCTCAGAACTTCCTAACAGGGGCAATGTATCTTTTCTCCCCCCTTTTTTCCTGTGGTGTGATCATTTGCATAACTAATCTGGTATTTACATTCATCAATTGCTTCATTAATTAGGTCAGTGATCAAAGTAGGATTTCTAACACTCGGGAGGAGAGGAAAAAAATACATTTTGGTGGCTCTCTGCTACAGCTCTGCTCAGTAACAAAAAGGATTATGGGCGAGGAGTTTGGGTTGAGATCTAACGCATAATTTCTTATGGATAGCCTGCTGAGAGATACTGCACTCTTATGTAACTCAGCAACATCATTATGGAGACAGTCAGGGAAAGCAGAGTCTCCATCTTTTAGCCACTACCTCCAGCAGAACAGTCAGATCGCCCACGCCATCTACTGGTGGACAGGGGGAGGATTTTAACCACAACTAATGACCACCCAGGGGAGAGAGCCAGGGGCAGAGGAAAACTAACAGTCCTTTCAGGGGCTGGATTTGAGGTTTTTGAACACCAGTGACATGTATGATCCACCATTGGCCGGTGTCATTAGTCATGTGAGACAAATCCAGGCTATGGGACCCACGGTGCTGTTCTCCTGCTCTCCTGCTTCCTTTGTCAGTGGTGATGTGTAATTTGTCTACCTTCTGCATTCATCTGACCTTCCTCTTGACAAGGCATCGTCGCAAAGACAGGTTTGCGTGTGCTGGGCCTTTGTGGTGTCTTGCTGACACACACAATGTAACCATCGAGCAGTACTGAGGTCCCTGCTCCACTTCTCTAATCTCTCATCTGCTGGCAGCACTACATCATCATCATCTGGAAACACCAAGCACAAGACAGGAAAGGTACACGAATAGAAACTGCTGACCCATCTGTTTCACATGTGTGTAAAAAGGCATGAATTATGAAATATATACACAATTGAAAAAGGCGTGATCAATTTGATAGGCATGACTGGATTGAAAAATGACTGTTGCCTTGCTTTAATTGCACATATTGAAGTTTTTGCGCCTCACTGAGTTAAGTGTTCTGTTATTGGAGTTCACTTACTCTGAGCACTCTGCTTAAAATAAAACTTGCACAAATGAGAGAGCATTGTGTTTAAGAATTTTATACAACCTGAATGACTGCAATGACTACATATCGAGTCATACAGTTAACACTAACAAATCATGTGGTGCACTTACATAACTGTACGATGACAGGTAAGCACAGCTCGTACGGTAATATTGCAATATTTACCATCAAAAAACAAGCAAATTAGTTCTCATGTTCAAATACTGAATAAAATGCCCTAAAATACATACATTATTAGCTACATTACAGTGTTGTTTTAATTTATTTCACAGCTTTGCGTACAACCATTATCTAATTTTTTTTCTCAAACGATAAAACTCCCTAAAGGACTTAAGTTTCAGTAATTAGAGGGAGCATTAATGAGAGTATGTGCCCGTAACTTTCACCTCATCCTCCTGAGTATATGGACCCCAGATACAAATACAGGTTATTCAGCAATCTGTCACGAACAGATATTGACCCTATGGTCAGCTGATGCTCTTTAAATAGCCAGATGAAACCAGCTTCTGCTTGAGGTCTCAACCTTAATAGCGCATTATGTATCCGTCCACGTGACGTGAATCCTAGGACATACATGGAATAAGTAAATGCAGTAGAGGTGATGGAGAGAAAATGGACCCATAATATGTGTTTCTGATGTTAAGAGCTAGCCCTGAGCTAGTTCCAACAATCCTGTCTTGTAGAAATTATATTTATACACTATATGACACAATTACATTTTCTTTGTCTGTCCGTCCGACTAAGAACTAAGACCATTGTTACTGTGGTGACAGTCAGTTGCACTAAGCAGTGGCACCAAGTGACAAAAAGGAGAAAAACACAACTCATAATTTGTTTGTGGTTTGATAATATTTTGGTATTGGCCTTGGCAGAGGTCTGTGTTCTCTGACAGCCCTTTTGCATCAACATTGAACTGGTGCAGTTCCACTTCTTTCCTGGAATCTTGGTTCTCAGCTGGAACCAAAAACTAGTAGGTGTTTCCTTGAGCTGAAGTGTGAGCCATGGTGGGCATGTCGTATTCTACAGGTTGGAAAGAGAGTCTGCAACAACAATGTAGAAGACTGAGAAACCAGTGGAAAAAAAAAAACAATGTGCACTAACTGCTGATTAAACCCAGTGTCTGATAGTGAATAAATCATCTACTGAGTTTAAGGAAAAGCTAGAAAGTAGCACAAGAAACAGTAAGCAGACTGGTTTCACTTGAACGCAAGAGCAGATAATAAATAAACTGAAAAGAACACTTGACAATTACAAAGTGTGAAAAAAAAAAACGTTGTCAAAAACTGGATCTGGATGGGTTAATATACCATATTCTCACCCATGGTTCGCCTGCCAAGGTTCCGAGAATCCTGAACAGAAGTGGTTCGGGAACTAATTTGGTGGAAAAAGGCCTATGAGTGCCCTTCTTGTGTAATCTGTAATCTGACCTGAAATGTAATCAATACGCGTATCATGTTCCAGGAAATGCAATATTTAACTGAAACATTACACCACGTACAGTACATTACCTCTAGGGTGGTCGAGGGAAGTGATGGCAGGAATATGAAGTGTAATTCTGAGACACTGTGGGATGGAGCTCATATCCTTTAATTGGTTATTTTTTTTAATATCAATAAACAATGTGTGTCATTTTTATTCCCCATTGTTTTTGCTCTTACTGCAGCCCTGTTATCTTTGCCTAACCCCAATCAAGTGATACCAGTGACCAAACATAACCATAAAACAAGTTTTATAATGCCTTTAGTCACAATAAGCAGATATAGAACACATGTTACTGCAGCATTGTTCAGCAACAGCAACCATCACTAATTCAAGATGAAATGAGCTGAACGGAGGGGACGGGAGCTATAGTAACTTCAAATTGAGCAGAAAGATAGTCTTCATACACAGAGACACAACTATTCCCTAGTGTTCTCTTAAAAAAAAAAATCCCTCCACGAAGCTGAGAGTGTAGAAGATTTAATTCCATTAAATAACCTGCCGTTACAGTAAATTAATAAATATTTATCTGGATGTATTTTGTTTCAATAAATTGCTGCATATAGTAGGATGTGTGGGGGCTGTGAGTGTTTGGCGACACACGAGTAAATAAAACCTGTATTTCAAGTTGTGACATTTTCAACTCAAAGTCAAGAAATGGCAAATCCCAGGTCAGGCAACATTGTCCGTCTCCACAGATTTAGCGAACGCTGTGTCTCAACAACAGGTTACAGCCTCCAATTCACTGGTGAACTGCTGAACTGTAATTGCCTGGTGTGGCTCTTATCAAACTTATCAAACTCATGCCACTTTAATTTTGTGCTTCCTTTTGCTGGCCTGCTGTAACCTCTGAGAACCTCTTTGGAGTAAACAGAAACAAACAATGCCACTTTTGTGCTCTCTTACCCCGGGAAAAGAATTTGCAAAGCACCATGTGGCATGTCTAACGCTCAAAAAGCTGCTGAGTACAAAAACAGTTCTTCTAGTAACACTTGATGTTCTGTGACATCACCTCCATTGATCTTGTTACACAGCGAAGTTTCAAATGATTTTGCTGTTTTTCGAAAATGTAACTTTGTGCTTATTATAACCAATTTTGTTATGCGTGTCTCTGACATGAACTTTTATCTCCACATAAAGAGATTCTGCATCTGCCTTCTTCTCTCCCCCTTAAATAGAACTGGTTCAGGGGTCTGTCGCTAGTTTGTCAAGACACACAGAGACTCCAGGCTTTGTAATGGCAGTTAATAATATGGCCTCTATGTACTATGTACTCTAGCCTTCAATTGTAGAGCCTGCTCTTTGAACGTTTTTTGCTAAATTAGATTTTGTCAGACCAAGAATATGTTATGTGTGTGATTTTAATGTATTGCTTGGGATGTAGGGACAGATACACTTTGATGCGAGTAAGGGGGGGAGCACTGTATGGCCAAAATGGAGGTGTGTTTGGGGGGCATGTAGCGGGCCAGGGAAGTAAATACAAACAGGGATGACAGCAATGCAGCTCACTGTAATAAGTAAACACATCACAACTCCATGTGATTTATTGCAGAGCCGGGATGACATTTTCCGCTGCAGGACAAAGAGCCACGGTCTTGTTTTTGTTTTGTTTATTTATTTTTTTTTCTTATCCCTTTTTTTCTACAGAGGACAAATCCTGCATTTTTATTCTTGCATTTCCCCAGTAAAGAAAGGGCAGTCTGCTTATCTCACTAGAAGAGGAGAATCCAGCCGCTTGGGCTGTAAGGGTTGAGAGGTACGGTATTGGAAAATAGGGGTGGGAGGTTGCAGCTTGATAAAGACCCGAGAAGTGCACCATGACAAGAATAATAAGTCGTTCCTGTCATTGATTCCTTTGAATTTATATTTATTTTTTGGTAAAGGATTCCCGCCTCCAGCAAAGGACACAGTGAAGACACAAAAAGAATCCCAATTTTTCTCGAACATTATTCATTTACAGTATATGCTGCTTAGTTGAGTTCATAAGGCAGTTTTAAATGCTGTGTAATTACATGTATTTATTGACCATAATTAATTCTAAATCAGACCGTTGGGCCTTGTGCTCGTACGTATGTTGTGCTTTAAAAAAGCAAATGATAAAAAACTAAACTAAATAATTAACATGCTGAATGTTAGTAGATGTTAATTGTTGGCTTTGCTTTTGAAAAGTACTGAAATTAAAAAAAAATGCAGACATGGACTGAAAATACTTAACAAGAGAAGAAAGGTCTGGCGAAGCAGCTCCCAAGTCAGCATTCCAGGGCTATTATGCTTGCCAAGGGAAGCTCATACACAATAAAACTTTAAATATACAGGTGTTGAGAAGTGCTAAAACAGTAGACTATCTCCATGCTGAAGTGTTTACAAAGAGTAGCACACTGTAAATTATATTTAGTATTACATAAAATCAGAGTGCAGTAACACTAAAAAGCCTCAGATTGCCAACCTCCAGAGAAGCAACATTAGGCAGCATGTTATCACCTCATCACAGCTATGTGCTTATCTTCCCCAACAAAAGCAAAATGTGAGCTTATTGTCCTCAGAAATACAATAAAATGTGTAATATCAGGTAACAGATAAGACTTCTGTATTATCAAGATTTTAAAATAAGAATAATATTGTTTTATCAGTCATTTGAGATTATGTATGTGATAACAAAGAGGATTTTCCTGCCCATGACTTTACTTGACACAAACATGATAAATAAACGTGTGAAAGGATTATGAAGGGATCTGTGGTGACAGGCCTATGGTACTAAGAAGAGGTAGACCTCATTCTGCGCTGTAAAATTTGAATGAACACCATATAGGCAAATCTGCCTTGTCAAACATTTGTGGAAGATGTAAAGAGAGCATTGGTGTCTATGCATTTGTTTGCCCATAAAGAGACCCACAAGGGGGCAGTAACTTGTTGATGTCCTTGTCAGTTCAGATGTGGCTGCGAGGTAAAGTTAATGCTGAGATGCATTGCATTGTAACAGTAACGGATAAAGACACTTAAGACAGAACTGACCATTAGGCCAGTCGTGCTACAACATCCCTTCACCATCAATAAGCTTTAATCAATGATGTTCCACCCATTAAAAAAAGTCCTGTTTCAGTTTGTCCTGTCGCATACAGGACAATACAGAGACAAACTTATACTTCACTGTGATTTGTGGTTTAAACGACTATCTGAACTATGCCGATGTAACCGCCTGGAACTGCCGTATGATTTGTATACGATCCATTTTTAATTGCAAACACTATAAAGCCTTAGTAAATGGGTTTCTCTCTGGATCTTACACAGTGGAAGATAAAGAGAGAGAAGATATGACCTCATTTCTTCATCTCGATCAGGTCATGTGCATAGGTCTGTCTGGCAGCCAAAATTAATCCACCTACAATGTAATCATGAGGAAATGCCTGGGAAGTGTTTTAACCTGCCCGTCTTAATCCAAAATGCCAGAACACTAAATCAGGCAGCCCTGAGCAAATATTCCAGTTGTTTTTTGGCTTGGCCTCTGCAGTGGGTTTGCACAGCACTCTCACTCTCTTTCTTCCTCTGAAGCACTTTGGCATTGACCCCACATAGCAGCATGCATTACAGAAATACGCTGGGCCACGGCAGCATGTGTTTGTGAAATATTTATTACATACATTCCACAATGAGAAACACTTCCTTGACTCAACTGCTGCATAAGAACTCTTGAGCAAGGCAGTGATACATCCAGATGTTTTCTTAAAGCTGCTAGGGGCCAACAGTGAGAGTGTGTGTTTGGACTGGGTAGCTTTTGGGTATGACTGTATGTGACTGTGTGCATGTTGAAGCAGGGCGTTATTGCAAAAGAGCACATGTTCTCACCAAACCTTCCCAGGATAAATAAAGGTTTAAAAAAAACACACTTAAGTATTGGCCGGTGACTGCAGCATATGTAATAGAGATACTCCGTCATCCTGTTGGGACTATCCAGCATCTATTAGTTTAAGATTGATTCCACATGTTTTTAAATCGATGCGAGATTTGATTTTTATATTATATAGTACTTTTACTTCAAATAAACTCACAGATATGGCTGTCTTTGTGGCGAGCAGTTTTTTTTTTTGTTTTTTTTTTCTTTTCAGTAATCATTCAGAATAATAAACACTAGATGCTTTCATCTCATCTAGGGAGTGGCAGGACAAGGAATTGGGTTTGTCCCAAAGGGTGAGCGAGTGTGATGAAACTTAAATTCCCACACTCACTGTCCTAACCCCTGAGAAGGTTTTAAAGGGGGAATTTCAGGAAGAAGCTCCACATTCAACACCCAGCTGAAGTGCTTAAAATGCACCAAGTTCTCTCCACATTTGTAACTCGATCACACATGATGTTGTG
Source organism: Coranthus polyacanthus (assembly GCA_037367275.1). Classification (NCBI taxonomy): domain Eukaryota; kingdom Metazoa; phylum Chordata; class Actinopteri; order Kurtiformes; family Apogonidae; genus Coranthus; species Coranthus polyacanthus. The sequence continues at coordinate 13,278,513 of JAPQRN010000018.1, forward strand.
TGTCTTATAACCCCCAGGAAAAAAAAAAAAAGAAGAGCAGCATCCCAGTACTGACCGGCGGTGTGAAATTTTTGAGCCTTTAACATGCAATCAGCACTGAAGTCCACGGATCAAAATGAATAATGACATCTGGCCAGGGAGGCTAGTTCTCCTTTTAGAAACACAGCCTCTTGGAGGAGATAAGGGGAAAGAAAATAGTTGTTTCGCTATTCTCTTATCAGTGAGAACTGCATAATGTAATCTGACTCAATGGCGTATCAGATCAATCACTCTGTCTGGGTCTGGAGGGAGGGGGAGAAAGAGAGAATAAAAGAAAATGGAAAGTTGGTAAAATTAAGTAAAAATGTTCTGAAAACGTTCTTCTTTTTCATTCATGGCTGTTTGCATTCTCCCTGGTGCACAGTGTGTCTCGTGAAATTAACAAAATTAGCATAACCAGTGACAACCATTATTATACAATTACAATGTGTATTTCTGTACATCATTTTGACCTAGTCGTGACAATGTTATCTGTCGTGTACTATGTTTGTTACCTAGCATAGCAAATGGGGAACCAAAAATATGATGTGAAAAATGCTGACTTTGTGAATACCTGCTGTCGGGTAGAGTTATAATTAGTTCTTGTGGGTCTCTCATCACAAGTAGAACATCACACTAATGGCATACCAACATTACTCCGCCCTCTAAGACATAATTCACTCCACGACTCCATAAATCCACTAAATGCTGGCTTTTCCATTATTTTTGTGCATTATTCTGAATATGGGTGTGTTCAAGTGTGCCTGCCTTTGTGTGTGTACAGAGGAGGGATGACTCTTTCTCCTTGAACAATATCAAGCAGAGGTGTGAGATGATTTCAGATTCAGCCTCTTGTCTGTCTTTATGCTCTGTATCCCAGCTCAGCCAGCATCTGATTACCAAGACCTTGTTGTGTTGTCTAGAGAGTGTAACAAAGAAGAGAGCAGAGAGTTGAGAAAAAAAAAAAAGAGAGAGAGAGAGAGAAGATAGGTAGTTCTCTGGGGTGTGGAGACAACAGCACACAACACATCTGTGGAGATGACTCTCTGGGGACCAGCTGTAGATTTCTGGCGCTAATTGAATAGGTTGCTCCAACAAATTTACTCTTTCTTTGAGAAACACATGACAATGGAATTCTCCCTCTTGCATCACTTGCCCCCACCCACATACCTTACCCATCTTGAAATGTTTTAGCTCCTTTTCTTTCTGTTCAGTCTCTCCGCAGTTATCGTGGTGCATAGTGTGTGCTAGAGGTGCCCACAGACAAGCGGTAGGTGCTTACTATGCCAGTCACTTCCTTCCATCTCCATGTCCCTGAGAGACCTAATTGATATTCCAAAGCAGAGTTGAAGCTGCATCTCAGGCTCACCTTAGTCATTAGTGAGCCCCACAGGGCTGTTTGCATTATAATCTCTGATTTAGATTGTGTGTTGCCTCTGTGTCCTTCCCTCGAGGTTGAACTGTGCGTGCAAAAGGCCACCTTCATAGGGGATCTGAGCTCGAATTAGCCCCTGCTTCTGAAGTTTGCGTCTCAGACGAGGGTGACAGGTCATAAACTCACACTTAAACAGACAGATCAGGTGATCTGATTAATATCCCTCCAAGTTCTGCCACGATGTGTAAGGAGTGAACACCACCATCTAAAGGTCCATCTGGACATTTGTATGGTAAGGAGGGGAGAGAAAGTGCTCATAACTCATCAGATCTGGCTTATTTATAGAAGGAACATGAGTGGAATAATAAACTCTTCAAATTCATGGCCTCTTACTGTATATTTTTGTACAAAAGTACTGGCCGAGGTTACGTGTTTGGTTGCGTACATCTGTGCTTGATCACCTGGATTTTTATTTATTTTTTATCTGCTACTGTAGTGGATGCTTTTTAAAATCACTGTAACCCAACAGCCCTTATTCCCTTTCCTAATCTCAGCCAGACTTTAACATCAATCACATCCCTCTACCTAACGTCACAAGGCTGTGGGGAAGGTGTCCATTGTAAAATGCACCTCTTAGGCAATTATGTGTCCTCCCTCTACAATCTATACCTATTCCCAGTACATCTAGTCAATGGCATCCACACACTGAATATCCTCACCAGTGGTGCAAGCTTTTTGGAATTTAGCCCATTACACATATTACACATACATTAAAGTATGTGATATGTTACATTATTGGTCCATTAAAGTTTATTATCCTTGACAAATCTCTTGCTTTCCAGAAGAATTTACTCTGTACATGGTGTCCAAAACAATTCCAATGGAAAAAATAACAATATCTGTGCTTAAACCTTCATGAGGAGGTTGACAAAAGTCCAGTTTCATTGATGTAAGCATAAGGATAGCTTATAAACTTTTTTTAGCTTGGCACCTGCAAGATATTTGTTACTCTATGTGTATAAACAAAAGGCCTTTTTTAACAAGACCCAACTCTTTTCAGTTTCAGGTTTATGAGCTTGAGCTTTATGTAATGTTAACTGTGGACATTACATATATTTACAGTATTCATTTAGCACACAGTCACATTTTAAAACATTAAAAGTGTTTCCAAAGAGTAACCGTTACGGTTCATACAGGGTAAAATAAATAGTATTTATCTTTTTAAAAGGAATATTACAAGATTAATTTAAATGTTGTTCTAAGAAGAGGAAAAATGTAAGTAAAGTAAAAACTGTCTTATGATTGAAGGCATTTTTATGTTTTTACGTTTCTGTTTGCTGGTTTTTGATACAGAGCCAAGAACAGAGTGCAGGTGCCTGATGACTCTCCTTGAATGAAAATGAAATTAATGGAAAGCAGGTGGGTACTTCAAAGGCTGACTGCTCCGACGGTATGACCAAATGTGCTTGCAATCGCTAACCTCAGCTGTTGTATCTCTGCCATGGTGAAGTGGAAGTTGGGATTGTGAATGAAAGTAATTACTTAATACACTGCGTGTAAAGCAGATGAAAGTGAGGGGATCTTTTGTGTTTCTATAGGGAGTTAACAGTTATTACAAGGTCATACAACAGAAATAGTTTGTGATTTATCGTTACCACCGTTCTATCTTCCACCACCACCACCATCTTGAGCTGTTACCTGAGACAAATGGACTGTGTTGTGACCAAAAAATAAAAAAAATATTGAACGTATGAGAATAATTAGGACTTTTTAAAATATGTACTTCTCTTTTTTACCGTGGTGGATTGTTTGATTAGATTTTTAGCCATCGTGCTTCAGTTGAGCGAACGAGATGTTCATTCATTCATTTATTCAACCTTTTTTTGGACACATAATATATATTGCGATGAAGCCCCATTTTTAATACAGTTGAGGAAAACAATCATAAGCATAGTGAAATAAACAATGGTGATAAAAATAATAAAAGACAATTCAGTAAATAAGGTATAATAAAACCTTAAGGATAGTCAAGAATATAAAGCAAATGATTCAAGCAAAACAGAGAGAAGTTCAGCATTTTTATCCTTAGGCAATTTTTTCTTGCTGCAATTTATTTCAAGTTGCAGGTGCAGAGTGATTACATCTTGTTTTTCCAGTCTGGTATCATTTGAGTGTGAACAATAAGGACACATTAAAAGACAACAACAAAAAAATAAAGATGAAAAAAAAAAGAGAGAGGAAGGCCTACCCAACCCAGGTCACAACGATGAGCGTTTCAATTCACCAGTGATAGTTTTGTTTATTTTCATCTGCATATGACTATTGAGTGTAACCTGTAAATCAGCCAAACAGCATCTGTTTTACAGTATGCGATAGTACTCTAGGATTTAGTGTTCTGGGACACGTTTGGAAATAAAACTGAGGGGTTCAAATATACGCTACGTCGAGCTGTGTACTACAATTAGAGCTGCAAGATTTACAAAGATCAAGTTCAGCGAATTCTTTAAATCTACAGCTGGTAATACATCGGCTACATTACCAATCGCCATTAGAGAACAGTTGTAATGTAATGTAATGTAAAACAAAGCCTCAGCATTACCTGGATATCAGGATCGATAGCAGACAGCAGGGGTCCTAGAAGTTTCATCAAACAGATTACCATCAGGTACAACATGCTTATTTAAAGCTACACAACCCCCATTGTGGTCTGATACTTAACACCCATCAGTTATGGCTGGAGGAGGAAATGAGAGGGAAGAATTCACTGCCTTATAAAATGTTGCTGGATTTGAATACATTTGAGAATTAAAAGCCACAAGACTTTCTTTTGGCTTTTGTTTGACCAGGGTCTGCAACTGGCAAGAGTTCAGTAACAGTATATGAGTAACATTTTCAACTCCCAGAGTGTCAGTAACAGGTAAAAATCTAGCAAGTCCCAAGCCAAATTGTTTTAAATTAAACCTGTTAGCTAACAACACCAGCCTTTCACTGTGGAAAATAATGTTAACTGTTAACTGTTAGTTCATAATCATGTTAAATGTTAAATCACTAGCAGGTTGTCAGTGGGAGTAAACATACAGGTGGCTATGTCAAAGTATAAGATGAATTATGTCTGTAAATCCCATGAAAATGTCACTATTGTGTGTGAGTGTTGTGTCCCTAGCAATGTTCAGACCAACCTTATGCCTTTGTCTAACGTAAGCTACTGGTCACTGAAACCAAGCACAAATTATTCTGTTTATTAAAATTAAGTCAATCAATGATGACTTAGAGGGGTCTTTTAAGTTCGACCTAGTGGTCAGTAATTATCTGATTCAAGATTGATTTTGCCACAGACTTCTTTTAATCAAAGGCAGGACTCAATTTGAGTTAACCTAGGCTAATCACCTAGTATAATTATCTGTGGATTTTTATACGACGTTAAAGACCAGCTGTCATGTGAATTGCTGAGGATGAAGCAGTAAGAGGTCTGAACACTCCAACCACAATAATATCATTATTTTGTGTGACTTTGTGTGTTGTGACACAGGCCTGGTTTCATTGCACCAATAAAACTCATTTTACTGCTCAACTGTATGAACAATTTAACTGACTGATTATAACGCCCGCCTTACAAATCAAATCAGTGCTCCTGAACACCAAAAGCACAGCGTTCCTTAATCTTTGGATTTAATAATAAAAGATGAAAGAAACACTTTGACCCAAAAATAATTTTCAAAATAGCTGGAAATGTTCCACAGAAAATGCAGCCACAGCAATCTTTTAATGTTTTTTCAGCAGATTACAGATGGGAAAGGAAGCTGTAGGACAACAAAATGCTGAATGTGTCAAATTCTTTACAGACTTCTGCATGTGGTTTATCATTACTTCTGACATCGTATACACAAATTTAGGTTTGCAGAACTGTAGTTGCATTCTTCCACTCGAAATATTTTCACACAAATGCAGGGTATATATCTATGCAGGGCAGGTATATTGGTAGCCAATATAATGTTTTGCAGTTTTTCAGAACAGTATTTTCCCTTTCTTTTTGGAATAGGAGGGATCAAATAAGTGTGATGTAAAACGCAAGTCTTGCACCATTTGACAGCTCATGTTAAAAACAGATTTTTTTGCAGACAGGTTTTTTTCCATAATTATGAGAATCTTCTCTTTTTGTGATCTTGTGTTGTCAGATGTCAAAATTAAAATGAAATAGACACTGCAAATCTCCGTTGCCGTGGAGAGGAGGCACGTCTTTTGACAGAAACATGTAGCATCTAGTCAGATTAAAAACATTTATTAATTAAAACCTTTGTCAGTTTTCTGTTGGGTTTGATCCCTGGTTTCAGTGAAAGAAATACAAATTCAGCCAAGCAATGTAATACTGCTTGTTTCATCTATAAGGCACAGGACTAGGACAGAATATGGTTCGAAACACTCTATGAATATTAATATTCTATTTTACACTTTTTCCAATAGATTTCTGAACTGAAAACACTGACAAGTTTCATGTTAAATCACATATGAGAAAGTGTATCTAGCATCTACATTGACTTAGAGGATGAATGTGGTTGTAAGTATATAAGAGCATCCCTAACTTTGATTCTGTGCAGCTAAAGGTTGCTCTCAGTGGGATGCCTACTCCCTGGGCTTTTCTCCTGTGCTGCATAGTCACTCAGATCAATGCGTTCTTTCACCGTACTTCATAGAGTACATGGTGTTTCCTGCAGACAGGAGACACACACAGCAGTCACACAAAAACAACCAACCTTACCTCACAACTTAGACTAATCTCAGTGGAATGTTTCAGTGACAGGGTTTCAAGGCATTCTGAGACTTTCTGCTGGTCTGACTCTTTAAAGCAGAAATTTCTGTCTCAAAGGAAAATCCCCTGGGATCAATCTGTAATTATGAAAAATACCCCCAAGCTTATTTTAAATATAAAAAGTCTAAGGGCATATAATGCAAATGCAGGAATAAGAGAGGGAAACAAGACTGGTCTAAAAGAAAAGACTCCATGTCTTTAAAGAACACTGTAAACAAATGACAGCAAACCTGACCGTCTTTCCACAAGGAACGTCTCCATTTTGTGTCATTTTGTGGATGGAAAAGAAATGTTCTCATTAGATACAGTCACAAAAGATAGCAGATGCACACGAATGCTGAAATGTGATGCTGAATACACAATTGTCTACAAGGACAAGAAAAGTCAAATCAAATGCAGACTATAACTATGGGTTTCTTCTTTGTGTATTATTGCACTGGTTTTTTTTTTTTAATACAAAATTTACACAAATGATTAACACCAATCCTGTGATACTCGGCAATGCAGGATTGGTGCAACGGCAATGAAGTTAATCAGCTTTGTCTAATGTTTGTCATGTCTGTGTTAGCTTTAAGAAATGTGTTAAAATCTACAGTGAATACGTCAATACAAAGTAGTCACGTCAATAGATCCAGGTTGACCATAGCAGTAATACTTGTGTTGTACTCTCATGGCCAACTGTTTTCTCGGTGGACCCTTTGCTATGTTTCCTTGTGCAGAAATCATGCTGATCATTATGAGGCTTTCCTTTGCAAGGCATTTGCCTTTTAGTGGGCGGAAGATAGTTACTGAAAGCGGTGTGTGTGCATCAGGTTGTTTTTCTGCATCCTATTTCAAAGCAGCAAAGTGAATGTTGACGTCTACAGCCATAGAGGAATGTTGTTCTTTCTTTGGTCTGTGGCACTTTTTGGCCATTGCCCGTGCAAGCAATGCCAAGGAAAATACTTTACAAACTGCTGACTTTGATAACAGAAGGAAATCTGATTCTGTATGCATGTACTTTATCAAAGCAAACAGTAACCAAGTTGTTTCAAATCCCACATGAATGTGTTTACTAATGACTTGTCTCTCAGAATATTTGTGTAAATTAGGGACTCAGAGTGCAGCACTGCTTTGATAGTATTCACAGACAACAGCACACACACTCTATTCTTGCTGGGGAGCTCTGCATGTAAGCATGTCTTTTGTGCATTCAGTCATCTACAAGCAGCAAGGGGAATAAGGGGTGGAGGAAAGTGTGTGTCTGTGTGTGTGTGTCTGTGTGTTTGGTGGGAGGAAAGTTTGAAATATGCTCCTAATTGACCCCAGTTTGAAATTTCAGAGTGGGTATAAAAAGCACATTTCCAAATACCACCTAAATAATACGAATTCAAGATTCTGTTTAAGTGACCACACTATACAATTTATATTAAGTCACATCACATTACCAGACACTAGATCCTGATTGTTTGCTCAGTCTCTGTGCAAACACCTTTCAAAATAAGAATCCATTAAAAAAAGACCTTTTGTCTATTGTGTGAATTGCATCATTTTAGTGTCTCTTTCCACTGACAGGATGCCCCTGTTAGCAATTACTGTACTGCTATTTCCCATCTGCACATCATTATTGCAAATTTTAAAAGTTTAAAGGCAAAGCAATAACACAACAAGCCTTTGAAACACTTGTGGGAAAACTGAGATCACATTGTTCCTATCTTGAGTATGCTTGTACATGATGAGAAAAGAATTCAAGTCACTGAATGTGAGATGTGTTCTACAGTATGTCTTGAATGCCTTTGCAGATGACGAGTCCTGGCTGCTGCAGGCCAGGAAACATCACTAGCACTAGGGCCATGTGGGACCTCTCCTTAAAAAAAGTTTCAGATTTTTTCACAGCCCATTGTAAGTAATCAGGCAAATAGAAGCTTGCAGTCATGCCGTGCACAGGCACTTCTTTCTAGAAGGCAGAGAGCGATGCTCAGTCTACTGACAGGCAAACCAACTGGCCAACAAGAAGTCAAGACATTTTCTTGTACCACTAACAGATGGTAAAACCACCAGTGGGTCTTCTGAAGCTCCCTTTTACTCTCCGGGGTGAGATTGCTCCTGAATGCACATTGAAACACCTCTACTGCTGGCAGTGAAGATCCACAGATGCACTCATCTACAGGCTTACTTTTCAACCCTGCATTGGTCTCAACGCTCACACCAAAGCCGAACCCACGGGAGGAGGATACACATGTTTTATTGACAGAACTACAGGTGGTTTGAGTTTCAGCTGTTGGTGGACAGGAAGGGTTTTTCAAGTGTGGTGAGCTGTGCGGTCTTTAGAGCCAGTATGTTGCCTCTTGTTGTGGCATGTTTGGTATTTATCCTGCTGGGCATAGGGCAGGCTCAGGTTGCTACACAGACACAAGGGCAGAGTCGGGGCCAAGGGCAGGACAGCTCTGCCACCCCTTGGAGGCAGGTAATTCAATGGGAAAACAATGGCCGGGTGTTTAGCCTGCTGAACAGTGGAGCAGAATATGTTCCTGCTGGAGCAGTGGCTCAGGACAGAGGTCCCAGGGTGGTTGTGGCAGATGCTCGTTCACGTTCGACACGCAGACCTCAGGGTGGCAACGTCCGACGACAGGCTCCTTCAAGAGGATCCTCGGAAACTGTCCGTGGTCAAGCCAGGCATCCTTTTGGCTTTGGGCAAGTGCCTGATAACTGGAGACAGACTGCAGGTAGCACAGGTGGTAGCCACTTCCAGGGATCCTCTAGCACTCGCTTTAGGCCATCCACAGGGTCATCATCTTCATCGTCATCATCATCATCCTTCTCTTCATCATCCTTTAATATACCATCCTACCCGCAATACCCCTTTCCTCAACAGGCTCCTTTCCAACCAGTACCTTATGACCCTACTTTTGGGGAGGGACCGGTCAGGAGCTACGAGCCTCCCTTTCAACCGGTTGCCGGTGGAGGATATGGCGGTGGTGGCTATGTTGCTGGACAGGGTTATACTGGAGGAGGATATGGAGGTGGTCTTGGTCCTGTGCTTCCAGGCTCTCCTTCTGACTTTACTGATGATGGCTACCGTTACTACCAGTCTTATGGCTATGGGCCTAATCCTGTGGCACCACGGGCAGCTCAGCCACCGTTTTCAGATGGTCTGGACCACAGATACACCCACAGTCTTTTCAACGAGAACTCTGGTCCTGCTGTCCCTGCCCCTGATGCCAACCAAGCTTCTCCCGTGATAGTGGACAGAACAGCAACAGCTGGTCAACCACCAATCGGAAGCCCTCAATATGAGCAATTTCCACCATTTGGAAGACCCCAGCCTCCATTCTTGCAGCCCATTCCTCCAGGCAGAAATTCTCCAAACTCTGCCCCTGAGAACCCGAATATTAATGTTGGGAGTGTGTACCGACCAGAACAGAGAGGTATTGTAGTCTTTTTGTTTTGATGTCTATGAACTTGCATAATCTATGATTTATTTTAGATTTTCTTTCTGAAAACTTAACTATATTAGGATAGGGTGGGACACATACTATATGTGGGATGAGAGTGAAAGCAGATTTAGAGACATTTGTTTGGTTTTCAAGAAAATTTCAAGCACTTAAAATATTTTACATATTTATGAAAACAGTGAAGATGTCATTCACTTGTAGGGATTATTCCAAAGTATTTCTGTCTTTGAGGCAGAACATGAAAACCATGTGATTTCTGTTATCTCTGAGCATATGAATTTGAAATATGTAAAACCCTGGAGAGTAGAAAGCTCACCATCCCCTCCAGTACATAATCATGTTTTCCAATATGCTTTCATGTTTTTCATATTTCTGAAATAATCAAACTGCATCAGCTACTTAAAATTCAACCTTTTTTTAGTTTACAAACAAAGCAAAGTGGACGCAAAGTTAATCTTTTCCCACTTGCATGGTTATTGAAACCAGGTGTTGAGCAATCCCTGCCAATGTACAGAGAGCGCACACAAGAACCACTGTGTTTTTCTGTGGGGAGTTCTGTGCTACGAGAAAGTGGACTGGTTCATGAGACATGCAGGGTTTGGTAATGGTAGTGGTGACTTCATACGGGGGCTGGTGACAGGGGGGTATACTTGGGCAGTGGTGGCTGCCTCTTAGGCTAAGACAGGAGAGGGGAAATAAGGGAGGGGGATACAGTGCTTCACAGCTCCTGGAGGGGGAGGGAGAACATGGAAAGTCCCTGTAACACATGGGGTCCATTGCTTCAGCTACAGGAAATTAAAGAAGTATTTAGTCAGAGTTCTTAGGGCAAGAATGAGGAGTGTCAAAACATGCTGTACACTGACTAAAAAAATACATAACAGACAGTTTATTTGAATCATAGCTAAAGTGCTGGGGAGGATATAGTCTTCCTGGAGCTTATTGTTAATACTAAGGAAATATAAAACCTAATTAGCTGAATGTAAACAGTACATACTTTTGCTATGGTCTGACTGCTGCAGGCTGTGTGTGTTCTGAGACGAGAGATGTGGACCTACAACAAGATGTGGACCTACAACAAACCTGTCAGACTCTTAATAATACAGATTTACTCAGTGATCTTCCTCTGTGTGCAGCAGTCACTTGAGTGTGCTGTGTGCCTTAGAGCCATCATTGATTAGACACAGAGCTCGGAGCACATGTGTGCTGAGGCCTCAGTATCTCTTAGTAATCACTGTCATAAAGATTCAGCATTTGGGAGCTGTGGAAAAGCTGACATTTTTATCACACTGTTTCATGGCACAACGTTAAACTGTTACAGTATTATAAAAGCTATTGTGAGCTACAAGGTTAAATTTAATTAAAACTGAAAATAAGTATCAAATGGATAGGTTATCTTTGTGAGACTCCACAAATACAGCTAATTCCAAAGAGGATGGGGTGTGTGTCGACAAGCAAGCAAGAAGTATCACTAGCAGCCAAAGTGAATACGAATAACTGCAGTGATAATGTTTAAGGCTATGAAATGAATGTTTCATTAGAGAGATGCTTTCCCATCATTGCTATTAGCTGTCAAACAGTTTCACTGACAAGTTGTTCCCAGAATCATAGAAATAGGGCTTGGCCCACAGCCAAAGCTACAAAGGATGAGTGGTCATAGCAGAGTGGGGCATGAGGAGACAGAAAATCACAGCATCTCCTTTGGCAAACACATGCTAACATTTTATGTGCAAATTCTGAGTAATTTAGCAAACTTGCAGGTGTCTTTTCTGAACACTCATATGCTTTGAAATCATCAAGGCATTTGTTGGTTAGGCACTACAGTTTGTAGTGGGATGGTAAATGTAAGTGGTGTAAGAGGAAGAGGTGTAATACCTGTTCTAATACTTAAAGCTGCAGGAGTAGAAATCAGGGGGAAAAAAACACCAGAATTTGAAAATATACACTTCCTTCTGTTGCACTCACTTCTCTGTCCAAATCAAAAGCCTAATATAAATATAGATGACCTGGCATCATTTCACAGCACTATGGAAAAGAGAAGCCACAGCTGCTGCGTCGAGCCACAGAGCAGTAGAGTCATGTCTGACGGAATCCTAACAGCGATCAGTAATTACTGCTGTCACACGTATGATCGGCCAAATCTATCCTGTTATGGGGTATATTTTCTACAGCCTGAAAACAGTCCACAGAAAGAGGGACAATTCTTGTTTCCTATCAGACCACTTGAATTACAATATGCTGAAAGGTAATTATTATTTTTGTCCAATGATGCAAAGAAACTATCACGAACTGCAGCTTTAAGTAACGAAACTGCACAGCACTTATTAAATCTTAGCTATTCTTTTATGTCACTTTTTTCTGAACAATCCTTCTTGCATATCACCAGGCAGTCTGAACAGATTCTCATCAGCAATAAATCTGATTTAAGAACAGATTCAAGAGGATAAATCAAACACACGATGAATAAACTGTAATAAATGTTAGCGTTCACTGTGATTCTGACTTGGTCTATACATTTTCTGTAGGGATCTTTGATTATCTCTGATTCTTACAGTAAATTTAGACCTTTTCTGAATGAAATATTTAGAATGCTCCAACATTTGCCATACATTGTCATTTAATCTCATTCATTCTCACTATCCTATTCTCTGACAAACCCACAAGCAGTCATATGTAAGGATAATTAGACCATAATTGGTACAGATTCATTCATTAAATCAGCTGCAAGGCAGCATGGCAGCTATTATTACTGTTAAATTGGTAAAGCAGTTTGACATTTACTAATCATTGTATACTGTTGTGATATTGCACCTTATTTTTTTTTATTTTAATATAAACATAAATGAAGTCCAGATGTTGTAATCTGTTGGTCCTCTGCAGCTAACAGCCTATAGCTTAAAATGGGAGTGTGAGGAAGCAGAAGTGAGAGAGAGAGAGAGAGAGAGTCTTCATGTTCTTTATAATGCTATATTAGATGGTATAAAAAGCCTGGCAAGATTCAGTATCTTTTCTCCGTGCCCCACTTAGAGTGTAATGTGTGGCTTTGTCACATGCTGTCGAGAGCTGATCAGCTTTGGCTTCTCAATGCACTTTATCCCTCTGAAAGAGACCCAATTTCACATTTCAAAAGATTAGGGTGCAGAGAACAAAGCCTATCTAGGGTGAAGAGAAAAAATAGAGTTGAGAGCACTGTTGGAAAACCTCTGCATTTCACACTGGTCTTACAGTGTTTACATGATCTGCCCCAGGAAGCTTCCCCCTGTCCTATACGTCTGCTTGAGAGAGCTCTCAGGATGTTTACACAATGCCTGGAAAGGCAAAGCCCTTATTTAAACTGAGGAAGGAGGACTCACCTGGATGCTAAATTGTGGGCAAATATCAAATATGAAACTTCCTATCTGGTTTCCATAAACAGACCAAAACTAATCCTTCATGTTATTCCAAAATCAGTCAGTGAATTAATACTAATTTTTTTGTAGTTAAAGCATAAGGCAACAGGACTTGAGGGTTGCATATCATTTTGTGATTTTATTAATGCTTCCAGGCTGAGACGTCTGGTGGATTGACTCTCAGTTGTGTAAACAAATTCATGCCAAAGGGTGCCTGGCCTTTGTGACCTTAACAGAGAGAGGTGATAAGCTACACCAGAAACCCTTGCTGGCATGGCTTTTACTGGGAACAGAACAGACTCACTATAAGAAGACAGGCCTACTTTTTGTTTTACTTACCCTCCTCAGGTTGACCTCAGGTTTTCTGACAGATTTGGTCAGTGGCCTACTTTAAAAACAGCAGGAGCATGAGATCACTGTTGTTTTGCCATGGCATGCACATTCCCCATCTCTCTGTCTCTGTCTGCTGTTACTCACCCGTGCCTTCGTAAATCACTTAATTCCTGTCATTTGTTTGCAGAAAAGTCTGAAAAATTCAGGCTGCATTTTAACAAACCCTCATACATTTCTAAGTTTAGCTTATTCCCAAAAGACATGGCTAGTCATCCTGCATTAACTATGCTGAAGTAGCATGCTCATAGTAGGGTTAGTGTCATCAAAGATCACATCAAATTGCCAAGATGGTAAATTATTTGCATGTACTTTTCCTTTCATAATAAGAAGATGCATATCCAAATAAATATATTTAAAATGTGGATATAAGTTGCACAAAGGAGATCCCAGTGTAACCATTTTTGCTCTCTCGCCCTGTCTGAGAGGCCTCTGGAGCAAAAGTGTCTCATTAAAAGCTGTGATAATAATCTGGAATGCACAATACAGTAATTAGAGGCCAGTAGCTTTCTCTACTGTGACCCAGTCTTGAACTGTGGGCCCTGTTACTGCATCAAGGCCAAATTATATCTTCCATCAGCACCACTGTAAATATCAGGTAATAAAAAAACGATGACAAATATGCTGAGGACATTTTGTTAGCAACGGCTTCACTGCAATGTTGGAATGGCCTGGAATTCAGAGACAGCAAAATATGACCTGCCACAGCTTGCCAATAATTAACATTTTGATATATAGTAATAATAACAGTGTTATATATGTGGAGCTTTGAAGAATGTAATAGCACTCTATACAGTCTGCTATATGTAATTCAGTTGGATTGATCCGGTAAGTAGTTTGGCCTTTCACTTTAAAGTTTTGAGCAGATTTGTGCCATTTGCAAGCCTATTAACGTTGTTGTTACTGTTCCAGTTGCTGTTATTTAAACTTGCTTAATGATCGCATCCGATGAGCAGTCTGTCTATCATTTCAGGATTGCCTGACCTGGTTCCTGATCCCAACTATGTCCAGGCTTCCACATATATCCAGAGAGCCCACATGTATTCTCTCCGCTGTGCCTCTGAGGAAAAATGCCTGTCAAGGTAATTTTGGATGTCCTTCACTGGCTCGCATTTGTGTATTCATACATTTCTTTGCTTTTACAATTTCTTTATTCCAGTGTCACAGAGTCAAGACAATTTCCTGTCTCTATGGGTTCTGTTTTCATGTTAGAGACAAATGTTCTTATTTTATTAGTTTCTGGAACATCTTAAGGGCAGCGCTGTGGCTCAGTGATTAGAGCATTCCAATAGCGTTCAAGCTTGGAGAAGTTGAAACAACAAATTGTGTTTTATGTTGTAATGCAGCTCTGTGATAGGTCTGACACCACTGTAGTTTGCCTTACATACAATGCAGACTGGATAGAACTCTCTGAGACCCTATACAGGATAAGCAGATGGATGGCTGCATCATGCATTAAAAGCAAAATGTTAATTGTAATGTATGATTACATTTTTTTGTTACTTGTACCACCTTTTGGGCAGCATTAACCAGCAAGTGAACTGTTTATAATTCTGAAATAGCCTTAAGGATTATACATTGTGTGCAACAATATCTAAGTATGAAACAGGTTTTCCAACAGCACAGCATTTGGAGATACAGGTTGTGGTTAGTTTCATTTCTCTGTACTCTGTGTTGGCGGATAGCATCCCCTGAGCCCTGGGCCTGGGCCCTTTTGACTGCCTCCGCACTAAGGACACCATTGAAATGATGGAAGTGTGCTGTCCCTGTGGCTGCTCTATTTGCCCTCTTCCTATCACAAGCACAGCCATCCCTCAAAGCCCTTTCATATCCTGTCTGAGTTTGCAGCAATCACCGACAGATGGGCTGTTGTAATTTGCCATACACTCCAATGTCAACAACAGCCACAAGACAAATGGCTTAGATCTTCAGTGGTATTGTGAACTCTTTCACACAAAAAGTGAATCATGCAACAGACTGTATACCTTGCTTGCTCTGTTCCCTTCCCTGTGTTGAAACGGTGTATTTGGAGATACGCTTGTAATCTGTTGAATGAATTATTTAGTACGTGCTCCTGCCTCCAAGCTTTTTCAGTCTTGCTTTTTTGTTGTTGTTTTTTCACGAGAAACAGACAAAATTCTTTTGCATATACTTGTGCAATTCCCCTCACCATTTTTTGTCTTGATGCACTGTACCTTTATGTGCCTGCCATTTAGCTCTGCTTATAGCCCTGAGACCACCGACTATGATGTGAGGGTCCTGTTACGATTCCCACAGAGGGTGAAGAACAAGGGAACTGCTGACTTCATGCCTAACAGGCCACGGCATACTTGGGAGTGGCACAGCTGTCATCAGTAAGTAGCTAACACAAAACAGATTTCATCTAATCAGCTAGTCTTGCTTTATTGGCAGCAATATCAGCTGTTACAGTAATCACAGAGCTAGTTAGAAAGCATTTACAGTATATGTCAACTCTGATTTCATTGCTGAAGAATATATTTATTTATTTAGCTGATATTTGTGCACGTACGTAGGTATGCTCTTTCATTGTCACAACATAAGGTTTTATACAGGTTAGGAATATTTTACCAATAATCTAAGTGTATTGCACTATTATGAAATTAACACTTCTGTGCTCACGAACTGCAAAATATCTGCTGAACCTATGGCCATCTAAACAATGAAACAGAAAAATAAGCCAAATAAAAACAGTAAGCAATCACTTTGTTTAAAGGTGCAATGTGTGACATTTGTGCATGCTAATTTTCTTACATGAAATTTGTGTTGGAGTCAAGATATAGTAATCCATTCAATTAACAAATGGTTAAAATAACCATACTGTTCATCATCGCAGCATCACACTTGATTACTTTCTTTTTTTATTTGGAGTTTGCAAACAAACACTTCCTGTCCAGAACGATCCTGTTTAGTATCATGTTCACTCTCTCCCATGTTTGTTTATGTTGACTCGCAATCTTTTGGCCTGCACCCGTGTGGAAGAACACAAAGCATCAATACAGCAATACAGCAACTTACAGCAACTCTAATATTGCTGTAAGAGTGTGATTTGTGAAATAATTATATTAATGAAACGACTGCAGACTTCATTGACTTTATTATTATGGAAATAAGAAAGCTATTAATACATGTACATTTAGGAGGTTATATACATAGGTCACACATAGGTTACTTTTAACTTTGTAAGTCTAATATTTATTTAGTATGTTGTGGAGAATGTCAAGTCTATTGGATTTCTCAAAGGAGTATCACAACCCCACTTTGCATCCACTAAGACAGTAGTATTTGAAATGGGAAGGTGACAAAGCCAAATTGTTCCACATTTGCTCCTAGAATAAGAGTTACAGTATTTAACTACTACACTATTTACGCCAGATTAGATATCTAACAGAATGTTAATGGTGGGATGTGGTCAGGAAGACAGGAAGGCAGAGACCAAACTGATTCACCTACACAATACAACAGAAGAGACGTATCCATCAACACTCTCTTTCTCACCTCCTCACAAGCGAGAATTAGGTTTCCCAATTGCAGAAGTGTTAAAAAGCACATGAGACTAAGTCTATGGCCAGTAGGTTAATGTGGTGCATGTCAATGCAATTAGGAGGAAGGTGACTGCAGAGTGGAAATCATCGTCCTCCTGAAGGTCCTGCCTGTTTGATTGAGAAGTGTGGTGTTCTAAAGCATGTGTTAAATACAAAAACAGGACACTAACATGAAACACAATGTCATGTAGCAGGGGATGTTTGGTACATTTAATGAATGTTTTTCTCTTTGTGTCCATCTCAGTGCACAAAGTTTACTTGGTTTAGCAAAGCAGTGGTGGCTCAAACTAAATATATGTGGGGCCTGCTGGTTTTTGGGTAAAGTCGTTGTTTTATGATTCTATTCCAGTGTCAACATTTTTTTTTTTAATCTCAGCAAGTCCTCCTACTATGCTAGTGCCAGGCTCTGCTTTAGTATCCTCATCTTAGAGGAATGTTGACTGGCTGTTAGGAGATTGGCAGTGTTGTTGCTGTCTGACATCAGTCTGCATTTACACAGTGGTTCCCAGGAGGCAGCAAGCCAAGGCAATCATTCCACTGGCTGTGTGATCAGAATGACAAATCAATCCATTTTTTCCTGTCAATCTGTGACACAAGATCACACAGCTGCTAAAGTATGATGGCATGGATATGGGTTACTGGGACAGAGTGTTTGGTTACAAAGAAATCTCTTTAGAAGAAAATCTCTAGCCTAGATTCTTACAATAAACTTTCCTGCCCTACATTTTTGTTGAATAAGCTCTGTAGTTGACAGTTTTGCTTTTTACTTTGACTCCTATCCTTTCCCCACCTGAGTATTAGAAGAAGGAAACTGTCTTCTCTTGAGAATTGTGAGCTAAGGAAATTTTCGATTTCTGTATCTTTGTTTTAAACAAATGAACACACTGTCACATGTGGAATCTATTTTAATGCCAATCGGTGTGGAAGGCAAGTGGGAGTCATTTAAAGTCCCTGTTAATCTTGTTTTATTTAGGTTAGAAGTTAATAATAAGTTCCTCAACTTGTGTATTATTTATCTCCATCCTTTACAGTACAACTGACCTTTATGACCTTTATGGACACTTCTCAAAGAACCTACTGTAGTTCTCTGTAATTTACCGCTGAAGCCATGATCGGAGAAGCCCTCAAAGTCTCGTTTGTTGTGACACAAGTGGAAAATGACTCATGACTATGACAGAGGATTTGAATGTTTTGTGTATTACGATTACAAGCTATTCCTGTTAAATCCTCTGTTTGTCCTTCCAACACCACATTCCCTATAGTTGACATAGCCAGTAAGGAGATCCAGGAATCAAGGGAGGAAGGGCAGGCACCTCAAAGAAAGGTGCCTGTTACTTTCAGTCTCTTTATTTTCCCCTCTCTCTCTCAATCTTTCTTTCTCACACACACTCATACTGTAGATAATAATCCCAAGACTGCCACCGAATGAATGTCATTTTTGAGAACACAAACAAAGACTATGCTTGAACCTACCAGGCCCTCTAGTCCTCTCCCCCTTTATGCATACAGTATATGTACTGTGTACATCCATTACACATGATGAATGTGTGCCCTGAGAGCCCCACATAAAACAAGCCTACAAAAGCAGACATAGTCACGTACTGTACATTTGCATGTTGACAGAGACAGTTGAGTAATTTATGCACATGCCTACATTAAAAATTCAGACTCACTTAACAACAACAGACAGGTTTCTACCTGAAAGCAGCACTTAATTGGTTGCCTCTCCTATGGAAAGAATGAGAACTTGAATGGTCACTGGCTCCGTAAGTGGAAAGTACCCACTTTTCCTTCCAAGTCATCCTTCAATCTTTAATGACTGTTCCAGTAAAAGCTGTTGCTATGTTGAAATATGGGCCATGAAGTAAGGCGAAAGGGCAATGTTTATGTAGTCTGAGTTTGTCTGACTGTGTGAGAACCAGTGCTTACCTCACTTACTACAACTAAAGTAAACACATTGAAGGTACTGTACGGAATGGAAAATAAAAAAAAATTAAAATACCACTATAAATCTTGTAATGTATACTTCCAGATAGTTGCCCACATTAGGAACACTGACACATTTATGTTGGCCTTGTAAATGTTTTATATTGTATTTGATGCAATAACATAATGCAGTACAGTTCAGCAGCAAATGATCCGCAGCCTCCAAAATTGACTACAGTTTAATAGAAACTTATTTGCATTAATAAAACAGTGTTAAATTTAGCCATGTGTGGCTGATGAATATTGTCAAGCGTGTGAAAAGCAGTTAGAAGGCTACAGAACTGTATCTGTCACAAATAACGCTGTGTTCAGAAACTTGACAGCCATTTCATGTTCAAAGGTGTTTGACAGCCTCCGACGTAGCCACATGATTCAGACACACTGTAACAAAATGCTGTAAGAAAACAGCCAAATTCTGACAGTAACATACTGTTTCCCATTAAAATGGTACTATACTGTAGAAAGCAGCCAGCAAAAACTACTGTATTTGTCAAGGTGACATGCAAAATAGATGTGGAGCCAACTCTGGACTTTCTTTTCAAGGATTATCCATCTGAATTTTGTACTTTAGGAACAAATCACACGTATAGCAAAATCAACCGTGTTAATTTCCCACTGTTGAATGGATGGGTGTTGATTTGGGTGTTTTAACACTCTTGCAGTGTTAAAGAGCTCTTTTGGTGGAGCTAATTCCACACCTGGTTTTAACACAATCGTTTTATTTGAACTCCTGGTCCCAAGAGGCATGTCATGGAAGATGTCAGGTTGTAGAAGCAAACTTTATTAACATTAGCTAAAATCATGTGCATGTTCTGTCAGACAGAAACACAGTCATTCTATCCAGTTATGTTTGCAGTGCAGTTTCACATGCTCTTTTATTTACCTTTTTTTCTGTTAGATTAGTGACGTTGTAACACTATGAGTAAAGTAGGCTGCAGGGTTGACGATGTATGTCCTGATGTACAGTATATTTGTACATGGGGTGATGCTCTGAGCACTGTGGAAGATAACAGCAGCTGGAGAAAGACAGCCACTGTGACTTTACAACTCTACAAAGAGTGTGTCACCCCTCCCCACAATAACGTAGCTCTCTGTTGAGGGAGACCAAGTTAGCTTAGCTCCCTCCTGGCGGAGGGCTAAGTTAGCTCTATGAGCAGAGCCAAGTGTGATGCTGCAGTACAGTGTTAGAAGGGACAAGAAACTACCCTGTCCCAAATGCATTTTGGGGCTCCAGAGTTCCACCAGTGGTCAACAGGAAGAGCAGGTTGCCTCATAATAAGATACTGCAGCAGGGGATGACTTGCTGGTTTATGTTTACAAGTAGAGCAGGACATCTCTCTACCATTCTACTCCCACCGTATCTCTGCTGACACAGGCCTTGTCACTCTCAGTGTCTTGGCTTTGCTTCTCTGACACTTGCACTACTCACCATGTGGCCAGACATCTGCACAGTGTTATACTGCAAAATAGATAAGAGTAGGAGAACTGTAAAATGAACAGTAAACTACCGCCAATCTTGCTGCCAGTAGTCTAGTGTTTATCTACGTGACATTTGTGGGTCAACCTCAGGTAGCCTCAGTGCTTACCAAGTGTTTACCAAGTTGTTGCCGCTAATGTGCCTAAATACATAAGACTAATGATTCTTTACCCAAGAACATGGCAAACTGTTAGCTCTCTGCCCACGTTAGCATGTACTTTAATTATGTACATGGTTGTGAAAACAGAATAACATCCAAGGTTACTTTGACATTTAAGAGAGATGAAAATCGCACCAGTGCACTACTTAATATCACAGATTATTCCAAATGGACCAACTCATCGACAAAGTCACTTACTGGTTCAGCTGAGATGATCGGTGGCCATGTGCATCCAGGCTCCTCTAAGCAGCTAAAGCTGTGCAAACATGCATGCACTGCAACCAGCACACAAATACACAGTGCACATACACACTCATGAAAATAGCCACATACACACCAACACACAAACACCTCTGATCTCTCCAACTAATGCAAGCTAATTAGCAACATTCATACATCATTAGGGCATTAATGTCTTGCTTCAGCAATACTTTACTGTTGTCATTAATTAGTATCCATTGTCCTTTGAGCCTTTATAATGTGTTCAGTCAAGGTACAACATCGCTTACAAAAATGTTAACAGATGGGGTCAACCAGTTGAATATAGACTATACAACACTGTTGTTTGTCTCCAACGATCCATTTAAGCAACAGTATGACTGATTCTAATAGCGTTAAACTTGGGCAATGTTTAAGTAATGTCACGAGTCATGTTATATTTGAATTGTTGTTCATTATTATTTAT
This sequence comes from Coranthus polyacanthus, assembly GCA_037367275.1. Taxonomy (NCBI): domain Eukaryota; kingdom Metazoa; phylum Chordata; class Actinopteri; order Kurtiformes; family Apogonidae; genus Coranthus; species Coranthus polyacanthus. Next base: position 13,299,794 of record JAPQRN010000018.1, read on the forward strand.
TTTTAGGAACATTATTTTTTTCATATGTGTAGATTAAGGAACTGTATTAGAAGTACACCTGGTAGAGATTTTTTTTTTTACATTGGCTGAGTGATAAGCCTTAAAGAAAAAAACCAGTGATCTGACAAAAAGTAACGTCCTGTTCAGTTTTGAAATGGACATTAAAGTGTTGGGCATGGAGCCTGCCTGTGTCCCCGTGCTGTTCTTCTGCCCACGACCCAGTTTTATTGTAGTACTAGGTAGAGCTACGACCAATAAACCCTAATGTTACGGTACAATTTCTGCCTGTGACATAAGCACACATTGCACAAAACATAGCATTTGAGATAGCTTGAACTATTGAAGTTGCTCACATCAATAGAGTTGTTTGCTTCAGGTCTAACTACGTGTTTTTGTTTGTTCTGACAGACACTACCACAGCATGGATGAGTTCAGCCATTATGATTTACTGGAGGTCAGCACTGGCCGTAAAGTGGCAGAAGGACACAAGGCTAGCTTCTGTCTGGAGGACACTACCTGTGATTTTGGGCACCTAAAGCGTTATGCCTGCACAGCTCACACTCAGGTAAAACCGCAAACATGAGCAGAAATGATCAGAGATAAATGATGAAGCAATTTTATTACATGCTGTACCGACTAAAAGGGCATCCACCTTTGCAACAGCAAAAAACACTCATGAGGGTATTGTTGTAACCACAGAAACTTTGTACTTGTGTAAAGCACTTATACATGCTATTTATTTATTTATTTATTTAAAATGATGATGATCCACTAAAAATGAATGTGCTGAACTTATCAATTTGCTTTTTCATTGTTCCATTTACTTAGTACAACATATTATATTTACTTTTTCCAATTCTTTATATGTATACAGTGTATTTTACTCACATCTCACTCTCTCGTCCCCTATGTTATTTTCAGGGCCTGAGCCCAGGATGCTACGATACATACAATGCTGATATTGACTGCCAGTGGATCGATATTACAGATATCAAGCCAGGAAACTACATACTAAAGGTAGGAGTCAAGGCGGGTTCTGGTGTGCATGGACATAGTAACTTTTTTTTTGAGAACACAGGGTCACATTTTATAGCAGGGAGGGTCTAGGTCACCAAAACAAATTGATCTGTGTTCTAAAACAGTTATAAAGTTACTTCAGTTATACTCATGGAGCCTAATACTACCTATGTCTGTTTGTCATGCATATTTCATTTCGTCAATCTGACTGCAAGATCTACGTGCATCAATCTATGTGATTGTGTTTTATCCTAAATACATTTTCCCTTGAAGCATTACTGGGCCCATGAGATGCCACACATTTTAGTGAATATGATGATTTTTTTATGTGGTCTCTTTCTTGTGTCTCCAGCTCCAGGTCAATCCCAAGTTCTTGGTGCTGGAATCAGACTTTACCAACAATGTGGTCAGGTGCAACATTCACTACACAGGACGCTTTGTTACAACAACCAACTGCAAGATAGCCCAGTAAGTAACAGTGTGCAGATTTTAGCACATAGTTGATTTAGTATTGATAATTGTCCAGCGTGCATTCAAGTTTTTTAAATGAAAGCTTTATATTTTTAAGTGCTCACGGTGTGTTACGTGTTTTACAATTAAAACCTGGTTAATTTTTAGATTGATAGAAGGCAATGTAAATTTAGGACACATTTCATGTTTTTACAAGTATATTACACTGAACCACATGACAGTGAGTTGGTTAAATGCAGTTTTATGAAGAGCCTCGCAGTGTTTTGAATTACTTAGTGAACTAAATGGGTTCCAGGCTGAAATATATGATGATTTAATGAGTTATGTTCTCATTTTCAGTTAAGATTAATAGCCTCTGAGGCTTTCATATTTTCCCTCAAAGGGAGATGTAAGGGTGTTGAACTTTTCAATAGTGCTATTAGGGAGTGTATCATTGCACTCAGAATTACTATCATATCCTCTTCAAGACTTTATATAGTGAGTGGATATACATGAGCAAAGCATCATTAGGTTCGAGTGCCCTGGCGCATACTCCGTAGTTTCAAATAAAGCATTTCCAGAGTTAATGAAAGCCAGAAATAATGGTTACATTTTTAGGCTGCTAAGACCAATAAAATTACGTATATAAGTATATACTTGAGAAATATTCCCATCAGTGTTTTTTGTTTGGTTAGTGTGTTTGTTTAAAAAAAAACAACATTTACTTAATATATTATTTATAAATGTGATTATGTCCTCTCAGTTATTTTCTGCCAGCGCAGTATGGGTACCATTGTATTTAAATATTGCACAATTAATTTAATAGTTGGGTTTTTTTTGGTAAACGAACTGCTCTAGGATGAAAAGGTGATTTGAAAAAAAGATTAAAGTGCAGCAGCTCAGTGAACAGTGAACTTGTATAACATGGTCTAAAAATAATGATTGAATAATGAAGATTTTAATTGTCTTGCATGTATATGGCTTTTTCTGTTGAATCTGCTTATGCTTTTATTTCGTGGTAAGTATATATCTGCAGTTCTTCACCATATTAATCACTGTGTGCACTGAGCCTCACGCAAGAACATTTTTTTTTTTTTATTCTTATCTAAACTTTCTTTTCCTTTTTACGGTACAATGGGCTCGTACGAGTGCGCCTTGTCAGAATCGTCAACATGATGAATGCCACCTGTGTCACCAGCTGTGTCCAACTGAATGTCAACAACATATGAAGCGTATAGGGTTGTCAAACTCAAAATTGTTTCAAAGTAATACAATAATTGAGTGAAAAACGTAGGTTAGAATTACAGCAAACTAATTACACATGATTCCTACAACAGGTCTGGACCACTCGTCTGTACCTGAAAGAAAATGCAAAATACAAAAAAAAAAAAAAAAAAATGGCGAATGTGGCAAGTTGTCCTAATTATGCATTTAAGAATAGATTTGTTAGTACAAGTGGTTCTTGCTTGAGGCCTTGTACTGCACTCTCTTTCCTGAGTCTGTTTGTAGGATTGCACTTAACAAAAGCGTTCTTATTTTACAGGTCTTGATCAGGCACTGGAAGACTGCCATACTAAAGTGACCCTAATTGCTATTTCATTGAAATGTGAATGGAGACCATTTGTTGTTGATTCATTAGTGATGTTTTCCTTCACTGTTTTTAGTGCTGTTTTAGTATCTGGAGCCCACAGAAAACAAGGGCTCCACTGGCACTGATAAGGATGTGGGTGTTGGACACACACACACACACACACACACACACACACACACACGTACAAACACAGACAAATTGCATGATGCATATTGCACAGTGATATTCCAATAATGATCCCACAGTTAAGTTCCTCCCAACTACATTTCTTATATTGCTACTCTGCCACTCCGGTTTGGTTGCATGTGCAGACAAATCATTGACTTTCAAAAGAGGTGTTTACTGCATCTGCACATGGCAACAAACATTTATTCAACCCCCACAGAGTGGCTCTGTTTAAATTATAAATAAAGCGTGAAATGGTGCCGGTGCTGAAATGAGTGGCTCCAGACAAGTCAGGGTTCAGCTGCAATCCAACAAATAAAATTAGGGGACAAAGTCTTCCCAGATGCATTCATCCATGCAGTTTGGGGACAGACAGAGATGCCCAGTGACTCAGAAGAACAATAATGTGTTTTTTATTTTTCCTGTCTCCTCGCTGCCTCAGTGGGTCAGGCTGGGATACTGTGATTCTCTAGGCACATCCTGTTTAATGTTGTGTTAACAGAAAGAGGAAGACCACAGGTCATATTTGCATTTGTCAGCTCCTTTCATATTGTAAGTCAATATAAAGACAGACTGTCGGTACTGGGTGCTGCTCTTTTCATAATCTTTTCATATTCACACTATGTCTCTATTGGCTCTTTCTTATTTCATTATTTCATTCTTATTAAAACAGGAACAGGAAGCTCAACTGGCAGAATACAATGCTTTGCAGAAAACATTACACACAGTATGTAAGCTGTAAGTTGGCATTGCCTTAGGGTCTTTTCTTCAACTACCAACACTGGTCAGATGGCACATAGGTCATCTATACCTTTTGAAGAATGTACATACAAATATTCCACTGATGCATGACTTAAATGATGAAGAATTTTTTTTTTTTTTTTTTTTTTGATTATATTTGTTTATCCAGTTTGACCTGTTACTGTAATTTGTGAAAGTCAAAGAATTTTTATATATTTTTTTTTCTCTGAATAATGAATCTGAATTATTCTTTCAGTAGTATGTGTTGTTGAAAAAAACACACTGCTGCTTTTGTAATGCAGAGCGCCAGAAAGCCGCCTCTACCTACCTCTCCAAATGAGTGAGCTGTTATTTCCTGTTAAGTCTTTAATTTCCATTGAAAACCCATGCAACTGCTCACCTTTGCCTCCTACCAGTCTGTTTTAACTCACACTTATACCCATTGTATCTACTGAATATATTAAAGAACACACAAGTTAGAATGCAAACAAAGCCTGAGCAATATTACAAACACATACTATCTATGATCAATAAATGTGATTAATGATGTTTAATTTATCTGCTCTGTATGTACTGTATTGAAAAAACAGTGACAAAGCACCAACATGTTTTTGTTACTGTTAAATTCTCATGTTTTCATTCTGCAGTTTTAAAATCTTATGAATTAGTTTTGAAACAGAATTCGTTTGAATGCAGAATAGGCCTGGTCTTTGGTATCTGGTTTTACATTTATAGTACACAGGTTTTTCATGATGTACTGTATACTCAGTTCTTTATCTGGTAGGTTATTATTATCCTGTACTCTGACTGAGAAAAATGCAACAACATGTGATTCTGATAAATGAAACCACAGCGCAAATGCAGGTGACAGTTTTAGAAAACCTTTGACACGTGGTGATGAAATTTGTATTTTTCTAACAGTGAATGTCTGTCAAAAATGTCATATACAATAAATACATTTACAAATTTGCTGTGTGTACAGACTGGAATATGAATGCTATGCATCAATTTTACAGCAGTGGTTCACTGTGGTGCATGTGAGAACACATTCACATATTTACACAGAATACCTATCGGTAGATTGAAGGGAAATGCTGTGTGACAGATTTGACAAGTTACTGAAACCCTTCCCTTCATAAAAGATTAGGTGTGATATGTTTAATGCATTAAGGCATCCCTGTGTACTGGATGTGATATTGTAATGCATGATTCGGGCAGGGATGCAAATCTGACCTTTAAAAATACAGAAAATACTCACACCATATGTGATGGTTACAAACAGCAAACTGTGAATGCAACAACTGGGCAATGTTTGAAGACAAACCACTGACTGACTGGGGCATACGTCCCATCAGCCGCTAGTTCCATCATTATTATCGTACAGTATTGTCATTATTGTCATAAAAGGACACCTAACAGACACATTAACCTATGCTCCAGAAGGTTCAGAAGTTACTCTTTAACGCATGTATTTCTACAGCTAGTAGTGTTGAAGTAGTGTTGGATCATGGGAGTTGTTGTTTTCACTGCCCTTGCTGATGAAAATCTATCTGAAATGACTCGAGCAGATACAGGCAAGGTAATGTATTGAAGTTTTATTCACCTTACGTTTCGTGACACAGTTTTGTGATATGTTATATGTCATTTATCACAATATGATTCAAGTGGCAGGCAACCAAATAGTCGACAGAAAATATAACACTGGCCTAGTCATTTTTAGATATTTAATGTGGAAATGTTACATATTATACCTTTAAAATAATTCTCAGGTACCCATATGAATACTGAAAATGTCATTTCTTTTGTCTGTACTGATCATTTCATGATTTTCTTACAATGTAAGTAATGGGAGACAAAATCCTCAGCCTTCATTCTGTACATTGTATTTAAAAGTGTATCTGAAGATCGCATAGGGCTTTAGCAAAATGACTTACACAAATCAAGTGGGAATCTTCCCAAGATAGTCTTTTTAATACAAAATTCACTCTTTTGTTTCTCAACAGTTTCCACACTGATCCATGGTTACAAAAAGGATTTTTGTACTTAAAAAAACTCTAGCTCTGGAAGATTTCTACACGATGTGTAGATATGAATACATTTTTGTGGAGAAAGTGGTCTGTCTATTACTTCCCCCATCATTTGTACTGAAAGTGTAACAACATGAAGGGATCTTAATGTTCAGTCTCAATGATCCTATGAACACTAGCGCTTATTGTTTTCAAACACACTTGAAAAAGTGTGAAATAGTCATTACATCGAAGATGACTTAAGGAGCAGTGAGAGAAAAGCTTACAATATTTCTACAAATAATATATATCTGCACAAAGAGTAATATTCTCAGTTTTATGATAAGGAAGGCAATGCCATTACTCTTGTTTATGGTTTTTTTTAGTCCTCCAACATGGCTGCATGTCTCTCATAAACAAATAGAAACAATAAAGTTGGCAATGATGGACCACATGCCTCGTGGAAGTGAAAATGCAGACAAATGACCAATATCTTCATGAGTTATTGCAGGATTTATCATGCTTATCGAACGTAAGACTAAACAGATAATGCACTTTTAATTTTGATAGAAAAGCAACTGAATGTGACAGAATCGTCTTTGATAAACAATAATTGATTCATTCATATCAAACAAAAGTTAGTATTAAAAAAACGAATAACACAAGCAACACAAAGTCTCAACAAAAAACTAAACTTAGAAAGGTTTACAAAAAAAAACTATGTATTGAAGCGCATTATATATAGTCTTTTTGCTTGTAACTTATTTTCAGTATGATATTTGGGAAACACAAAAGTATTTCCTTTTTCCAGAACAATGGAAATCCATTATCTGGTTGTTTTGATATGCAGTTCTCACTCTCATATTTGGTCTGTCCTAACAAAACCCTGACCCCGTGATTCAACTTCCTCTTGGTATGGCTTGTTTGTTCAGGCTGTTCACACGAAATCACCCCATTCCAGCACTCAATGCCACATTATGTTGTTTTGTGAAAGTGCTGGAGTACGTGCTGACACTACATGATTTTGACTGCATGTGTTTGTGTCTGTGTGTAGTCTTGTTCGTATATGTGTGGGAGATGGACATATGGATAATTCATAATGAGGAAAAGTGAAGCCAAATAATGCAGGACCCTGTCCGTCCTGTTAAAAAGCCATCTCCTTTCTTCACATTTCTCCATATTCTCATGCAGCTGCTACTTAAGTACCTTAAATTAAGGCTTATATTCCTCAGTGGGATAGAAGCAGCAATGCATAATACAGTCTTTTACAGTTGCATGTTCCTGTTACAGGTAATGAGAAGGGCATACTGCAGCAAATTCCCAAAAGCAGTGTCTGCAGTGGCTGTCAACGCTGTCAAGAGTCAGACAAACGTAAATGATCGGGTCCTGTTTTTTCTGCATCATTTGAATATGCAGTTGTATTTATCAGAAATGCTAGAGGGTCTTCCCCAAATGCACCCAAACAGTGTGCAGTTCTGAGTGGAGCACAGAAAAATACCCCAAGGCGTGTGCAGAACTAAATCCAGCAGGCACATACTGTATCACTGAGATATGGAATATACATGATGCACAATGCCAGAGATGCCAACGCAAGCATGGTAGGAACAGTAGAAACTAGAACAGGAAGAGACTGCAGGGACAAATTAGCACAACTAGCAGCATGCAGTGAGAACAAAGGATAGAGGCAAGTGTTGGTATGAAAGGTGGGAACAGATATTAGGCAGGCCGCCTCATCTGGTGACTGTAAAAGTCCAGTGATAGTGATCAGTTGATGGGATGTCTTTCGTCTTCCTGAGCCAGAAGTTAAACCAAAAGGTTGAATGGATGAGTCGCAGTGTAAGGTGGAAAATACAAACTTCCAAGGGGGAAAAAAAGTATCTATATTATTTTATTAATAATGAAGCAAGAGACATGTACTTCCCATGAATGTCTCAACCCCCTGTTCATTCAACACGTCAGCTCGGCAAAATGCAGACAAACCATGTGGCAGAATAGTGTAGTAGTATCGTGAGCAAAGGGTGAGATTCTAGACAGCATACTGATCAAATTTCAGCCCGATAAGAGCAAATCCATTATACATGTAAATACACTGCTTTAGGCAGTAAATGTTGTGTGATGGTTGATAAGCAGAAGATCTGTAGAAAGAGCTATAAAAACCCCCAAGACAAATATTTCCCTTTACAACAAGCCACATTTACTTTACTAGGAAACCTATGTAAAGCAACAAGCATTTTGCAGCTGCAAGCTTACAACCTAATTGAGGAAACAGATCAAGTGAAGTGAAGCAGGACTGATTAGATCTTCCAGCATTCTCAGTGGCGAGACGTCATTGAATACACAAACCCCCCACGGGAATGGAAGCCATGAGTGTAATGCTGCTGATGCTGAAAATGGAAAACATGAGGAAACACCTTTTCCAGGGTTTTAAGTTGTCACTCATGACCAAAATAGGAGTGGATATTATGCCTGACCTTTGTAAATTTCTTTCGTGAACAGTGTCAGCAGCAGCAGCAGCAGAGAGACTGTGTTGTCCATCTCCTACATCCTACAAGTCTTCATTACAGTTTATCTCACATGGCACTAAATCCAAATTTACATAATGCTTTACTATAATATATTACTGCAATCCTATAATTAAGTGAATTCTGCAAATCCATTTATTTCAATCAATATCAAAAAAACATTAAGCATAAATAAATTGCTCCCCCAGTTACAGCTATTAGTTCATAGTGAGATCAAATCGAGATGGTCAAATTGTTGATATATTTTGTGTTTTATCACATGTTTTGTACAATCCGTATGTCTAATAGCTGTAATTAAGAATCTACAATACCTCCACATGAAAGGTTAACTTTGGCCTGTCTCGAAATTTCAAAAAAGACAATTATGGTAGGGTGCAAGATTTATGATGATGATGTTTAGCTTCATGGTCCAACAAGCGTACAAAGATCTCAGATCTCTAAAGACTCAACCCACACCACACTAAGTTGACCAGCTGGCTTACGATGCCACTGGACTAAAAGACATCACCTGATACTTCCATCCCTCATTTAAGCAGGTTTACATGAGGATAATTGAATTTAGTGGAAAGAGAGAATAGGGACTAGTCTATGAGTCGGCAGTGCCAGAAAGCCCACCTCCAGACTTGAGGTCTAATTTCTGCAGCGTCTACTGTGTAGAGATTCTGTGGCACAATATCAAGGCCACAGGTAATTCATCTTCTGGCTGTAGCTCTGCTTTGCGACCTAATTAAATGAATAAAGATGTGAAGAAATCTTCATTTCCGTAGGGATAAACACATTGCTGCATGGGAAAGGTAAGAGGAAAGGCTGGCTTTGTAAAGGAAGAATAGAGGCAGATGAAAAACCACTGGCAGGGAGATACTGAATGGCTGAGGACATTTAAATAGTGAGGGAAAAACAGTGTTCTGATTTATATGCAGCTGCAGTTGCTGGCTCATTTGTTTTGATAATAGCTCATCCTGCACACACTTTAAGCAGAGCTGACTCCACCATATATATCCAAGTTAACAAACATTTCACTTTTTGTAGTACTACTCCACATCGAAAGTGATGGGCGTTATGCTAGACAGCAACTGATGTCATACAGAGAATACATACTTGGGTACACAGCCTGACGATGTAAATATCTCCTGCATCATCACTGAAACATCTGGCTTGTCTTTGGTGTCTGCTGTTGCAAAAAAAAAAGAAAAAAGAAAAGCGCTCTGTCTTACAACTTAGTTCCCTCACTTTCTCGACTCATCAATTTAAAGGAGTATGCAAATGGACAATTCCTCCAGCATCCCTGGGAGTCCACATGGTTACAGCAACAGGGCAATAAATTCTCATTAAGGCTTTCCTTTCATGAAAGGGAGAAATTGAAGTTGGGATATTCGTGTTTATAGTCCCAGGCAACTGGAACAAATGAGTAGATCTCGTAGAAGGAAGATAGGCTTCCAGCCCCTCCCCCCCCCCCCCACCCATCGGCTCC
>JAPQRN010000018.1:13309856-13323702 GCA_037367275.1 Coranthus polyacanthus
TTTGCACTTGGCTTAATATCATACAAAGCATTTATTTTCCCTGGCTGCGTTGCTAGATACAGATTCTGGGTTGGTACTCTGTGCCACTGTGCTCAGCCTCTCTCCCCTCTGACAGGCCCATATTTCACCAGACTCATTCTCCAACCTCCGCTGTCACCGTTTCCTGTGCTGTCAGGGGATGACTCCCATCATCAGATCGGTGATTTCACAGACTGGTGGCAGCAGCACTCCCTCTCCGTAGCTGACTAACGTGGCCTCATTCCAGACAGCTGGGTGACCCCTCCTTAGAATCTGGCTGGATGTTCTGATTCCTCTCATCGTGCAGATGTAAAGATGATCTAGGATGGGAATTTTTGCTGAATGATGCCAATTGTTTTTGGGAGCTGCTGATTTGTGTATTTTGTTTGAGTTTGTTCAACACAAATATCAAAGTCCAGCTGGGACCACAGGCGCAACCCTTTGGAGTAATTCAAACAAGGCAATGTAGAAGTCATCTTGCTGTTACATTTTGGAAAACATCAATGTATTATTTCTTGCTTGAGAAGTCTTTTTTTCACTATAAAGCACCCAGACAACAAGCAGAACGTTATGTCCTGACCAAAACTTTATCTGGCACATAACCAGGTTAAACAAAGCTATAATAATACAATTATAATGGAGTAGTATGTTATTTAATATAGTGCTCAAATGGAAAAGTTGAAAAATCCTCAATAAACAAATGCTCGTAGAAGCGACACCTCATTTAACTTTCCGAATTTCCTTGTAATTTATTTTCATGTGAGAGATAAAATTATCATTGTATTTTAAAGGAGAAAAACTTTTGATTAATTAATGACTTTTTTTTAGTTCCTGGTACGTGACTAATGATAACATACAACGTGATCGGTCCTTTCATAAAGGCAGAGAGGTTTTTCAGGCATCAACAAGGACTATAATTAACATTATCCACTTACTGGGATGCAAATGGACCCCTCTGCTAACTATTAACGATATGTTGATGGCATTTCTTTTCTACTTTTTATTCTATTTAAAGCCTCTGATTATTAATTCTCAATTTGCAAAAAAAAAACCACCACGGTGAAGATGCACAGAGGTAGAGAGAAATGACCCACATTGATTCCACTCTAAATAGTTACTTTGTGTTTGTGTGCTCAGTTGTCACCGTGGAGGAACTTAATTAAAAACTTTTAATAGCTCTGTAAAGTATAACATATAATATAACTTAGCAAGTGAAGAGCAGAGGCATTAGAAATATTACATTTTCTTAGCCCTCTTCCCCATCTGAAACGTGTTATATTCTACCCACAGGATGTCGGAGTCTTTGACGCTGTCAGGAGTGTTTTATAGGAGCCATGTAGAGTTTGGGGGGGGGACCCAGTACTCTGGATAACATGTGTATCAGTGTCACACCATCATAAATGCATGCCTCTGTGTACACACAGTAGTGTTTGTGTGTGTCTTACAGCATGAAAGGGCACTCTATCTACATCTCTGTTGAAAAATAAAACAAAAAGGCCCTCTGTACTCGGTCAACTTTAGGTCATACGGTGCCCTTTATGTGTACCTCATGTTCTCCTTCCTACAACCCCTCTATTCTCTCCTGTTGGTATAAATCACCACAAGGAAACGTTTTAGCCACTGTTTCAAAGAATTCTTGAGAAAGTTGATTTTCAATCTGGTGGTGCAGCACTTGATTTGTCTTAATTTAATCATAAAATCCTCGGTGGTATTTGAATTTATCATGTTTATTACATCAATTAAATTTAGTGTTTAAAGTTTAACTGCAATAAAATGTTAAAAGGCGTGCAGGCATATGGTTTCCTCCCATGTTTGTCCATTTATAAAAAGCAGATTATCTGTACAGTCTTGATTTTTTTTATGAATCAATACCTGGCTATATCCTATAGCTGTAGCTCTACCCTGTATACCTGAAAGAACATGTATTTGCTGTCACAGCTTGTCACAAGAGATTTCCATATGTCTGGCAATTACAGCATTTGTTGGCGGCTGCCGGTCAGTCCTCTGGGTATGTAATATATTGCTGTATAATTTCTTCTCCAACTCTACAGTGTCATTTTCTAAGTCTCGAGACAGGCACAGGCAGGCAGAAAGGAGGGACATATCTGTAGAGAAAATACATGAAACTATAAAGCCTATTTTGAATCCAGTGTGATTATTACTTTCCCACATTATTGGACAAACTGCTTGCTTTAAATACACAGTTATTCATGTGTACAATATCATTTGCCTTAACGATCTTAGATGATTCTTGCACTTATACAGACTTTATAAATAGATCACTGGTGAAAAAAGTAAAGGTCATACAGTGCCCCCAGTGGACAGTCTCTGTGAGGATTAGACAGCTACAGAGGGCCAACAGTGCCACCTGAAGGCAAAGAGTGCGCCTCTTAATTTCCCATTTTAACAGTGTTTAAATGTAGTTGCAGTGCCATTTGCTATGTGTAATGTATTGGAAACAATTCAAAATCACATTTTAATGATTGAGCACAATGTCTCGATTAAATGGGGCAAATATATATTAAAAAAAAAAAAACATTCAAACAAAAATGAATAGGCTTTATGCAAAGCAATTTTCCTGAATAACTGCATAATGATAACATAACAAACTGTTCAAAATCTGTTTTGCAGCTTATCTAAAGATATTTTCAAACTGCAAGGGTGTACAATGTGCATACATGAGAGACACACAAAACACGCATGATAACACCATACTTTTCTTTTGCAAATACATCTAAAAATGTAACACGTCAACCTGTAACTGTGCCATGGTGGGTACATGTCCAACCTTTCCAAACAGTAAAGGAATACAACATATTGTTTCCTATTGTTTCTTTTACAAAAAAAATAAAACGTGTGTTGTTTCAAAACCCCAGGCTGTTGGTGGGACGAGTGAGTAAGCAATAATTTGCAATTCACGACAAAACAACCTTATGGTGTCTCTGAACAATTCTTTTTACCTCTAAGAAGTACCGCTGCTTTGCACTTAATAGGTCTGCATTTTGTAGTAGGCAACCACTCCAAATAGCCATTTGTGTAACACAGAATACCGCTGAAGAGCTCTCGAACCTGCTATGAATGGGTGTGTAGTGATTTCCCAGATTTTCAGAGCCCTCATTCAGGAAGTAGGGGAGGAAGACAAGGTTGTAACACAGTAAAAGAAAAGCAGAGAGTAAAGAGAAGCAAGGAAAATACGGGGCGCCATAAATGTAGACTATGATCTGTGAAGGAGGAATGAAGGTACTCTGTACATGTTGGAGCTTTTTATTACAAACTAAAACCATCAGCGCCTCTGTGTGGTCAAACAGTCATACAGCAAGAGGCAGGTGTCTTCTAAACGGTCTTCATCTGCAACAGAGCACATACTATGTTAACATTCAGTACAAAACTGTCACTTTTCTAATGAACCAGACGTCAGTACATGGGTTAGGGTTTTTTTTTTTTTGTTCCCAGAATTTGCCAAGAAATAAGTAATTAGTTTGTGATGCACACCTGACGTGTAAGACAGACACGTCAACAACTTTTAACACATCAAGGAGGCAGCTTCAAGAAAGAGATTATCTATTTATATTTAAATCCAGTTCAAGACTTGCAATAACACAGCTGCATTTTGTAATACAGACAGACATTCATTTTATAGTACAATAACTGATAAACTGCATAGAAATATGATGAAATAATGTTGAGGTCACAGAAAGAAGCATAACAGAAAATAAATGTACAAAATTACATCAGATCTTTGGGTTTTTTTTTGTTTGCCTTTGTAATTCAAAAACATTGGATACAATTACATTACGCCCTTTCATCATAACAGTGCAATAGTAAATAAATCTCATAAGTCAAAATGATGTCTTGTCTTCATTAGAGCAGAATTTCACAAGCTTTTTTTTTTTTTTCAATTGTTTTGAAAAACAAATATTTTGCTTCTGTCGTACGCATTGCTAGAACTGCAAATAGTCCTCAGCACAAAGAGTGTATCTGCACACAGCTCTCATAACGGAGCCACTAAAGTAATATACATTCAGAACTACTTTCATTTCAATGTCACAAAAGGATAAAAACACACGATGGAATATAAAATACTACAAATAATTAGCATGCCCTTTACAGTAATACGGGAAGACTAAAACCAGCATTCCATAGATGTTCAAAGGTACTTGTTTGTCAAATGATGCAATTGCTTCAAAACACTGAAAAACCTGGCTGCCTGAATCAAAGCGATTTGGACAGAGTGTCAAAACTGAACATGGTGCAATTATGCAAATGTGGCTGTTCTCGAACATTAACAGATATGACACCTCCTTTAACTCTGCAGTACTTCTGGGATGTGTTAAGATCTTCCCAACCCTGTTGCTAAAACTTTGGCATAACTTTCATTTCTTTGACACCTCTCCCTCGAAACGGCTACATCTGGTTTGCGTTATATTGTGGGCTGGAGTACTGATTCTCCATGGCTCCAGCAGCTGCGCCCATGGCTGCCTGCTGAGCTGCTGCCTGAACATGAGGGTTCTTCCAGGCTCCTGTGGTCCATTCCTCCTGAGCTTTGGACATGCTGGCCCCACTGCCGCGGTAGTAATTGTGGATCTGCAGGCAAGGTGGGATTATAAATGACTATCAACTTTCAGTTAATATCCACAAGACGTAACAGGTAGAGAGTGGGTTTAGTTACTCTAGATGATTTCTACTTAGTTATCTCACATATTTTTTTTTTCTATTTACACGACTGTATTGATCTGAAAGCCTTTATATTTATATTTTATTGAAGGTGAGTGGGTTTTTCAATCGTTTCTGTGTGTGTGTGAAGACACTGTTATACAGGTTTTGGGGAAATTCTGTAAAACCATTAAGGTGTGTGTTTGTGTTCATGTATCTTTGTAAGTGGAACATTGATTACTCTTTTCTTTATCGCTTCCCGCTTTCATGTACTTTTAATGATTATAGAATTCACAGTAATAAACCTAATAATGCTGGTGCAATTTAATATATGTCAGTGTCCGGACTGATGCAAGCCATTACACTGATTTTACAAACAACATTTAAAATGGTATCTTTATGATAGACAGTGGGACATGTGAAATAAAATGCTCCACTTTAAGATGGTTTTCTCCATTAACCTGTGTAAAAAGGCACCGTTAAAGTTCTTACCTTGGTCAGAGCAATGAAGGACAGTGAAGCCACTGCAGTAAACATGATGGTTGGGACGAGCATGATTAGTGCAATCAAAATATTGTAACTGAAGAAGGAGATTGTTGCCAGCCAACCACTGCCAAGGACAGAAATGAACACAGTTTTGTCAAAAAGTAGAAAAAAGAGAAAGATTTATTTCACACAAACATGAACCATTATCATCTGTTATTGGATTTTTGGGTGTCCTTCAACATGTTACTGCCACTGAACATCTGGATGTTAAATGTCAGTAATTTTGTGGACTTTAAGTAGTGCATATTAAGATTTTAAAGGCTTTATAGCACATCACTCATACTGTACATGATGATATCCAGCGGAACATGGTGACATTTATAAACTTTATGGAGGCTGTCATAATATTAATTTCACATCATTAGCCTGAGTCAGGTGACATTTTGAGGATGTCTTTTACAGCCTCTCAAAATCTAATAACAGGGATATAATAAAAGTTATATGAGGGCAGTTTCTGATGGTCCATCACTGTCATGTTAATGAGAGCGGCGAACAAAGGCAGCCTACCTGGCTTTACAGCTTGAGCACCAATGGTGTCATTCAAAGTCAGCTTTGTAGTCTTATTAAAACAACTTCTGATTTTAATTTTACTCTGCAAGTAAGTCTCCGTACCTTATCAAAATGCCACGTGAGAATTAATTTCAATTATGTGCATTATTTAAATGTTCGAAAAGCCAGTGGGACATTTTTCAACAAAGACTAACCCTGACGTGATTAATACCAAAGCTTTGTTGATGAGAGCATTTCTCTAAATTATGCAAAACAATTAATCTTTCATAAGAATTTAACATGAAAAGAAAGTTTGAACATGTAAATACATTTATTTGCTATCATAAAATGGTCCATAAAATGTATACTGTGGCTTTTTTTTTTTTTCATCCGCTTCCAACCACTGATCACACTTACCATACTCCCCATCCAGGGATGCCAATGCTTTGAATGATGCTGATGCCAACTTGAGCCATAAACACAAAAAAGAACTGCATGAAGTTGAAGGAGCTGTCACTCCTAAAACAAAAATCAATATACGTAAGTTAGTGTACTAAACAGTCCGCAGTTGATATCACAATACTACATATAATATCATATTGAAATTATCATTTATTTGGTATTTGATAGTCCTTGTGTTTGGACTCCACTTCATGGCAATCTCTATCAGTTTGATTTTCACATTTCATCTCGCCACATGCTTGTGTAAAATAAGCATCACAGCTCTTACATCTGCCATTCTTTTGTGGAGTTGCTGGACTGCAATATACTGTATTTCCTGGCAGCCCAGACAGCGTCCTAGTTAGAGTGTGATACCTCATGAGATCTCCATGCCTGCAGAGGATTTGGAAATTACTCTACCCTTAAGTGAAGGAACAGAGAGGACAGAGAGAATGTTCTGGTTGCCCTGTTGTCTCCAGGGGAAGTAGTTGAAACATTTATCTCCGCTGCCACTTAACAGTTTAAGATACTGTGGGAAAATGTGCTTCAAGCCATCATCCACCAACAGAGTAGCCCTGAGCTGAGAATATATTCTAAACACTATACAGTAGCTCTGGACTGCACCCCAGTTCCATGGTTTAGTATATAAAAATGACATAGAGGACATCGTACTGCTAATACTACTAACAATAATCATAATGGTACAGACTACGCACATTTAATCTACACTTTCTTTCTGTAAAGCAGAAGAGCTAATTGTAAGGAGAAGGAGACCCACTGAGTTGTGAGACACGTCCTCATGTCACAAGGGTAATGGTCCATTATACTGAATTACAACAACCAACACTTTGTACTTACTTGAAGGCTTTGTAGATGGGCCTGAACCAACAGACATAAGAGCAGGGGGTGAACATAATGAGCCAGATGATAGCCAGCCCAAAGTTGGTCACTCCACCTCCACCAAACATCCAAGCAAAGCAGCCAATGAGATTCACTGCAAGTGTCGCACTATTCACTGCAAAACCACAACAGACATATTTTTCACGTCGATGCGCTAAAAATGGATCTATTTGGTGAAAACGTGGCACAGACAAAAGTGCACATGCTCAAAAAGAGTTCGAAAAAAGGTTTTGGAGTTAATGTGAAGAGCGCCAGCATAATGTGAAATATGTAAATGCAGTACTTGACTCACAAGATGGCTAGTGTTCCCTGAATAGCCTTTGTGCGCGTGTCCCCTTTTATTTATTCTCACTGATGTTATGAGGCAATGTGCTTAAATTGCACTTCATTCTAATTGGAGCTCTGCGTAAGTGCTCCGATCTCATATTTCTTTTCTAAACTAGAGAAGAAGGCCAATCAGTTTCAAATTTTGCTCTATAGAGAAAATATAGAGAGCTTAATGAGGGAATTATGAAGCCAAATACAGCTGGCATATGACAGCCATTAAGTAACACTGTAGTGGATCAAATACAAGGCAGAAAAAAATATATATATTTCCACACATGCAATGAGGAAAAAATGCTGCAAAATGAATTCATAGCAATAAGTGCAAGATGAATAGCACTTTGCCCATGCCATACAGCACAGTGTTACATGGCAAATGGTAAATGCAAGAAAGCCCAATATAGAAACTTGCAAATGAGGGAAGGAGAATAGTAGCACACCCAAAGCAGATCTGACACTAAATACCTGCTGATGTTTATCTTTTTACAGAAAAAGAGGAACCCTGCAGAAAGAAAAGAAGTTAGCTGCAATGAGAGATACTTCTATTGGTACTGTATATATAAAAAATTCTTAAAATTGGAAAGCATCTTTAGCTCTGTGGAAATATAATGAAGCAATTCAGACAGAACATAGACAGGCATGCCAGGTTCTCTTATGAACTGCCCCCACAATCAGATTCAATCTCCAGTCTTGATTTTCACAACGGTATGTCAAATCGAGTTTGAAGTTTGAAGCAGGTACGTCAGAGTGGAGATGCGGCTCTGCTTCATTTTGGCTCAAACCGGAAGCTGTTATCATTTTCTTGCAGGCTTGTTTGGCAGTGTCGAAATAACCGCGCGGTGTCGATAAGTGAGTTTGCTTTGGCATTTGTTTGAGGAGATGCTTTCAAAATTGCTACATCTTCCCAGAAGAAGCTCACGTTATTCATTTTTGTAAAGAGCGTTCAGCAGTTCGCAGTCAGCTGTTTAGACCGTATAACCCATCAGATAACCAGCCATACTCCGAGCGCAATGCCGACCAAAAGCAGTTCCGTTTCAAATCATTGATGCCAGTCTGTTTTTCTGTCTTTCGTTTATCATTCCTCAACCCACCGTGTTTGCCACAGATTTCATTATACATTTCATATTAACTGGCTTACTGTTTTCTCTCTACTTGCTGAGTCATACTGTGGCACTTCGGTGTGTCAGCGTTGGAGTAGTTTTGGATTGTTGCTCTCCCTGCCCTCAGCTCCTTCTTCATGAACAGACGGGGAGCTTCCAAAGCAATATCACAAACATCATTGCTCTGCTTGTTTATGGCGCAATAAACTTTGATGAAACTGCTTCTGGCAAAAATTACTTAACACAATTTCATTGTTAACTGCTCTGCTCAAACCGAGGCCATCTGGTCAGCACTATGACTCATTAGCAAATAAACCAGTCAGGATATCACGGCCACAGCCAATAAAAAAAATTAAAAAAAATCTTTTTGGACAGGCCGTTACAAAAGGACCCTTGTAAACCATTTCCCTTCTGCTACATAGACCTTATGATGTGCTAATCGCAAAGTTTATAGGACCTCTAGGATTTTTTTTCAACTTTCATTTCAAGGCTTCTGTTGTTGTATTGCAGGTAGCCCTAAGGTAATTCCCTGTTAAAAAAAAAAATGAAGCTCCAAAGTATATATACTAAGGCTAATGAGCAACATAACGAGTCATTTTAAGAGTTGGCTATCACAAGAAACCCTTACAAGGCTACAGTATCCTATTACTTTTAGTCACTCACACATCCACAGGTGGTACATTTTTTTGCACATGCTGCGGTGCTGTTCGGGGATTTCATCAAAGTCTTGGTAGAAGCATGGCTTGAGTGGGATGAATCCCGGCAGAGGGGGGAAGTTTGGTTCTGCAACAAATAATGTGACAAGAGTTAGACGTGCGGACCGCGTTTAGTAGTTTCCTTTACGGTTCATTAGAGTGTAACTACTGACCAGCCATGCGCAAGCCGTAGCGTTTGCTGTTTCGACGCACTCCTTCGGTCTCTTAAACCTGCCAAATAAGAAGACACTGAAGTTTAGGAGGACTTTATGGCACTTTTATATGTGTTTCCCCCCCCCCCCCTTTTTTTTATATGCACATCCAAGGTGTGGAGGCCAATCTTATTTAGACTGCTGCCATACCAACCTACTTCAAACTAAAACTATAAACTAGGAGACGTTCTGCCGGGGGAATTAAGGCGTCAGCTGCGTCCTGCCAATGGTGGTCAGATCGTAGGATAACGAGTGAATCCTTCCGGTTCCAGTAAAAAAAAAAAAAAAAAAAAAAAACACCAAACAAAATATGAATTCAATTCGGAAGACCGGACAAGCACCAGTGTGGAAATTTGCATCCCGGCTCACTGGAGAGAAAATGAGCCAGCAATACACAGCTGTGAAAATGTAGAATATTTTGAAAGAGATCTGGCCATGCTATCCTGGAATTACGGATTTCACAGGAAACATAAGCTCCTTACCTTCTCCAGAGAGCAGTCGCGTCTCTATTTACAGTAAAACACTGTCCAACGGAGACTTTAAATGCGCTTTTAAGAGCGTATGAAACAAGGTGATAAACGCAAGCGAGCGATTAGACAATTATAACATTTTCTTCGGCACAATTTTCCAGCGCGATAAATCCTAACTATCCTAACGCTCTACCAATCGCCGCGCTTCAATCTGCTGTCACTTTGATCCAGACCAATAGGCAGATTAGTCTAATCCTTGACGTCGAATTGTTGACCCAATCACCGTTCAGCTCATGGCGCTGAACCTGGTGCACAGACGTGGGCTCTCTGTCCAAGGTGCTGAACAAGAAGTATCAACGGTGTCTGCAGCATGTACTGTAAATACTGCATATTTATTACACCCATTGTGGAAAACTTTTTTGTTTGTTTGTTTGTTTAAATGTGCTTTGTTTCCAAACTCAAATCCCTGGTTTTACAATACGATATAAAATACAATATAGAATATGTTTAGAACTTTTTTTTTTACGGATAACAAACGCAAAAAATCCAAAATGTTAGAGACATAACCCTGCTTCACTGAGACTAGGGAGTGGGCTGTAAGAAAAATCTTCTAAGCGTTGCAGTATACTGTACTGACTAATGCTGACCTGACTCCAAATCTCCATCTGGGGTCGCTGTTTGACTGCTGTAACAGACTGGAGGGGAAGTTCAACTTGGTTGATGCAATACATTGGCAGTAAGTACGTGTTGGCATACATATATGCCTGGCTAGGACGGACCTTTTTTCATATTGCAAACCGCACGAAAGGATGGTAATCTATCAACATCTGTGTGACGGTCACACATGTTTAGAGCTTTAGTATGAATGCACTGGATTAAAGCAGGTCTCACACCAGATAGTGTTTGGAAATCATAAGCAGTTCTATATGGGTCCTTTAATAACCCGTCCTATCGTCTCTGACTTTCAGTGCAATGTGTATTAAATGGGACCCAGACACTGCAGACTTGTGTATGTGCATGAGCTCTTACCTCACCTTGATTAATGTATTCTGATCTGTATCACGTGATTCTATTAGTCACAAAACTAAAAACATGCATACAAAAACATATTCATGTACTGAATGTAATAAGCTTTGTGAATATACAGATTGTTAGTGTTATTTCAAGTACTTCTTCCCCATTTAATCCTGCATGCTGGGTGTCCTTGTGTAAGATGAATGTGTGAGCATGATGAAGTAATGATAAATATGTAATGATGATGACCATAACCAAATTATAGAACTGCTGTGCATTTAAAATATAATTACATTTTTACAAACAAAAAGCATAACCTCTCTTTCGCTCTCAATTCACTTCAGTACGTTTTATTGGCATGACAGTTTACATATACAGTTTTGCCAAAGCATGCAACTACAAAAATGCAGTATATAGTTTTATCTGTGTCTCTCTCTACTTTACTTCAATGCCCTGTACCAGTTCAGCAGAGGCCAGGCACCTCAAATGTACTCCTACGCACAATTTTCTTGTTGATAGTGCTGCTGCTTCACTGCATATGACACTAGATACTGTTGTCCTGAAAAGAAGGCAGCGAATCAGAGGAGGTGAGCTCTGTAGTACAATTCCCAATTGTACATTTTAAAGCAGACATCACAAAAGCTGGAGGGGAAGTAGCACTCTAATTTAGTAGAATTGCGCCTAACCTGAAAAGATACAGTTGCATTACAGAAAATCTTTAAAAGAGGAAAACTAGAACAATCCAACGTTTCTTTTCAGCACTGTAGCCAGGCTAACAAAGAGTCACAGCTCTGTGGAACCTTATTCTCTGAGCTCTCAGCAGTAGCGACTTCATTACTTATTTACAGAAATAACAGTAATATTAGAGATAATGGTTACTATTACGTGCAGAAATGCCTGTAAGATCTAAGACTGCTTCTCCCCTATAGATCAATCAGTGCTCAGTACTCCAACAATCACCTCATCTAAACCATCCACATGTCTGTTAGACCCCATCACGACTAGACAGCTCTAGGAAAACTCTAGTTTTTCCTTCAACACTTCTATATTAGATCTCATGAATCTATCATTATTGCTTTTAAAGTTTAAACTTTAATTAAACTTCCTACTATTGACCCAGGTGTTCTAGCCAACTAAATACCAATCTCCCCTTTCCTTCTAAAATCTTTGAAAAAGCTGTTGCAGATTGGTTATGTGATCCCCTGCACTGCATCGATCTGTGTGACGAGAGTTAGTCAGGATGTAGAGCACACCATAGTACTGAAACAGCACTGGTGAAAGTCACTAATGATCTTCTTGTAGCATCAGACATTGGACCCATCTCTGTACTTGTCCTTCTAAATCTTAGTGCTGCATTTGACACTAATGATCATAACATTCCATTGGGATTAAAGGAACCACACAAGGTTGTTGAATCTTACTTTTCAGAAAGATTCCAGTTTGTACATGTTAATGATCAGCCATCCACCCACACTAAGATCAATCACGGAATTCCACAGCTATATCTATCCATGAATCCAGACAAAATTAATAGTAAAACTCCAAGCACGTCTCCACGACCTAAAAGCCTGGATGACTGGATGAAATGTTTTTTTTTTTCCTACATTCAGATAAAACTGGAGTTATGGAAACTGACCCTAAAAACCTTAGAGACTTACTTTCTAATCTCATAGTTAGCCTAGATGACAATAGCTTGGCCTCCAGTACCACTGTGAGGAACCTCGGAGTTATCTTTGACCAGGACTTATCACCTAACACGCACTTAAAAAGAATCTCTAGGACTCCCTTCATCTACATAATATCGCCAAAATTATGAACATCCTAGAGTGATACTGAAAAACTTGTCCATGCCTTTGTTACTTCCAGGTTGGACTTCTGTAAGTCATTACTATCAGGTTGTTCAAATGATTCCCTGAAAAGCCTCCAGGGCGGACACCCTCTGTACTTTTAAGACTTCCCCTTTTGATAAAGCTTATAGGACTGGCTCAGGCGATCCTGAACCATCTCTTAGTTAAGGAAGACCTATGATGCACTGGTCACCTCTCCTCTTCTATCTTTCTCTCTTATATATATGTCACTATTATACATAACATTGTGCCTTCTCTCTCCCATAGATTGCCCTTTTTACTCATCCTTTCTGGAGGTATCCCTGTGGTTCTGGCCTCACCTAACTGCCCACTGTGCAACTGTTTTTATTTTGCTGCTGTACATTTCTTTTCTCTCTCCCCTTTCCACTCATCCCAACCAGCCGAAGCAGATGGCCACCCACTCTGAGCCAAGTGCTTGCTCTTGAGGGATTTGTTGGGTTTTTCTCTGTATAAGATTGTAAGGTCTTGACCTGGAGATAATTTTGTGTGGTGAATTGGTGCTGTATAAATAAAACTGAAACTGAACTGAATTGAACTTCTGGAGTGCATCAAGAATGAATATGACTGTTATTGTATCTTTACTTTTTTGACAGAAAATGGCATTTTTGGGAGACTCACATTCTAGTCTATAATCATACGCTCATTTTGTCCACTTATTACACAGCTTTGTAGTGATTTGGGGGAATATTACAGAAGCAGAAGAGGAGTGCAGGAATATGTTTGGTTTCCGATGGTGGGAATCAAGCTGGGATAAATGGGTTAAGCGCTTTGTTCAAGAGTATCCTGTTAGCAATCATCCTATGGAGTAATAAGACTAAAATGAAATGGCTTGATAATTATTGTTATCGGTGTTGAGAAATCTCACTGAGCTTCTCAATGATAGACCCTCATTACATAAACTGGATGTGGGAGACTATCTTACCCTTTAGTAATTTTAGTAAAGTTGACTTGCTAAAATGTAATAATAAGACAATTATGAAACACGAGTAGCAAAAACATGTTCTAACAATGCAACCTGATCATCTTCTCCTCTGTCCCTTAAAGGTGCCCAAAGATACTGCTTGCATGAATTGACATTTTGTCCATCCATCCATCCATCCATCCATCCATCCATCC
>JAPQRN010000018.1:13332136-13356808 GCA_037367275.1 Coranthus polyacanthus
TAATTAAACCTTCTTCAAAAATGTCAAATCCTCCATAAAACACCACGATGATCTTACATCAGAACTATTTAAGTTGGCACCCCCCCCGTTCCCACCTCCTCCTCCCTCTTTCCTTGCCTGTTCTTGCTCGGAGAGCACATGTGCCTTTCCTGCTCTCCATTTTTTTAGCCAGATCCTCACATACAAGCATTCATCCAGCGATGCAAAGTTGCACGTTTGCTTTGCACATGTGCACACGCAAAGGTGCATGATCACACGCTGGCGAATTTGCAAGAAGGATGTCGAATAAATATCACCCGAACAGATGGATGCAGATTTTGCATGATTGTAACTTGGAATAGGTGGTTTTCACGGGAACATTTCTCTCTTGTATTTAGAGTGTTCGTGAACGTCTCAAACATTGGGTTCATTCAGGGCAACACATTAGCAGTCATTACAGGCGACCGCTTAGCCAAACTATTCTCCTCACTTATGCTCTAGCAGAGAATAGACGAGCATCATAACAGACAGACAGTGAGGGCGCTTGAGGTAACATACATTTGGATACATTTCTTACTGCAAGTGTATCGGCAGCGTATCGCTCTGAGTGGACCTTCAGTGTTCGAGGAAAGCTTGGACTTGAACAATAAGAAGGAAGAATGGGTGTGTTAGAATCACCGACAGCTTTTCAAGACTCCAGCGACGACCAGCCAGCCAGTGTCTGGTGAACGTGCGTGTGCGCGTATGTACACACGCATGTGTGCTTATTACGTGTGTGGACCAGCAGCCAACACACACACACACACACACACACACACTTAACATTCGTTCGCAACATGGCGTTGAAGCGCCGAGAGACACGACGGCTCTCCCCCGACTAATGCAACCTTATTGTTAGGAAAAACCAGGGGACTGTTAACCAAAGAGACCTAAACAATCACAGAGACTCCCTTACGCACCGGCGGAGACAATAGCGGATTCCAACATATCCATGTCGCTATAACGGTATAGCTGGCAGTACAGACGCACGCTGCTACCCCACTGGTGGAAATCAAAGGCTGTACATGGCGGTGGAGAGTACAATTTGGCTGTTCTGTCTTCTTTCACTGTTTTGTGTTCCATCCAAGCAAGGTAAAGGGCTTACTTTACGCATTTTCGTGTGTTTTAGAGGAGTGCATGTGCGAGATAGTGGACCATTCGTATTACTCTAAAGTGCAGTTAACCCAGAACATCAGTGGGCTATGGTTAAAAATTTAATAATAATAATAATAATAAAAATTAAAAAAATTAGCAGCCTACTGGGTGAGTTTGCACCTTGCACGGTCCTTGCAATCTCTCCCTCTCTCTCTATTCTGTCTTCACCTCATGTGGCCTCTCATGAGGTCGCCGTGTATTCTTGTTTCGTGGTTCTGTCTCAGGACACGCTGTGGGGCTTTTAGCGTTAGAAGTTGCAAGTTGCAGTCGTTTACCAACGAGCAGCCCCGAAATGTTGCCACAGGGCGGACAGAGGGCTCTGAGCCGATCGGGAAAGTTTAGCATCGAACGTAGGGGTCTATTATGAGAACATGTGGACTCTGCCTGGGTGTTTAATATGACCGGAGCTCCTCGAGTGTAGCTCGGTCCTAGAAGTCACGATTGTCAATATAGAATGTGAAGATTTTCTGCGAGTTTAACGCGATCGGGCGCGTGTGCTCGAAGAGTTCCGAGGACCTCGTGAAAAGTGCACGAATGCGCATATGATTAGAAATAGGTCTTTTAGTCGCGCATGCAGCTCAGAGAGGGAGAGATGTTTAATTTCATATAGACTCCATATAGAGGGGAGGTGGACTTGGTTGGAGAGGAAAGTCTGCCCACACAGGCGACGAGTGTGGGTGAGATTCTGGCCACGGCATTTACATGACAAAGCCCTGTGCAGAATATTAGTGAAGGTGCATTTAATAAACAAGGCTCTTTGGAACAACGAAAAGAAGAAATGACATAAGAAATTGTTAGTCTGTCATTCGTGTTTAGGACTCTTTATTTTTTTTTTAAGTAGATCACATGCTGGTCCCGTTGAATGCCATCTGAGAACACTTGGCTGTTTGAAATTACTGAAACAAGCTACAGGTGCGGAGGAACAAGAGGAACAACAATGTTACAGACCTTCAAGAAAACAAATGAATGCGAAATGAAAGGATTTGTCTGATCCTTGTGTATGAATCTGGAGGAGTCTCTAATGTACAGTCGCCGTGGTGTGATACTAAATACTTGTAGTCTCACCGTTTGATGCACAAAGTATGAACATGTTGGTATGTCTCTATTTAGAGGAGATGAATCACGTGGGACTCAGTGTGCGTTAGTGTTTCAGAGAAACAGATGGAAAAAAAAAAAAAAAAAGGGTGAGACTGAAATCCCAAATATCTGGCAAAATCTAACCATAACTGGGCTGGGTAGGTTCGATAAATGCCAAAAAGCGTATATATGTTCAAAGCTTTTCAAAGTTGAAATTATTTGCTGCTTCTTTTCTGTCACAAACGTGCTTATATTTGGCTTTTGGATGGACGATACAACCAGAAATGTGAGGGTGCAAAATTGGGAACTGGGAAATAAAAAAAAAAAAGAGAGAATTTCATAAATATATAATAGACGGAAGTATCAATTGATGAATAAAGAAAATAAACTGGCAAATGAATCTGTTAAGACAGTTTATGTTAGTCGCATGGTTGTTTGAATTGCTGTCATTGCTGTCTGTAAATACATTTAAAAGTCACTGTCAAAAGCAGACCCCTGGAGAACATGTAATGATAACTTAGGCTTGAATCAGGTGTGTATTATATCAAATATACCGTTTGTTGCAGGTTGTTCCACGTGAGATGTGGTAAATGGCTATTTTGCAAATATAAAAAAAAAGAATTGTCACGACGCACAATGCATTGTTCAGACTGCCGGCCGATCGGATTTGTTCCTCAAATGAGATCTCGAAGACAGATTGCTGTTATTTGCAGGTGAGAGTTGCATGTCGTGTTTTGAGTGATGCAAAAGACACTATGAAATACAAGCGTTAAGTAGCCAGAGTATCCAGACTGAGATGCATCTGGAAAAGAGTCACATTCAGACCGCCTATAAATGTGGTTTGGATCTGGTTCACACTTTTTTGGGCTATTTTCAGACAGTCTTAAATCCATATTAAAATGTCTAAGACCGGCTAGACCTAGTATATATTTTTATATATTTTCTTGACTTGTCTACTTAAATCAAACGTTTCCACCAATTTTTAAATTTTTAAATCTATAATTGATTAGCTGTTCTGGTCTGTTTCATTTAGTCACCTGTCGATGGTGTTTTATCCCCTTTGTGAAACATTAATGTTTAATCTATTTCACTACAATGAAAGGACATATGGCGAATATCACCAATCACAATGTGAATGAAACTGTAACATATTTTGTTGAGTTACCTCTAAATAAAATACTGCGAGTGCATAAACCCAGCCACACAGTGTATACGTTTATAGCTTTTATAGTGAAACGTAATAATAGAAGTGGTCGACTTGAAACGTGCAGCAGTTGACATCATCTGCTTTGCGTCCTGGGTAGTTTGTAGCATCGATGTTGCTAGGCTTGCGGATGTTTTTAAGTGTGTTTATAATAGTGATTCTGTTAGCTGTCAGTGTTTAGCTCAGTTCAGTTATGTGCTTAAGGGCCTTATAAAGAAGGCAACCAGTGGTCTACCTCCTTGACTTCCATCTAACATAGCAGCAAAAGGTCAAAGAACACAATTTATATAGAGTTATATTACCATGCCCTGCAGATTCCAGCAGACACAGAATAAGGAATTACTCCCCTTGAGATCTTACTGACAGGAGAGTGAGTGCCACACCGGAGGCGATCACATCTAGATGATAGAATCTAATGCAGCTAAAGGACGATACTGTTGGAGGTTCTCTGTGATGAGGCATGAGAGTGAACGGGAAAATTACGTGTGATATTTTCAGTGTAAGATAATGCACTGAATATACGTATTCAAACCTTTTTTTATGAAAGAGCGCACTAAAATCTATTTGAGCATTCAAGAATTGCCATCAAAAAGTGTTTTTGCTTCAGAGCAAAAGCCAGATTTGTATTCATGAGCTTTGTAAAACCTCATGAATACAAGCTTTATGATTCAGTAAACAGATTAGTGTATTATTACCAAATAATTATGCTGAATTGTTATTAGACCAGTGAACAACACAGTCATTGGGGCTGACCTGTTGTGTGCATGTTTGTGTGTGTGCATGTTGTTAGTTTTAAACAATGGAGCATGAAAGCATGGGGGCAGGGGATGATTCTGGGACGGGGATGAATTGTCGGTGGTCACTAGTAGGGCAAATACGAGGGCAAGGGCCATTCCTACATGACAAACAATGAGTTTGTTTTGTCTGTTACGGAGATCAAATAAAAATGTCAGCTTCACTTAACATATCACCCCCAAAGAGATGAAATGTAAATCTAGTTGTTATACAGTTATCAATTATCGTAATAATAATTAAAAACAAAACAAAAAAAAACCCTGCAAAATGTTTGCATGCACCTAAAAATGCAGAGAGAGTAGTCTACTGGCAGACTGCTGTTTATATCCGCTTAAAGCATCAAATTGGTAACTTGCAAAAAGTGTTGGGATACTCTTTAGTAGAAACAGTCTACATGTACATTAAAAATGAAAATGGCCGTGGGCCTGACATCTAAACAGCTTTTCTGCTCTATTATTTTCAGCAGAAAAGCTGTTAATAACACGTTATAGGTTCTGAGCCAGAATAAGACAGAATGAGTGAATCTAATTGCTGTGGCAGTTATTGTGAATAAACCCCAGTGCTATTTTTTTTGGTGCGGTTCTTTTAATTTAATGCATGTTAAGCCCCAGTTACAGTGTGTTTCATTTCGTTTTAATTTTGAGTTTTGCCTGAATTGCCTGAAGTTTCATAAGTTGCGACCAGTTTGGGGTGGAAATGCGTAGGAACTTGGCCGTCTGTACCTTCTGGTTGCTCGTTCTTTCTCCCCAGCTTGTGCCACACATCTACTACCAGCACTCATTAATGTCTTTGACTTCATTATGTGATTATGACGGCTTCTTCAGCTCTGGTTCCACTTGATACATTGCACAGACAGAGTGAAATACTGCAAACTCGACTGCAACTGAATCACATTATCTCAGTGTATAATTGAGATCCAGTCTCGAAGTGACTTTTTTAGGGGAACTACTGCTGTTATTCCAATATTCTCCGGTTAGAAGAAGTCTCTCCAGCAGCTTATCTCATACAAAGTTAATATTTCTACTAAAATAACCTTCGAAAGTGAGCCTGCTGCTTAAGTGACCCTTACAGTATTAGACATGGTAGTGGGAGGAAAATGTTTTTTTGAGTCAACCATTTATTCTACTCACTGCACCAGGGTACTCGGGGGCAAAGTCCGTTCTCTAGCTAAAATATCATGGAGAATTACACAAGGGGTTACATTTTCAACATTATAAGGCAAGCTTCTGGAAATTAATTTCACGACTTCAGACACTTTTCACTGTCTCCATTCAGACCCAGCGTCGTTTTGCTTGTCATCATGGGAACACTGAAAGAAATCAGCCAAAACTGTTAAAATGATAGACTTCAACAAGTCTGGTTTCTCCTCTGAGAAATTTCCAAATGTTTGGAGTTACCGCGTTCATGTCATGTTTACAAAAGAACACGTTGACTTCTTTCAGTTTGCTGCACAGTGAAGTTGTGGGTATTTATGTCAGAAATGTTGCTTCACCGACTGTGTTAAAGTTGACATTCTTTATGACACTTTTACGCCAGAAATGCAATGCAGTTTTTATCTTTTTTAAAATATTCTCCTGCTTCTTCGCCACTTCTCTGTTTGCATGTATTACCTTCAATCGTGGGGTGATGGGTTGCAAAGCCTCGCTTGTAAGTAGTCAATCAGGTGGATAAACAACTTAAAAATACAAACCTTCAGATAATGACACAGTTACCTTATAGAATTATGTCATCATAGCTGCAGAGGCAACATGAGAAGTTGCGATGTTGATAAATACTGTTGCAGAACGGGCAGAATGTGCATCTCCTTTGAGTTTCCTTTTCCAGTATTCTCTCATTTCTTGGTCTTGGCTTGTTCTGCCAAATATTGAGACAAATTTGGCTTGTCTAGATGTTTGGTTCTTTTCCCCAGACGCTCTACTATTTCATCTCTCCTGCAGGCAGGTAGTAAGCAACTGGCTTGTGTTACTGTAGGTCGTGTGCTGCAAGCGGCAAACCAAAACATAGAGATGGAAATGGCTGAATGCTGCAGAGAGACTGGAATGTTATTACAGACTGGGTCCAGTAGCGCGAGCAAATAAATAAATAATTACACTTGAACTTTTCCTTTCAATTGTATCCGTTTCTCGCACAAGTTTACTCACAGCTGACTGCTTCTCTCTGAAAATGGAATGGATGCAATGTGGTGTAGTGGTGTTTTTGGAGGCTGTGCTTTATTCTTTTATACTTTTTAATGTTCGGTACCTGCTGACATGGTACCCAACTGGTTTACGAAAGCAAAATAATCAGTGTATTGGACAAGAATGTAGGCTCATTCAACGTCCTAAACAAGATGCTCTTGTGGCAAGTGAAGTTGCTGCAGGTGATGTATTCTCTGCCCGGCCCTGTTTATGATGGAGTAAATGTACGTCTGCACCCGCAGGTTGTCGTTTATGTCTGCTCCTGAACTCTGCTGTCATCTTTAATGTTTTAAAAGTGTTCAGCTCCACTTTGTTGTGTCTACACCAGAGGGCCAGCTGTTCAACCTTGCGTATAGTATCTGCTACAGAATATTAAGCATTGAATTTTTAAGATGGGCTGCATGCTGGATATCTACAGTATGGCTTGCACTGACCAATATATGAGTGCAGCGGGTAGAGAAATAAATCAAAGTTATGCTACCTACAGTATTTAGGTGTCTGTTTTCGTCCGTCAACTCCTGTTCCTCTCTGTCATAGCAAATTAAGAGGCTTGAAGTAATTACATTTCTAATATTATTTTATTTATACAAATGGTGCTTTTAACGTCTGTGTTCTGGTTGTTGTTGTTTGAACTTTGTCCAGGACCAAACTTTGTCTATGACCATTCATCACTCTGAAGTTCTTAGATTAAGTACATACACACATCTCTTGAGATCTAAAATCAGTGTTTGTTTAACAGCAGTGCCTGAATAGCTTATTGTACATTAGTGGCAAATTAAGTATCTGCGTGTGTGTGTGTGTTTGCCAAGGTGCATACACCCCACATGCCTGCTTGTTTGTGTGTAAGCGTGGGCGTGTCAGCTGCGATTTGTGAGTGCATCTTGATCCCCTCCCCAGAGAGTCTATGCTAAATTAGGATGCATATTATTTAAAGATGCCCTGGGCTGAGTTTCAGCTGGGTATATTTGTGCAGTGAATATGTTGATTTTTATGGTGCCCTGTGTGCGCCTATTCATACTGCCAGGGAGGCAATCTTAAGCACAGAAGTGGCGGTATCAAAGGAAAGAAACTCTTGAGCTGCATTTTGTCTGCTATGAATTCAAATGATTTGCTCTCTTGGGATGTTCAAAGGTTTTGTTTTTTTTGTGTGTGCTTTATTTTCATTTGTAAATAGCATTGGCTCTCAAAAATCAGAAACATCTGAAAATCCGAAATGGTGAGCTAATGGATGTTTAATTTTGTATGTATGTAATTTAACAAAGATGGGGTTTAGGTAAGCACTGGCCTAAGTCATTTCTGTGCCTCAAGACTTACTGAATTACTGTTGCTGCTAATGTCGTAGATAACTTTACATGATGCGATTTGAGCTGGCACCGAGTAGGGTGTTGATTGCACTAAAGGACATATACTATTTTAATTGAACAAGCTTCAAGCCAGGACCTAATCACAGCATCATCTGAATCCCAGCTCTATCTCTGTACTCAACCCAAACCCCCTGATATTTCATTACATCACAACACCAATCATTAATTTAGTGCGTATTTCCTTATTTCACAGACTTGCCCAGACATTTTTAATGGGGAGATATACGCCGCATATGTGTATATTTGATGAATCTTTATTAACCACTTTTTATTTGGTATCGCTTCTATCATGGAAGTTTAATCTCTGTGTGTGTACGTGTGTGTGTGTTTTTGCAAGGGAAGCAGCAGTCTGGCTGCGCTCATTTGGTCAACTAACCTGCATTCACATTCCTTCCATTCCACCCTGCTGTCTGCTTGGTCACATGAGAACAGGGGAGGTGCATTGGAAGCCGTGCAGGTACTAAGATGGGCAAACATAGATAAATATTGCTGTGTCGATCTCAATTTGTACTTCTTCTGTAAAG
This sequence comes from Coranthus polyacanthus, assembly GCA_037367275.1. Lineage (NCBI taxonomy): Eukaryota > Metazoa > Chordata > Actinopteri > Kurtiformes > Apogonidae > Coranthus > Coranthus polyacanthus. The sequence goes on from JAPQRN010000018.1 coordinate 13,340,451, forward strand.
CTGTGATAGTTTGTTGTTACAAAAGTGAAAGGTGAAACTAAAAGCTACAAAGGGAACGAGTCAATTACCAACATTTGGTCCAAATGCAGCGGTGGATTACATGTTAAATCCACTTTTAAATACAGACACACAATTGTGAAACCCTTGAACAATCATCTGTGCCTTCGTGTTGAGCACACACCACATACAGACCTTACTTAAATATCAGGGGACTTCTCTCTCACTTTGGCGATGGAAAATGTCATCATTGAGCACCGTAGTGTGAGCGTAATTTGTGGGGCCTGCTCAGTGCAGCTTGCCCTTCATCGGTGCACGTATGAGGTACTGTCACATAGCAGTCTCATTCATCATCCTGACCTTGTATGAGATGCTCAGCCCTGATCCCTACACACAAATACATGTGTTTCCCTTCAAAGAGTGCTGTTGAGAAAGATTGGAGTGTTCTTCAGACCTCGTTGCCATGTATCATTTCATCTGCTTAGTAGTATGCCTTTCAGCTATACCTAACGTATCTATAAGGGGAATGTTCAGATTCCCAGTATGCCATCTAATGCCGCACAAACACACACACAGCACAAATTCCTCTACATTCATTGTGCTGCTGCATGAATACACAGATTCTGATTAGATCTCCCGTGTTACTTCCATGTTAGTTTTATTGCAAGCTTTGTTGACTCATGCAAGTGGGCCTGGCACTTGACATGGCCATGTAGAGGCCCCATGCTGCTTGGAGGCCCTGCGTGCAGAAACGCTGCTCTGTGATTGGAGGAGGCCAGACTGGGATGAATGAGCACTGTACATAGAGCAGGAGGCATGTGGGACTGCACTGGTACGCCCCCTCTATCCCTCGTTTTCTGTTCTGCCTCTTTTCCCTCTAATACACATTCAGTGGAACACAGCAGCCATGTTTGTCTCACCACTACCCTTTTTTGTTTGTTGCGCACTCAGCCATTTGTTGTATCACTGGCTGCGAGTAGAGAATCATTACTGCTGTATATGACCTTAATGATTGAAGTAGTGAATGCCAAGTTTTTTGGTCCATTGGGGTGGCTGAAAAAAAGCTGTTTGTCATTTTTTTTTTCTTAATCTGCAGTAGGTATAGTATAACAGGTGTAAAAGCTGGTTCTCAGCAATAAATGTTACAAATGTGTTGTTGGGTGGTAATCAGACGATAGTCGTTTTGTTATAGATACAGATGTATGATATGTATCTTGAGCAGGAATGCCTAAAATGGCCTCCCTTCAGAGGAAAACGTGCACCCTTCAAACTCAATACAGCATTTTTTTCTGTTATTAACATTTTTTGTCCGTCATCGTGTGTCTGAATATCAGACTTGTTTTCAAACAGTAATAAAAGTCTTTGATTCACGACGGCCGTGCCAGCTCTCTGACAGTGAAACTGAGCATGTGGTTCGATGAGGGTGTGAGAAGAACCCTGCTGAATCGTCATGGGAGGAAACACAGCTGGAACGGTCAACACCTGACACGGCAGCTGTTCACATTGTTGAGTGACTCACAGCCTCACTGTGGATTCAGTCAAATGTTGAGCCCTCAGTATGCAGCTCAGCTTAACTAGTAAACAGTTTTAATTTGCCACAAAGAGCAATTTAAGTCTAACAAAGAGGTTAAAGGTATATAGGCATTTTAACAGAAAGAGCCAAATGCAACAGCGTGTAGCTGGGAACGCAAGGAAGGAGTCTGTCTGATAAAAGGATAAATATTTAGACATTATATTAATATGGTTCTCTTTATGAGATTTTCTGTCTCTTTTATTGCACAAGCATTACAACGGGCCTGAAGAAACATGATAACTCTGTATCCCTGTAGAATTCGTGGCTAGCTCCTTCTCTGCTCAGATTATCACAACTTGTGGCTTCGAAATATCGATTTATGCGCATGATGGGTACAGCTTTTGGCCACAAGCACACGTAAGTGGTAAAGCTATATTTTTATCTTGTAATTGATACACTGTAAGTGATTGAATTATCAAACAAATGCAGTGGAAGCAAGTTGAACCTGGTTTGAGGTTTGGTTTGCGGCATCCAGACCTACCACACACACAGTTTTCCTGGTGTTACTGTAAACTACTCACTGCTGTTCGTCGGGCCATCTGTCCCTGTCCACACTGTCTGTGTTTAGGTTTCAGTACACAGCAAGTATGTCGTGCTTGAGCTTTTCTGACTCAAGCACGACATACTTGCACGTTACAGTACATCGCTCAAGAACAACGCATAGCAGTTATCTTCTGTGGGTGTGTCAATTTAGCAGATGTACAAGGCAATCTGGTTACCACTGCGTTTGAGTGCCTTAGTGGTCCCTCTTCACAAAAGCACCTGAAATCACATTTCACTGCTCTCTTTCAATTGTGTCTCAAGGCTGCCCTAATCTAATCTCAGCGGCTCAATCCTCTATTCTCATTCTGTTTTTCCCTGTCTTTCTTTTGGTCTTGTAACCTCATCTAATCCTTTTTTTTTTTTTTTTACCTCTGTCACTACTACTATACTATCTCAATACCGAGCCAAATATGTGTAAGTTAACATGATGTATTTGGAATCTGACATCAGTGTAAGACAAGTGTTTGATTCCCAAAGAGTCCATAAAAACATGTTTCTGATTATACAAGTGGGCTATGAAAAGGGAAAACATCAGGTAAAAGGAAAATGGAAGCCTTTACATGAAACATGTTTTTAGACTCTTTGTAGGTATCGCCTGTCCCTGAAAGGCTTGAGGTATCACTTCACTGTAGAGGAAACCCGAGCTGTGGCCTCGGGGTCACTGGGTGTTCTGTCTCTGTTGACCGTGAGCTGGGTTTAGTGAAATATTCGCAGCACTGGATCACTCTCCTCCTCCTGCTCCTCCTCTTTCTCCTTTTGTTCCCCAAACGTCTTTTTTTGAATAGGTGATCCATTAACAGAAATGGACCAGGGGAATGAGTGTTGATGGTATCAAGAGCACTGCCCTCCTAAATTCTGCATCTCGTGTGCCTACCCCTGACAGAGTGTTTTGTTTAACTTGTCTGTCTCCCACTTGTTATGTTTTATTGTGTACTTCACCGTGACTGGAAATAAGTCACAGTGAAGTATTTTCTCCGTCCATTTCTTGATTTCTCCCCCTGATGCAGGTTCATACTAAGAAAGTAGACCAGAGATGAAATAAAATTGCATATTCGGGGGATCATATCTTCATTCCTTCTTAAGTCATCCATCCTAAAAGATTGTATTTTATTTGGGTCTGCAAATAAATTGGAAAAGACCACCTAAATGCCATTATTTGGTCTTATTTATAATGTATTGTGTATATGTTTTTGATGACACGTGTAATTTATCAAACATATATCTCTTTGAAATGGCTGTTTTACCTCGATGGTATTATAAGGTGCTGTGGAAATGGCAGTAACAATTGTCAGGAATATTCATTTCCGCACAAATCCGCTCTTCTCATGATTTCCTTTCTGTGTTTGATTGTCTCCTGTTGTCCGCCTGTCTCTATTTCATCCTCTCTCTCTCACTCTCCTCCCATTGCAAACCTCTGTCATCTCTCTACTTAGAGTAAGCTATGAACCTCTTGGCGCAGTGCCATCGCAATCCATTCACTACAGCTTAGCTACACCACACAGCCGCTACTATATCCCAGAGTGCACCCTGTCCTCTCCAGCAGCTCCCACTTGTAAAGTAAAATGGCAAAATGGCCACTTCACAGACCCTCCCCACCGCCACCACATTGTTTCCTCATGGGACACTGACAGCTACTGTGTGGGTGTGAATGTGTCTGCGTGTTTTAATGCAAGCATGTGAATATGTGTGTCTATGCTTCAAATGACCACAAATCTAGAGCTCATTGAGGTTGGCATTATGCATGTGTGTGAATATCAAGTGCCTTATTCCCAGATGAAATATCCACTTCTCGGTGTGACAGCCTTACCTCGCTTCATTTTCTAAAAGTTAGTAGGTCATGTTGAGCCTTTGCTCAAAAATGTTAGAATAACTTTTCTACACTTGTCTTGTTTTATTTACTTGAACTTTTTTTTTTTTTTTTTACACACAGGTAATGATGAATAAAACCTTCCTAAAAAAGTAAATGATCATTTCTCTTCAAATTTGGGTAATAGCTTCCATATCTGACGCAGAACTTAAACTCTTACCAAGTGAAACCACTGGCAGTGAGCTGGGAAATGGCTGCTAACACTTTAATGACTTAATGAGACCTAATTAGTTGAAATGGGAGAAAGGAAGAGAGGAGCAGTAGAGGCGATCATACAGTAGATGTGTCTGTATGTGCTGGTGCACACCGAACCAAGTACTTTGCCTGCAAGATTACATAGATATACCACAGTATACACCTGTGTATGTCTCTGCATGTCTGTATCTTTTATGGATTTTGTGTCCCCGTGTTTTTTCACGTCTCCATGACCGTTGTGTATGTACGTTTGTGTGTGCCACAGCACTTGCGCAGCATTAGCCGCCTCTTCATCAGGAAGCAATGGTGGGGGGTCAGGCCTCATTTAATCAAGGAAAAAATTCCATCACCCATTAACTTAATTAATCCAATGCTAGCAAAAGAGAAGCTGAAAGAAACCTGGCTGTGTGTGTTTGTGTCTGTGTGTACATCCCCTTTGTGTTTTTATACCAAATTCATGTTTCTTGAATGAGCAATAAAGGGAAGTGTAAATGAGATTAAAAATCACGTTTCTATCAGATATGCACCAAATCATGTAGGGAATTCATGAATGAAACAAGTTCCTCAATTAAAAGTGTTTATCGGTCACTGAAGAGCTCAGACCATCAGAGCTTTTATTTTAGATAAAAGTTAGTTTAGTTTTATTTTAGTTTTTAAAGCAACTTGAGACTTGAGAGCTGCTCAAAATACAGCTGTGTGTGTACAGCAAGAACGGACAGTTTTGAAAGAGTTTTCTTATTCGTGATAGCAGTTTCAAAACAAGCAATTACAAGTTGCTAAATTGCAGATGAGCACAGCACACAGATCGCTTTGATGGATGCAGGTCTACCTCTTCCAGTTACTTCATTCTGTAAAAGACTCAAGGAAGAAACTTTTTCCTGAATCGGACACTCAATCAGTTATGAAAGACTGATGATGTTGTAGTTTAATCAAAAGAATGGTGTCGTGGTTTAAAAAAATACATGATCTCAAACTAACAAGAGAATGTCTCGAGCTCAGCACATGTAGCCGTTCATCTCTTCACACTGGACGCTTCAGGGCCCCTGTTTCTCACCGACTATAATGCCCTGCTGCTGACATACAAATCCCTACATGCTGCTGTACACATTTCATTTTGAAAGCTCCTCCTCCTCTGACTGGCCTCCGCTCTGTCCCCAAAACACCCTGTCTCTGGAATGCACTACCTCGATCCATCTGTGCTGCCAACAGTATTGAGTCTACTGAAGTTCTGCTAAAAATGACAAATTGCCAAGTGTTGACACCGATAAAGTAGACAAAAAGAGCCAAAAATGACACATTTGTAATAAAGTAGCAATAATCAGATCAATAAAAAAAACAGGTTTAGTATTATATTAGTATTTGAGCTGTGGTGGTGTAGAGTGTCTGCAAAGAGCACGCCGTGAAAACATACGAAAAAACATAGACTGTGGTAGATGCAGAGCATAATTCTTTAAATAAGTATAATAAACTTCACTCTCTTTGTTCCACACAGAAAAGCCTGTTTCAGTGGAGCTGAGCTGCGGGGCTGGACCCAGCCATGTAGTGTTGGAACCTGGTTTGCCCCTCTTGCTGGACTGCAACTTGGGAGCCAGCGATACACCTTTCAACGTCACCTGGCTACAAGATGGCCAGCCCCTGCCTTTGGAGGGGGGTGACTTCCTACAGTATTTGGCCAATGGATCCTTACTTCTGATGCCCACCTCTAAAGATGGCCAGCATCCTCGGGGCATGGAGGGGGGCTACAGCTGCGTGAGTGCGAGCGCCCTTGGAGCCCTGACCAGCCGGACTGTGAATGTGCTCCTGGCAAGTAGGTGTTTAGAAGTACTCAGGGTGCTTAGTTTCTGTCTGGGTACACTGGTTTCCAGCTACAAACATAACACATGGTTAGATACAAAACTGGTAGCTTAAAATGATAGATGCAACTAGAGACAGACAGATTTATCTGCAGCAATAGGATGATTTACAAACTGCTGATATCACCAGAACATGGTTCTGATAGTTGCTAATGGCTAATATTAGGAAATACTGGCTCTGAGGGAAAACAATAGCTCTTTTTATGGTTAGTTTGATGTTGAGATTCCAGATTTATTGATTAATCACCTTGAGTTTGATGTTAAGTGATCCAGATGTATTTATTTAAGTATTATTATCTTGATGGTGTTGATGGTGTTCAATTCAACAGCTATTCAGCTTCTCGTACAGTGAGAGATAGATAATTTCCAACAATGTTGATGTTTGGGGGGCATGATGTGATTAATGATTAATGATCTGTCTTTTTATTAAACTGTCCTTATTATTATTATTGGCCTTTAAAAATCAACTACTGGCTGAACCACGAGTGAGTGAATATGTCTATCTTGGTGTGTTAATACTGGGAAAGATTGGTGATCTGTCCAGACTGTGCTCTGAAGAGCATAAATGGATAAAAAAAATCGAGGATAGGTGCACGCACAGCTAGGCACCATATAATTGGTCTACATCTGAAATTTGAAAGGACATTTTGATCAAGGTTGGAGTGTGAATTAAGGTGGTGGTTGGTGGTGACCGTTTTGACAATTATTTATGACAAATGTTTTTATGGTGAGGGGGGGCAAAATGCTTTAAATAGGCAAACAAAGTTACAGTACAGCATCACTGCTGTAAAGCATAGACCACTAGTTTAATTTGTCACCCAAGTATTCAGTTAGGTATGCATGCACACGCTCACATAGCAATGTCATTTGTCAGATTGGTCAAGGGAATTTCCTTGCATGGGTAGAGATGAACTTGGTTCTCCTCTGTCTCAGATTGGAGACTTATCCTCTAGTGGAGCACTAACAAGTGTCCTGGGAACAGGTACACGCTTAAACAACAGTCTGTTAAAAGGCACCGAGAGACAGAGGAAGAGACTGCGTGGAAATGAGAGAAACGAACAGTAGATTTGAATGTGAGGACGTGAGGACAGGCTGTAGCTTTTTAATCGCCCCTCCAAGGAGGCCTCTTTCTCTCCCACTCTTAAGTGGTAGTCTTTATTTAGTCATTAGCTTTGTGTAAAATGAAACAGTATCCTCTATGGATGCCCCGTCTTTTGTCAGCTGTCACATGCCTATTTATGAGGATCTCTTGTTTGAGGGACAATAAGGAGTAAAGGGGAGGGAGGGGAATGGATGAATGGTGGGAAGGCGGAAGAGGGTGAAGAGAGTTTGCGGTGATGGTGAAAGGAAGGGCTTCAGACACCATTAAGAATGACCTTCAGTTTGTGTGTGTGTATGTGGACGTAGCACAGTATGTGTGTGGTTTTTGAATTAAATCTGCGGTGAGAGGCTATGAGATAGATGTGAACAGGGCGCAAGAGGTCAGAGGCGAACTGCTTCAACATTGACATTGAGCGGACATTCTCATTTCCTACTGTGTCTTCACTACCAGAAATGAGACTGAAGAGAGAGATCACATCTGTGAAAACACATTATAAAAGCCACCTGCTCCAGTTTCCCCGTCGCAGTATATGATGCATGTGGCCAAAGTGGTGGAAGGGAAGAGAAGCAATGAAAGAGACCTGCTCGCTACTAAAATAAAAATAAAAATGTAAATGGGTCTAGAGTATTTTAGTCTCCTACCTATGTTTCTCTTGGCAAAATACCAGAGGCAGCTTACAGAGTGTACATTATGTTTCCCAAATATACTTACTGGTAAATTATGCTGCTGAAAATACAAATTTTAATGTTAATTAGAGCAATTAACCTTTCTCCTTATGAAACTGCTTTTTCTACAAAATACCAGCTTTTGCAACACATTTCAATGGACGAGCTAATGTTAGTGATTAGAGCCGTAAACATATTTTGATTTGAGAAATGGTCGTTCAAGTCCTATCATAAAAAAGTATGTGAAGTATGCTAAAAAATACATTTAAAGTATGTATTTTCCAGTAGCTTTTACAAATAACTGTTGAAACTGGAGACATGCTTGATGGGTTTTCAGTGTTAGTCAGCCTGAAAGCTGGGTAGCAGAGAGGTCATGGGTGGAATTATCTGCTTGCACAAGGGGAGGGGAAAAAACGCTGCAATCTGATAGCTGTGGGGCCAAAGAGTGGGGCATAGATAGAGGGACAGACAAAGACAGAGAAAGAGTCAGGGTAAAGTCAAGGGCAGGAAAGAGAGAGAGAGAGAGACTAATGAGGGGGAGCGCAGAAAGGCAAGATAGTGACTTTTTATGTAGTGCATCAAAGAATAACAGACTTTTCACAGACAGAGGCCAAAGAGCTTCCTAAAAATGTCCCTCTAAAACAAAGAACACCTCAACTGGACATATTTCTGAGCCTATAGCTTGATATTTCACCTTTCGCTAGAAGTGTATCATCCCATGGCTAGGTAGAACAGTGTCAACATTGCAACATATTGAGTGTTTGCTCTGCATGGTGCCCGATGGATCTGCCAAGGAATTTCGTTGCAGGCAAGGGGACACTCATGTAGTCCTGGGAAAAGGCTAATATGATTATGCTTTGACAGATTGGAGGTGGATGCACAGCCAGTACCCATTGTTCTGTCGCAGCAGGGGCAAAGCGTCTTCACTGAATAATTCCCGGCGCCTCTGCATTAATGTCTGCTACTAATGCGATCAGCTGATCAGCTGTTATCCAGAATTCACATAGAAACACACATACACGTTATCACAGGCAGGCCATGTACAGCCAATAACGCACACACAAGAGTAAACACTGAGGTACAAGTAGCTCACATAAACGTGCGTGCACATCCACACACGCACACACATGCAGAGAGTCTTGCGCCCCAGCAGGCACTCTGCCAATGTTATAGGTGGTGTGTTTACATGAGGGCATCGTGCCGCGTAATGGCTGGAAGTGACAGGGGTTAATCATCAACCCTTCTTGGAAAGCTTTTTTATGCAACACGCATTGCAAGGTTGTTTTTTTTGTTTTGTTTTTTTCGTTTCGTGATATTTTTAATGAATCACATGATTTTGCTACTATGGCCAAGCATGTGTCAGCCTGTGTGTACTCGCCGAGAAACTTTGTTCTTTCATCTCAGTAGGAAAACACAGATGTCCACTTTGTTGCCGTGAGTGACAGTTAGCGTGATAGGAGTTAGAGTAATCTCCTTGAGCCAAGAACGGTTTAGAGAAGATCTTGTCCAAAAATCTCGATAGGGATGGGGTACGGGAATTTCTTTCTAAAGTTTCACTTTTTATAGCATTAGCACTGTGCTTTTTTGAATGAGAATTTAGTCAGATTAGGGTTGGTGTTGTGGTTGTGGTTGTGGTTGTGGTTGTGGTTGTGTGCACAGGTGGGTGGTTTCGTCAGACACTGAAATCAACCTGTTCCCAGCCAGAATAATTTACACAAAACAAAAGGCAACATTGAAAACTCTTTTTTTTCAAGTGAAACCTGTTTAGGACCCGTAAAGTCCGTTTTACATTTTAGTGAAAATGTCTGATCTTTACACTAGACTTGACGCCACGCCGTCTTTACATGTTTTCATGTTGTGCGACCAACTCTACAAATCTGCTTAGAAACACTTCTGGTACTAGCGTCACATTGAATTTGTGTATTCAGGGTTATGTTAAGTAGTAGTAACTTTTAAAAATGATATAATTAAATCATCAACTCTGATTGTCTGCCATTACTACATACATTACATACTGTATTTTCTCAGTTAGGATTCGGAGTGTTGTTTCTTCCTGCCTTACTTTTGCCTTCCCTGCCTTTTTTTCCTCGGCTCTCTCCTTCTTTTATCCCCCCCCTCTTTCAACTCCTCAGTCAGAGCTACAGGCGAAGTGGCTGGGACAGCCAACCGGTTTTGTTCTTTTCTCCAACAGCCTGTTGGGGTCAGAGGTTAGGGGCCCTCAGACAGTACTCATTGCTGCCCCCTGGTGCTCAGTATTATCTACAGGAGGAAGCTTTTCTGCATATGTAAATGTGTTGAGGCTGTGAAAATTGGAGCTCTGCCAAGTTCTGACTAGGAGAGAGAAAATATCTCGTCAAACCTAATTGAATCCCCAAATTCTTATAATCAAGGCATTTAAGACTTAATTTGAAATAAAATAATAATTTGAATAGTCTGATCAAGGCTTTGATTAAATGTAAATATTTGAAATGATATCTGTAAAAACCTAAAACCTAGTGTTTTGGGCAGTGTTGAGTGATATGGATAATATATGATCACCATATTTTTTTCCATATTGATACTTATGATGATATATATTTAATAATGCTGAGAAAGTAAGTTGAAAGAGAACCATGATAACGCCTGAAGGCTAAAGAAAGAAGGTTCATTGGCTGAACTTTAGAATATTAACACGGGAAAGCATTTCCATAATTTCAGTGTAATGGCAGATGTAGTATTATGTATTTAAACAAAGCAAAATCAGAAACAAATACAGGCTTTAGTGTTTTGAAACAACAACAATAACGCACAATAACACTGCCGGCACCCACGTGATTTGCAGAAGCAGGAACAAAAGCAGCGTGTCAGTACACAGCACACAGAAACAAACAGAGTACAGACTCTTAGCAGAGCTTTTTTTTTACTACGTGACGACTACAAGATGTAGTCGTCAATCTACCTGCATGTGGCCCTTTGCAGGTGGTGCTTTTATTTCCTCTGTGTGATAGGCTGTTAGATCCATCCACATCGATTAAAAATGTCCAAAGCTCATTATCGACATATATTTTTATCGTGATCCCCGTTTGAGATTGTTTTATCAGCCAGTCACAGTTATTGGAGTGGGACGAAATATCGATAAAAGAATTTATTACAACATGATTCTTTTGCATACATTATCTAAACACTGGCACCAGATATAGATATGAAAATATGCTGTTGTACATCATTAGTTATCAAACTCTGTGAACCGAAACTGCAATGAGATGAATAAATACATTCTGCTTCCTGCTTTATTATGCATTATTGTTGTTTTTTTTCCCTTCAGTTACAGACATTACAATGGATGCTTGTCTTTAAATTGTATCATGCATCAAAGAATCACAGTCTACTGATACCATTGTTATTGCGAACAAAGTATCCTGATAGCATCATGCGTTGCTCTGTGATTCCTGTCCATTCTTGGTAATAATTGTTTAAGATTAGGTATGGATCCATTTTTTTTGTCCACTCTGAAATCCAGTCGTGCACAGGGAGGACACTGTGTTATAATCTCACTGTTGCAATACAATTAATGAGCATGTCATGCACGTTGTTTGTACTTCCAGGTTTGTCTCAGTTCCATCAGGAGCCGTCTCCTCAGACAGTACCCGCTGGAGGAGCTGCCCGCTTCGAGTGTCAGATCGAGGGGATACCCACCCCCGTTATTACCTGGGAGAAGAACAATGTGTCTGTTCCTGAAGATACGAGGTGATAGAGATTTGCGATATTTGACTATATTTGACTTCATTCTTTTTTTACGCGGTGCATTACTCAATCTATGACTTCAACACATTCATTTATGTATGAACGCGTTCCCCAGTTGTTTTCCCACTCAATCAAGATCATCGAAGACATTCTCGCAACAACAAAAAAAAAATCTGAAAGTTATATAACTGCTGAAATATCAGAATGTTATGATATAATAATACATCTAACTCAATAGGCAAAAGCTAATGCTGCTGTACTTTTATAATCATAACCCATTATTGAGTTATTTTGTGTTACTTTACAAAAAAATCACTTTCTGTGGGTCATAAAATAGCAGAAATAAAACTGTATACCGCATATTCAATAAATTACCTTGTTTGTCAATCTGCAACTACATATAAACAGGCTTTTTTCAACAGAATACATTTCATACGGTTTTCAAGGTGAAAAGCAGTCAATGGAAAGTTTTGCTTTTCCTCACAATGATATATACACTGACATCGATCTGAATAAGAACTAAAATAAAAGGGGGGGAGGTGGGTTAATTAGTTAATTGTTGGTGAGGAAAAGAAATAGACTGACTGACTCTCAACTCTGTACATGCCCTCATGCCTTTTGACCATGTCGGATTTGAATGTACCCAGTTATGAGTGGGAGCAGCTACAAAATGAAACCAGAAAGGTTTTTACTCGTATGGTATAATATCTATGCACTGTTATGTATATTATGAGCTCGTAGAGTTATTTAAATGTGGCTCATCGTTGTATATTCTTCTGAAACTAATATACAAATATAAGTTCAAACTGGTGAGAGAGAAGCAATCTCATTTGACACTGACAGTACATTTCAAGTCATTTGCCCATAACAGTAATAATAAAAGACTCATATTAAATCTCTCTTTATTCTTGTTTTCTTGTACAAAAGGTTTGAGTGCAGAACTGTATTTTCACAGCGAATCTTGAGGAAAGTAACGCCGAGAGTTTTGATGAGCCACAGTGAGTTTATAACAAAGTAAAACGAAGGAAAAAAAAAAACCAGCGCAGTAAATAAAACAAATGATTTACCTTTTTTTTTTTTTCTTCAAAGTTGCTTGCGCCTTACCCTTGAAAACTGAACGTCAGGTCTCGCTCAGGTCTCGCACAAATATGCTCATTTTCTGGGCCACTTAACAATATTGACATTTCGCTGTGGCTCTATTGCACCTGACGCCTTGGAATTTGTATTCAGCCTTATTGCACGAGACTAACTGCTAATGGCTGCTGTAGCCCTGTATGACCCACAAACAGCTCACTACTTATGAGGTCTTATTTGTGGGATGTGGTTCTCCCACCTCAGGCTCTGTTAATGGCCTCTCACAGAGATGAGCCAAAGGATAGCTGATACATCACTGGCTTTTTCTCTCTGTGTTCCCTCTCACTCTAATGTGCCATTCCTCTCTATTAGCCTCCTGCCTTTCTTTTGCTCTGTTTCTGTGCTATTATCCCCTTTCATCCTGCATTTCAGTTGCTTTCCTATCCCAATTTTCTTTTCATCTTTAGATTCCTGTCTTTCTATTCTTACTTTTTTCGCTTCCTTCTCTCCTATCTGATTATCTGTCACTTTCCCTCCACCTAAACATGCAACCACCAGTCAGCTTTTGGTGGAATTAATAGGCTATGATAAAGGCGATAAGAGCTTATGAGACTGTATTGCACTGCCAGGACAGTGGAGCTGGCTTACTGTGTGTGAAACATGACTTCCACAAGGGAGGGGGAAGTAAAGTGATGTAGATTAAAATCGGAGACAATAAACATCAACAATACAAGTAGACACTCTACTCGAGAAAATGAAAATAGAAACGTTTCAATCATTTTTTTTTTTTTTTTTTTACCGCACGTGTACTAATTGTATCTTTTTCTTGTCTTCTTTGTCTGCATCTTCCCTCTCTGTTTTGTGCACAGCAGGTTCATTTCCCTTCCTAACGGGGTGCTCCAGATTCTGGAGGTTAGCAAGGAGGATGAGGGTGCCTACCGCTGTGTCGTGTCCAACTCTGCAAGGAAAGATATCAGTCCTGAAGCAAGGCTCACTGTCTCCACAGGTGAGGTCTGCTGCAGTGCGTTTTCATGTTTGAATGAGCTTCAGGCTCTGTCAAGCCACTCTCATAAATCTGTTGCGAATTGTAACACACTTGAAATGCATTAGGAATCTATTTAGATTTCAGGCAATCAAATCAATACCTTCATAAATATGCGTTTGTGTGTCACGCGTTTCATTAGTTCTGCGATTTGTTCTTTGATGTCTTCGATCACTGATCGAGGTTAATTCTCATCAAAGATTCAACTCAGTAGCTAAATGTGCTGTTATGCAATTCAGACACAAGCTCTTTGTCAAACTATGAAGCCATTACTGTTCTGTTTCAGAGGCGGCAAAAGTACAGATGCTTGTGTAAAAAACACTGACGATAAAAGTAGAAGTACTCATTCAGCTTCTTTACTCAAGTAAAAGTACAAGCGCTGAAATTTACTTAAGAGTAAAATTCAAAAACCATTTCTACCCGCTGCTTCTGTACTGTCTTTAAATAATGTTCAGCCTAATAACCTTTAATGTCACAGTATGTCTTATTTGCAGTATACCTTCCTTTGTCTTTAATGTAGTTTCCAGTCTAATTAGTGTACACTGCAAACGGCAAGGAATTGCATTAGTGTATTACATGGTGCAGTGTGACTAAACCATTAAAGAGCCTACATTAAAGCCAACCTGTATTATGTGCCTCTAATTACCTAGAAATTAGTCAACTGTAATTTGCTGTTCTCTGCAAACCATTGGGTCTGTTTTAAATCACAGCATGGTCTTTTACAAGACAAAAACGATGAGACAGATAGATCAGGGTAAAACAGAAAAGAATGAGTCACACATAGCGCTTTTGAAGTTCTCAGTCACATATTTCAACCTCCAAAAGTCCTCACTTTTTTAGTTTCAAATTGAAATCACCTTGATATATCGAGACAAAGTCAGTGAAACATGGACATATGTTGTGACGCGCCACTCAGAAAACGAAGATGCTGTAGAAGTTGGAAACAAAATGAAGATTTTTGTTATTAATGAAAATGCAAGTTTATTTGAACAGATATTTCACTCATTTTCAGTGATAATCCTTGGCGCTGTTGCGAAAGCTTTGGAGGAAACTACTCAAGGCTCTTGTGTGAGCAATTAGATGAAACAGATGTCAGATCTAATGCCGTGAAGCAGTGAAGTTCATTACGTAGAGAACTTGAAGCACTGACATTTGAATGTTTCTGTTTCTTCTCCTCCCTTTTTTACATGCTTTACATCGCACCCATACAAATCTTTCAGTATTCAGTAGACACCGGTGAAGGTACACCCTGAGGTGTAGTCCTCACAAAGGCAGACTGACCCAGTTAAAGCCTTATGCATAACCAAGGGTTGCTGTATATAATTCCAGTGATTAATTTATGATGTGTTTACAGAATGCCAGGCCTCTTTCTGGATATCATTAGCATTATGTGCTGCAGAGGCAGTCTATGTTGAGATTAGTGGAGGAAGAAAAGCCGTCTCACACAGGTGGTTCCTTGGGAAATGATATCCACTCTAGAAATGAATATTTTGTCCCTTTGCCCTATAAACAATATGCTTTGAATCAAATCCGCTTTCAGTGAAGGTGAGAAAGGTGCCTCACTTCCACAGTGAAGCAGTGCTAGAAGCTGAACAGCATGTTTAATGGCTTTTCTTTCTTTTTCTATTTTATTTCCCTCTGTTGTTGTACCATTAATTTTTCTTGTAAATTTGCCACATCAGTTTTGTTGAAGAAGCATCACTTCATTCACCTGTGTCATCTCTTTACCTCCCTCTCTCTCCTCTTCAAATCTGCAGTCTCTAAGTTAACTGTTCTATAATCTACTATAATCTACTTAACTTCTACTTGTTATTGTAAAGAAAATCCTGATGAAAGACCCATCCACTAAGATATCATTTTGTCTCAACCAGAAGCAAATCAGACAACAGCAGAGGTTGTTATGATGAAGTGATTGGAAACATGTTAGAATTGTCTTCTATTTCAAGCAAATGTCTCTGTAAAGTCCTCCAGAGTCATACAGAATAGCATTGTAAACTCTGCCTAAAGTTGTGTATACAGCATGTAGGAGTGAGCTTTCATCCAAATCCTCCTGTAGCTGCTTGTCTGATGTGGAGGCTATGATAGCAAAATGATGTAACAGAAAATATAATCAGTATTTTGGTCCTTGCCTGCAGTTTCTTTTGCTGGACAAAATATATGTGGTATTTGTGCTGAAAAAAAAACATGAACGTGTATCCAACAGCCAAGGTAACAGCTTTCCTCACTGAGGCAGTGGATTCAAACCGACGACTAACTTACAATAACCGACTCTAAGACTGGAGCATAGTAATTAAACATGCACTTCTTTTGTTGCTGTAGACTCTAAAGAAGCCTTGAACAGAGTTGTGATTGTGGCACCACCTCAGAATGCTACAGTAGTCCTGGGCCGTCCTGCGGTGATGGAGTGTATGGCACAAGGCCAACCGAAACCACTGGTCTCATGGAGCAGGCAAGGTAATAATCCTTCACTCCCATGTATTCGCTATTCTTTGGTTCTCATCCTATTTGTTGTTGTTTTCTTCCTTCTTGTTTTCTGGTTCTTTGTCACACTTTCTTTATCCTCCTGCCTTCGTAATAATAGTCTGTCATACACAAAGAACAAACATCAACATTTGCATACCTGCACCTAAAAATCTTTTGTTCTGTTGTGCATTGGGCCTTGATTTACCTAAGATGATTTTTCATTTGTCTGTTCACACCTCTTGGGGAATTATGTCATGTACT
>JAPQRN010000018.1:13363171-13390400 GCA_037367275.1 Coranthus polyacanthus
AGTGGACAATTTTTAGTAATGCAGACATGTTTTCATAAACTGAAAGGACGGAGGAAGAATTGTGGTAATTAGGTTTAAAAGAAAAAAAGGTTTGGTCTAAAAGACAGAGACAGAAATACTGACAGTGCTATTTAAACATCAGCACCCAATAACAATAAGCTTAAGCAACGTGGGAGGATATTGTGATGTTTTCAGTGTCTTTACAAGAGGAACTTTGACAGTTTGAAAAGCAGATGTGGTGGAGATGTGCGATGGAAGTTTTCATTCACTCTGTCAAGAGGAAGGGAAAGATGTTGTTCATGTCAATGGGAGCAATGACTCAAAATGAGACATTTAGTTAAATTGCATTGTAGGAGGACGTGGGTTTTCTTTGGCTGAGGGCTGTGATGGTGAAAAGTCACCACTAAGTAAAAGAAGAAGAGGAATTTAAATATGTGCACACACTGGAATCATCCACGTCACATTTATTAATAACACCCCAGCTGCTAATTAAATAATAATTTCTAATCTTTACTTTCAGAAAAACATATATATTCACATCTCTTCTCTCACACAGTTTAACAACGATTTAGAAGCAAACACACACACACACGTTTGTGCCACATAGCATTGTGAGACACTCATTGACATAATACTTTCACAAACCAAGGTCAGACAAGGTCTTTTAACCATTAAAGTTGAGTCCGGGGACTCACTTTAATGGTTAAAAATTCAAACTGGTCCTCACATCAATTATCATATGAGAGGACACACACACTGTCTTTTCCATTAAAGTGGGTAATTTGTCCCTGCCAAGCAGAGAAAGTGTAGCTCTGTGTAACTCTGTGAAAGTGTAGCTCTGACACAGTTATTTCACTTCTCCTATTGGGCTGCATTTTGCGGATAATATGTAGTGTAGATATCAAAGGGGCAACCTCATCAGCAGCCACCAGGGAAGCTCTTTGAATTACTTTACCAAAATAGCTGTGTAAAGCACTTTCTTTACCTTCATGTCACTTTCTGTTTTAGCTTGAAATTCTCATTACACCTTTTTTAATTCCATTAGCCAGCACTTTAACAGAACCTGTAGTCATTTAATGGGCCTTTTATATTTACACACAGGGAGCGTCACACAGACCCATTAACCGACCCCTGAACTGCTATTCGACATTTTTACTTTTAACATTTTAACAAACCCTTAATACACGTACAGAGTAACAGGTTTCCTTTGTTGACATAGGGTGTAATTGTGTTGCCAGTAGGCAGTGTGAATGGAACTGAGGTGGCAGGTGGGTGGGTGAGAGCTCCTGCCATCTGTTCCCTCTGTTTTCTTGTCCAGACCGCCAAAGATACCCAGAATAAATGAATATCAATTAAGGTCTGTGCTTAGTTAAATGTGAATGTTAAATGACTGTAACTTTTCTCAGTATTGGAACAAAATTATCCTAGCCTAATCTCTGAAGACAAAAAGTATTTCAAGTACATACTTTCTAATACGATTCGCTACGATACGAATAAGCCCTGTGCAGACCAATTAAGAGTCACATTAATTCTAACTGTATATTTTTCCTTCTATGGTGTTAGGTTTTTTAACAGAGCTGGACATCCCTACAGTGACAGGCATCATAGTTGGTGTGTGTCTGGGGCTAATATGCATCCTCCTCTGCATGTGTTTCAGCTTTCGCAACGGCAAGGCCAGGTACAGTAACTCCAGGATGTTAGTAATCCTACATTATACAAGGAATCAGCTAACTGACCTTTTCTTATTTTTTATTCGCATGTGTTATGTCACGAACATAAAACAAGATTTACAACCCAGACAATTGTTTGATAAAAAAAAAACAAAAAACGAAACAAACAGTCCTTTGTAGCGCTCTTCTCTTAATATCCCTTCTATCTTTACTCCAAATAGAGATGTGTCTGGGGGCTTGGACTCCACAGCTGTGACCCCTCACTTCAGAAGAGGAGGCTGCCCCCTTCCCTCTAATGTGCCCGAGTGCAGCTATACCCATGAACTGGAGACGCTGATGCCCCCAGGCAGCCAGGAGTCTGGTCAGCCGCTAGCAGAGGCCCCAGAGGAGCAGAGCCTGATGGCAAGTGCTAATCCGGGGGAAGGGGAGGATGCCCCTGCACCTGAAACCAAGGTCAAAACCTGCAAGGGGAGGGGGGGGGGGGTCTTTTCCAGACATTGCTGTGATATTTAGCCATTTTTTTTCACATGTTAATAGATGGAAAACAGACCTAATTTTTGTGCTCTGTGCTTTTTCAGGCTGCATGGAATGGCTCTGTGAGTCATAACTGGGCCAATAGAATCACGAGATACAGAGATACCATCACAGAAGACTCTCCAACCCTCATTAATGGAGCTCTCAACATGCTGATTAATGATAACGGCACGGTAAATGTATAAAATAAATACAGTAACTGATCTGCGCAGTGATCAAGTGTTTGATTAGCAGGTCAATTTGGGATCAGTCAGTCAAATGGCATGCATTTCCTACTGATAACTGTGAAATATAACTCATCAGACTGTGCATGATTTATCCCCCTAGATTTGTTCTTAGATGATAAAACATACAAGCATAACATAACATAACAAAGTCAAGCTGTTATGGTAATGGCATAAAGCAGCCAACATCAATGTGAAACATTAGTGGAGAGGGTAATCCACCAAATACTGATTTCTGAACTCTTCTTAAGTTAGAACATCAGTGCTGTGTTGTTTTAAAATGATTTTGAACTTGTTTTCTTCACCTTATTCAAGGTCTCAAAACACATTTTGTTTTAAACTATGGTGAAATGGTGTCAGCAGTGTCTAGAATAAACAAAGGTTTTACTTAAAGGATTTAAATAATAAACCAGGGGCCTTATTTTTTTCTACATCTGCATTTATGTATGAATTTAAATCAATTCTTACAGCCTGATGTAAAAATACTGTTGTTTCGTTGCAGGACTTAGGAGATCATCTGTGTGCATCAATGTGCAGTAACCAAGTTGAGGCAGAAGTCATTGTTCACTCGGAGCTGTCAGATCCCGGAAGGGAAAAAGAAGAGGAGGGCAGCAAGAGGGAGAAGGATTCTAACACCACCAGGGGACCCTCATTATCCGAGGACAGATATCCCCCCTTGAGCCAACCCAGCCCACCAGGAGAGGAGGAACCTCTAGAAAAACTATCACTGGCTCAGAGCCCCTCGAGTCTTCCCTCGATAAAGTTGGTGGCTAGTCAAAATGGGGAGCTGGAAAGCACAGGAGACCAGCTGAATTCAGACACAGAGCTACAGCAGGACACAGGGCTTACAAATGGCTTCCACTCACCTAAGACTGTGCGGTCTGTGCCGAGGTCAGAGCATCTGGAGAACGGGGAATCCAGACACTGCCCTTCAGCATCAGGGAAGGCCATCTCTGCCGTGCTGTCCCCTGCCCCCTTTGTCAGCTCCGGCCTTGTCCACTCTACCTCAGCAGCACACACTTACCTGTGCCCGTAGCCTCTGCATGTAGGGCGTCATCTCTTCCTCACACATACAGACATCAGACTGAAATTCTTTCTTTTACACGCCCAGGAAGAATCCCTTTGGATTATTTCACGCACCTCATATTGTATTTCTTTCTCTTCCTTGCAAAGTTTTTATAGGTACTTTGAACCCATTGTTTCATATGTGTCTACACACAGTACGTACAGTACATTTCTAGTGGTATAGTACTGTATGTGGGTATGCGTTTTCTAGCGTTTCCTCTGGGTTTCTTTCCTGTCCAAAGGAAAGAGAAGAAAATGTAACTTAACCAAGCAGATGGAAGTAGATTGAAGGAGGCTCTGTGGCTCTGTTCCACTCAGGAATGAAACGTTGCCTGAGTGAGTGAGCACTTGGACAAGCTATCATCGTGAATGGGAGGATCAGAAGCGCAGGCTCAATGGGTCTCTGTAGGCTTTGTTGTGTGAATGCTACTTTACTGTGGCACAGAGGAATGATCCTTAAAGAGCATCTGCACACACTGAGAGTGCGAAACACCTGTGTCTCTCTCCAGCCTCCTGCTGTCTCAGGGTCTAAACAGATACACACATCGGAAGCTAAAGCATAGCTTGTTGATTCCACAGTATCTTACACAAACTGACACGTTCACGCATAAACACATCTTCACACACACATTTCCTAACTGGAGTGTGGGGGTCTCAGGTGCCTAATTATTCTAGGTGCATTTATGTATATTTCTATGAATGATTATATTCAGTTCAAGTACAAAACAAATGTCAGAATGAGGAGGGAAAAAATAAGATGTAAAAACGTATACACATTAGGTACACATTCAGTATTCTTTTCCAAATGCCATATATCCAAGTGGATTTTGCGAACCAGGGCCACTCGGTTGAAAAGTCAAAAGTGGATTTTCTGCTGGTGGGTATCTTATTTTGAAAGCAAATCATTTACATGTTTGTGGCAGTTTTAGTTTAATCATGTTAGAACTAGAGGAGATGTTAAAACAACCCATCTGACCACTTTCCTGGTTTGGCTTCCAATTAGGGATGCACCATTGTCCATACTGCTGTTCAGCTAAATACGTATTTCTCA
This sequence comes from Coranthus polyacanthus, assembly GCA_037367275.1. Taxonomy (NCBI): domain Eukaryota; kingdom Metazoa; phylum Chordata; class Actinopteri; order Kurtiformes; family Apogonidae; genus Coranthus; species Coranthus polyacanthus. Next base: position 13,367,716 of record JAPQRN010000018.1, read on the forward strand.
AGTACTGTGCCATTTTAACTGATTAATGTTATGCATGCCATGTTTTTTTGGGGTTTTTTTTTTTCAAAATAAGTTATTTTTCTCTACAATTACATAATTACCAATGTTTGACAGGAACGGAAAGAAGAAATGATCACACTCAATTTGCTTTTAACTAACCACAAACTGTTCAGCTTGGTTGATTTCTAATGTATTGGATCAGATGCATTTTCACAGCTAACCAATATCTGGAGCTGATTAATCCTTATTGGTCTGGCAGTGTAAAACTGGTGCATCCCTACTCCTTATCAACAGCACTACCTCATTTCTTTTCAGGATGGTTTCCAGTGTGGTTTTATTAGTAATATGTTACTAGCACCTTTCTATGATCTTTTTCTTAACTTGTCTGATTTTACAGCCTTTGGTATTTGCAGAAATAACTATCCGACACTGACTGTATGTTCTTGTGTTTTGTCAAACAAGAAATTATGTCGCTTTAGTGCGTTGCAGCTTCCTCTCAGATCTTTGATTGATTGTGTCTTGCAGTATTATGATTTGGTTAAACTCTGCAGAGAAAAATAACACACTGTGTCCTTGATGCAAAGCGTCTTTGGCCACGTACAGCTAGGTTAATTCAGTTGCAAAACCACAGCACATACACACACACACACACACACATTAAGGGAAGTTAATTAGTAGCTTCTGAAATGAAACACGTTTGCCTTTTTTGTAGGTTCTTTTTTAGTGCGTGTCTGTGTTGGATGTTGTAAAGAATTAATTGTAAACACCTTCTATTAGTTTCATTATTTTAACAGTTAATGACAAATGCTAAACCTAAAGCCAAAAAAAAAAACACTCACTAAAGCTTCCTGCAGCTGCAGGTGACGTGCAGGTGTTCAGCAGCTATAACTGTATGTATACAGACGTATGACAAATTAAATGAATAACCTGAAAGGAGTGCTCACCAAATGGTTCGATAAGTATGAAAACGATGTGAATCATATGCTAAGACCTTCACACTCAACCCATTGAGATAGATTTCGGACCGAAATGTTACATAGAACCATCATCAAAAAAACACCAAATGAGGGAACACCTTTTGGAAGAATGGTGTTCCAGTTGAGTTCACAGACTCTCACAGTAGAATAAGTACCAACACACAGTAAAGCTGTTGCAACACCTTACTAAGACACTTTGTGCTGTTATTTCCTTTAATTTGTCACCCGTCTATAATATAGAAGGGTGACCAAGTTAAGTTGCATCCGAACTAGTTCCATAAGGTGCTTGCGTCTAAAAGACTCTGTTAAGGACACTAATCCAATACACTGGCTCATCTTTCATTCGTGGTGGAAAGAAAGGGCAATGTTTATTCTGTATGAATGAGATTTACAGTGAACTGTAGACAGTATTATGTCAAAAGACAGAGAGGCAGGGTTTCCTAGGCTGGGATTGGTTAATAATGATAATAATATTAATAATAAGAGTGGCATTCACTTCAGTCATCGTCAGATAATCATCAGATCATGTCTCATCCTCTCTCAGGTGGCTCTCTACTTTGCATCCAACTGTTAAAAGGAAGTGGTCAAACTTACTTGCCTGTCTGTAAATGATTCTTCATGACATGTATAAAATATCCTTAACATGTTTCTTAACAACATATTTGTGTATTTGCTCTGAAACCTTTATTGTCTGTGACTTTCTGAACAAACTGCATGGTCGGTACCTCAAAGAGACTTATTTTTTTAGCCTTGCCATGTATGTGCTTAACATCACAACAAGATGGGGACATTTCTTGCTGCAGTAGCAGTCGTGTGGGGACAGAGGTGAATGTGTTCTTAGTGAACCTGGGTCAAACAAGTAGGTGCAAATGTGTGGGGTTTCACACATCAAGAGAATTCAGCAGATTTGTACATTAGCCAATCCAATCAAGAACACTGATTTGTGCGACGATTTAGAATCATCGGGATCAACCTCGGTTTTCTGCTGCCACGCGAATTGGCAATTATTTAGTCTTTATGTACATATATATATATATACGTTAAAGCAAACCACCCAGGTTCTTTATCTGTCCTATAATCATGCTGTTTCTCATCATCCTCAAAAAGCCTTTATGTCCTGAGTCTAGTAAAAGACATATTCTTAAAAGCATTCCATTTTGATATCTTAAACATACCTCTCTCTGTCCAGGCCAGCCGTGATTAGCCATGTTACCTTAAGCAGAAAAGTGCTAAAACCCCAGACTGTGTTCCTGTCGCTGGAATAGGCTATTTCAGTCCATTGATTACTGAATTTGCAATTACCAGATCCCACCCTAAGGTGTTTGCAGAACTATGACCACGCAGATGGAGATCACTGAATCAGGGCGGTGAAATTGTCAGTCACAGTTACTTTTTTCTGATTGTCTAAAGACTTTGAATCCTTTAGGGTGAAGCTTTTTTCAAAATATGTTTGTAAAGTTCTCTCTTATGCCACATGCTCATTAAGAAATAATACACCAATACAAGTTTGCATTTTGTATGTATATTTCTCAGAAAAAAAAAAAAAATGACCATTAATTTGAATATAGCATCTGTTCTCACCACGAACATGGAAAGAGCACTTTGTGCAAAGATTTCTGTCAGGTCACTTGTCACTCATCTAAATGAGTTATTTTCTGGTTTGCTTCTGCTCATAATCAGTCTCAATTTATATTTTCATAGAAAACTACACTGCACCAGTTTATTACGATGGACACAGAACACCGGTGTCAGTCCATTAAACAAAGACACCATTGTGTCTGTGATGCAGACAGTTAGAATGATGAAATCTTAGTTGAACTTTAAAGCGGTAAATTGTAGAGCGTGCTTTTAACATACAGTATTTAAGTTTAGAGGTTTCATATTTCTTTATGCTGCCACACATATTTCAGCTGCATCATGACTTTATGCCTGTTCTTACTTCTTGATACAGTAGTGGAATATTATGATGTGTGGAGCCAACGCAGAGGATCTGAAATGGGGATTAGCATAAAACCTGCCTCCAGCATAAAGGATGTATGCTCTCCTTATAGGAGCTCTATTAACTCTTTTAACCACTATCTATTGATAACATGTCACTTTTTTTATATTGTTCCTTTCTTGGCTAGAACAATCAGGTTTGTTGGAGGAAAAATGTTCATGTTCTTAATTGCTAGAGATGATAACTAATAACTAATTTCATAATTATTCTCATTTCATCTTTTGTAAGGGTTTTATTAAACAGTATACCTCATATTGGTAACTTGTTGATTTCATCTGATCAGTGTCTTGATACTGCACATTTTGTAATGAATAGATCATTTACATAGGCATCCTGTTGTTTTGTGTGCCAAGTTTTTTTTTTTCAGGAGGACAGGATGGACTGTTTAGTTTTACCTCAGTGTGAGTTATTACTCATTACAGTGGCCTGGATGGTATAGTCTAGTGGTGAGGGGGTAGGAAAATAAGGGGAGGAGGGGGCAGTGGAAATAACAGAAATGGACTTGTATGTTGTTATTTTGCTATTACTGAGCCCAAGTATTAAACAAGTTCAGAGTACTGGTTCTCAACTAAATTGGCGCTCATACCTCAGACAATAACCATAGGGGGAAAGTGAGAATATAGTTCTGCTCAGTAACAGCCTAGAAGTCATTTTTTGGTTAAAAACCACTTCAACACAACCCAGGTGACTGTGGTCTTAAGCAGGGACAAGGGCTAAAGGGACATCCTCCCCATGCAGGTCATACCTCTCAGTGCAGACAGCCATTTAGAAATAATTGTCTATTCTCTACTCAGGTGCCCCATCTTTGCATAAAATTGTAGAGGATCATACCAGCATATTCAACTCAGATACATGTCATTTGTTGTCAATCAAAGTCTCATTTTGTCCTTTTGGAAAGTTAATCAAGGAAACTTATGCACAGATGATATTTTGTTTTGTAAAAATCACCTGGTGTTTTCTGTCTCTCTGGCTTTCTGTGTACATTCTGGTGCGTTGTGGTGAGCTGCTTTGTCCAGTGATGTCACATGGTTGTGTTTTTTTTTTTCTTTCTTTTTTTTTGTACATCTTCTATATTTCTGTCTGTACCAGCTCAGTTGTGCTTTCTCAGAATGTGTACAGACAGCACAGACTCAGACTTTTATGGTCGTGTGCCACCAGCGACGATCTGCAGCTTCTCAGACACCTTGTCGTGTCACATCATTGTGTGCCGAACGAGACCTAATTTATGTCAAAGACACTACTGTAGGAGTAGTTGCTGGAGCATGTATTAGATTAGCACTTCTCCTTCGGCCATGAGCAACTTTGGGCCAGCATCTTTAAGTCTCTAGAAGTGCAATTTACTTAGTCTGTAAAACAACAGATGGATTACTCAGTGTTAGTCATGGCAACACAGTAGTCATGATTTGTGATAGAAACATTGCTCGGTGACAGGATAGGTAGTACTTGTGGTTTGTAGAAATATTTCCACTGTGTTACCATATGTGAAAATGTCAAAACTCACATCAACTCAAGATGTCTGTGGAACCTACTCTTCTGTAAATAAACATAAAAAAAAAGAAGAAAGCGAGGCGCGATTTGATTCTTTATTTCTCACCCAAACTATGCATTTTCTTCAGTGTGAATCTCACCTAAATTTGTCACCTTTTTTTTATTATTTCCTCCCCAAAGATTTATCAGGCAATTTAACTCTATGTGAAAGCTTTTCCTGACATTTACATTCCCAAAAAATGACATTTCAGATAGGGGGCTTTTCCAACTTGCGTAATTTCTTGTCATATTCCAATCAGTTTGACCTTTATATGTTATATCTCAGCATATGTATGCATATTGTGCTGAGTTGATTTGCATTCAAATATTAAAATTAATGCCACTTTACTAACTCTGAGAAGGGAGTGTCATTTAAGCCCTGCAGTTATTATCTAGGAATTATCATAACATGATGTAATTTAGTTTCTGTTTCCATTCCCTTATAAAGCAGGGAATATGTGTGTAAAATGAAAGCATCTTTCATTTACAATCAGTGTATTCACTCTTGCTTGAATTGTTTACAGACATTAGTCTCTTTATAAGAGCCCTTTCTCCACTGAAGCAGAATTGGCTGTACAAAATACAGCCTACTCACACAAAGAAAATGACTTAAAAAGCTTAGGATACAGTGACATAAATCATGTATTTCCTGTGGGGACAGACAGCAGCTAGGTAACATACCCTCAGTTCCTTTGTGCCCCACCCTTTTCACTCTTGTCATCATCTACAGATGGTGAGCTGTCGTTCTTATATCTACCACCGGAGGGCAGTGTGGTCATGCCCAACAATTCTTAAAATGAGGCACATCATGCTAGTGCCACTCCCATTTGAGAGACTGTTGAGTGTTGGACCTCGTACCGCTCTCACCTCACACCTGCTACGGCTGTAGATATGTGCTGAAATATAGATTACTGCATGTTCGTTGAATGATGCCAAGTGAAGGAAGTGAATACAGTATATTCCTTCATCACGATTAATCATTTGGTCATAAAATACAAATTGTGAGTATTGTATGCAGAGAAGGTGAGGGTGGGGGTGTGCATGCTTGTGTGTGCACAGGGCTGAAAGGCACAGACAGACAGAGAGTGAAAAAAGACAGAGAGTGAGGTGACGGTGAGAGAGATAAGACGGAGAGATGAGGGCAGAGAGTTAAGACAGGAGCACTGAGGCAACATCACATCCAGAATACCCTGAAGAGTTAGATAAAAGCTCTCACTGAGCGACGGAAGGGGTCGAATTCACTATCTTCAGCCACTCGTCACTGTTAATCAGAGGGCAAGGCTCCTGTGTAGAAGTCTTACAGATGCAAACATGCATTCACATACGTGCTATATTATGTGATTTCAGTGTACAATGCAGTTCAATCCTCCAGTAGCAGAGTAGTCTACAGGCTAGTTCAGCATGCCTCATATTTCATCAGAGAGGCAGGCGAGTTGAGGACTGAGAGTCAGGTGAGGGCTATACTAATGAGGTAGAGTGCACCGCCTGTGGGGAAATAACTGCGTGAAGCTCTTGAATCAGCCCATTCACTCTGCCACTTCCTGTGTCTGCTACTACAACTACTACAGTCCCCACCTTTAGCATCATCGCTGCTTGGCTCACAGCTGAACTGTATTTGCTCTCTGGCAGTTCAAGGCGTGTTGCTGAAGACCACCTGGGTTGACAAGCAGTTTTCATGCTTGTGGAAACTACGGGATGTAGTATCCTCCCAGTTATCCACAGTGCACATAACCAGGCTGTACATCTTAAAACATTACCCCTACAATCCCTATCCCTGCAATTTTCTGCCCCTGCATGGCAAAAAGGCATTGCGTCTTCTATGTACTGTAGTTATAGGTAGCAACGTTGTTAGGCCTCAATACTACAATACTGGTTTTGAAAAGTCACTGCCTATTTCTCTTTTGATACTGGTTTATTTAAAGGTACAATATGTAACATTTTTCCATTAAAACATCTAAAAACTACTAGGCCTGAGTTATGTGTTTTGTTAACTTGTGCAATTACATTATGTCCAAATTAAAAATATTAAAATTCCATAATTTTATTCGGTGTAACAACCTGTTTCATTTGATCACATGTTAACAGTGTAATATCTCCTTTATGAACTTAATGCTACTTGTGGCTATCTCATAGGCTGTATGTAAAGCCAAATTGAAGCCAAAATCCTATGGTAGAGGGAACTGCTATGTTGCTTATATGAAGTTTGGAGCCAGAGTCTGTGCTAGTGATGCACGGATCAGCTCTGACGCCACCCAAATCTGCACGAACGTTTATATTACCTACCCGCCACCCACCCAAATGAATTATTTTCTCAGATTTAGAGACCCACACCTGATCACACCCAAGCTGTCTCCTCTCCCTCATCACGTCTCAGGACACCTGCATTTTAACAGGTGTAACACCTGTAGGGCTGGATGCTGCCAATACAAAGGAATCCTGTCAGGACTCATCTCCCCACATCACTGAGTGAAAAAAGTAATTGGCGCAAGTTGTGTCATTGATTTTTTTAAAAACAATAGTCTATAGCAGTTTCTGTGATCTGGTGTGCAATACTGATAATACTGTAACCCGAGTGAGAAGGTCCATTCAAGCATGAAGGGCATAACTTACATATTTGTCAAGTACACATCAGGTGTTATAGATAGTCCATTGTCTCTCAACGCACATTTACATGTGAGCAGGTGTTATTTATGGGAAAGGGTGGGGTTATGAGTGAAAGCATTGCAAAATCCAAACATGAAATGAAGACATGCTGTCAAACTTAGAGACCATGCTGTTGATAAAAGAAAAAGGATAAAAGATAAAAGAATAACTCTCCATAAAATGACATAACATGAATATACATTACTAAACATAATGTGAAGTAAACTTTAACACGTCACCTTGTCTGTAAACGTGTCTGCCTCAGTCACGTCTGATGGATTTTCATTGGCAATGGTTAAAATAACTCTCAAGATTGGATGCTCCTTCACAATGTCATCTACGTGTTTTGTTATTGTTTTGATTGAGAGACCCCTAGTGGCAGTGTTACATGCTGTTTGTTAAACTTCAATCTCTTACACTAAAAGCATGAGATTGACTACATTCTCTCATTTTTCATTATTCCTGTTTTATAGCTCCATATAAAAGCTTCCCGTGGTTTAGAAGGTGAAGGTGTACAACATGTGGTAATTACATCACTGGTACATGTCTGGCACATGACCTTAACTGAATGTCATTCCTTCTCTGCTATCTTTCCATCTATTTGCCACTAAATAAACCAGAAATATTGGGGAGGAAATATCAAAGCTAATAAATATTTGTGTGGCATCTGTGGTAAAATGTATGATTGAAAGAATATTGTTTACTTGATATTTAAGCCATGTTTATGTTATTTTTGTTCATGCTATTGAAGAATTAAATAGTATACTGCCTGAAAGTCAGCATCGACCGCCTTGCCTTGCATTTATTACGCTTTTCTTTGGAACTGCTATAAAAATTAAACTTGCGGATAAGACGTGTTCTCAATGTCAGACCTACTGTGGGTTATAACCTGCCAATCAAATATTGCCCAAACTAAACAGAGACAGCCTGAGGAGAATTCAAATGGAAGAAGATGAGGCAGAAGATAAGCGAATGAAGTCAGGGACACAGGGATTTGAGAGGAGTGTGAATGTGGAAGAAGTCATCTACTTTATTTGGTCTACATATCTTGTGAATTACTTTAAATCCTGTGTACTTTACAGTAAGCTTTAATATAGTCTATAAAGTGGCTGTAAAAAGGTGAGATCACAGGGCATGGCAGGCAGAGAAACCATAGAGCTGTCAGTAATGGCTCCAGAGTGTTCCCCCCAGATTCCCTTCTCCCCTGGGCTCTGTCTACTGCTCTCCATTCACTGTTGGTTGGCCACAATAGGACCCCAGAGGGGCAGCAAAACATCACTGTATACCTATTTTCTATGCTACAACCAGGGGCAAGATGTGGTATTGTTTGCTGGAGAAAAAAATGGGGCATCACTGACTCGCTTCTGCAGAAAGGTGAGAGGACTGGATGAAGCATATCTTCAATAAACTGTTGCTTTTTTAATTTGTCAATCGCTGCAGTCAGTGTTGAGACAATTAACATTTTTTTTCCACACATTATACCAGTTAAAATATCACTGCTGAAAACAAGTGAAAAAACTGTGAACTATGTAGTACTGAATTAAAGCGTTAGACCATTAAAAGGTTTTTCATCACTTTGGTGTGCGGACCAGAAATGAAGGCTCAGTGATTGCATTGGAGTCGTACTTAGCATGACCCCTCGCCTCACTCTAGAAGGGAAACACATTAGCACCAGTGGCTCTCCCTCTCGATCGCATGTAGGTAATGCTAGTCACTAACATATATCGCTAACTTCTATAAATGGAAGAAACAAATTAACCATTCATGCTGCAGAAAAGCGTTGGTCGATTTTCAAGTAGGTCAGTGTCCTCTGGCTCTGAAATGAATTCTTGTGTTGTGACTCAAACATGTATGGCTGTACAACTCCAACAAAGTGCTAGATGGAGCATCCACTTTTCGGGGCGTAGTAGTATTTGACACTTGAGAAAGGCTGCACTACTCTGCAATTGGGTGTGGTTTCAGTACCTCGTGCTGGAACACCCTCACTGCTGTTTCAGAGCAGCTATTTCAAGGTTTGAAACCTATTTCTATATACTTGGCAAGTTTTTTTAATCATTCAAATTTGGCTGACTGTGGTGTGACATATTTATTACTGCTTTACAGTGACTTTAGTTGTACTGCTCTGATTCTTAAGCTGACAAGGAAGGTTCATATAGGGGAAGGGGGTTTGCGATAAACCTGGTAATAATCTGACTGCATGCTCGCTGGCCTGGCTTTACAGCGGGCCGGTAGTATTGCATGTTGATCCTGCTTTAGTTGTGAGGCAACCATGGCAACCTTCAGCTTTGGCTGTACTGTTGGGATTAAATCCTGCATGTTGCCTGCCAGTGCTCAGAGTAAAGTGCTGGCTCTTGGCCATCAGTCATTCAACAAAGGTTTTACTTGCCCTTACATTGTATCCAACTGTGACCTGATGTCAAAGCTGAAGGAGCTCAGATATCTGCATGCATTACACCAGACCTGGCAGAGTCACATAAACACGCAAGTCCTGCAAACTCATGACTATTTCTACCAGTGTTTAGTCTCCCAGCAAAACAAAGTTATTCATTCACTTTTATATATTCATATTTTGCCATCTGTTGACAGCAGTTACAGTTAGATATGCACGAGTTCTCGTGGCTAGTGCCATTTAATCTCACATGACGCTAAATGTAATGCACCCCACTGGGTGTTATTTTGTTTGCTTCTTTAATCTATCAGCAGAACTCTCACACGAATATAAAAAAACATTATCACATTTGGACTGTAATTTATATTTGTCTCCATATAACAAATTTAATTTGGTTAATTTAATTTCTGAAAGAGGAAAGACTTTTAATAATGATAATGGAAAGTCATAAAACCATTTCTTGGACAAAAGATAATGTAGGCGTATTTATGGGAAGGCGGTGCATCGAATGATTATTAATTCAATGCAAAATAATCACATTAAAAACAAGATTCACATTCTAGCTCTCAAACAAATCCATTACCAGTGATATTTATGTTAGCTAAATTGCATATATATCATATTAGTTCCCTCCTCTATTTGTACATTTATTTAAATCCAAGAATATTGTTTTATAATGTGTACATTTTTGCATTTTTGGGTCAGTTTTGTTTTATGGCATTTATAAGGGTATTTTTTCATACACTGGTACAGTTTGGAGCAGTTTGCATTTTATTACATTTCAGCACAACATCACATTATCCTCAAAGCAGATGTTGAAAATTAGCACAACAATGGCTGAAGTCCTGCATTATATAAAAAAAAAGGTGAAAATGACTCTTCTTTGTAGGGCTCTGTGTAGTACAAAGCTGGGGCTGAGTTTGGCAGTGTTTGGTAGTGCAGCCTTGCTAGCTGGGCCTGATGCAGGAGACTTATTTCCACATCAGTGAATGGTACAGGCTGAATCTCAGTGGGCTGGGTGACCCACTTTTCAGTACTCCAAGTATGTGTAAGTGCTGCACGCTGCATATCCACAGCACTTGGCCGTTATCTAGATTTGCTCACAAGTTACTGCCAGATTCTCACGGTAAAAGGCTGGGACAACAACAAACCATACCAGCAGCAGACATCATAACCTAAAGAGCAACAAAAATTTCATATACACAACAACAAAATAATTTATTGTGCATGTTGTATAGGCTGTCACTCTACTGTCACCATCATATTATGTTCCTATTGCAAATTACTATTTTTATTATTGTTATTACTGAAAGAAAGCCCAACTATTGACCCCTTACTGTTGAAACAAAGCAGATACTATTTGCACTCGTTGTTCATAGGCAACCGTGGTGTTTACATGGCAGCTGTGGCTCAGGAAGTAGAGCGAGTCATCCACAAACCAGTTAGCGGTTTGATCTCCAGCTCTTCTCCACATGTTGATGTATCCTTGGGCAAGACACTGAACCCCAAGTTGCTCCCAGAGGCTGTGCTTGTTGTGATGTTTATGTGCTTGAGTGGGTGAATGAGGTGCTTTGAGTACCATTACGGTAGAAAAGTCAATTTACACTTGAGTATTCTATACCATTGGATGATAACTAAGTCAGTATTCAGAAATGGAAGAAATTAATACACATATATCTTTCTTAATTAATTTTGAGTGTTACAACAATCCTTTTGTAGCCTACAAATCATCATCAATCATCATTTCCCTTCATGTCAGCATGATAATGAGATGTATACAATGTCTATGTAGGGTTGGGTAATTAATTACCTAATCAATATGCAATATGTTCTTGACAACATTAGGCTGGTAATGGTATAGGTGCTGCTCTTGCAACACAGGAGGAAACACATGGCTAATGAAGCAGCAAGGTCATGCATCCTTGCTGTTCATCCTCACATGGTCGTCTTTGCAAAGACGAACAAGAACTGCACCGCACATCTAGAGCCAGTTTACACACTGCCTTTACTCGGCCTACAGCAGACTGTACACTTATACAGTACTTTTAAGTTTAAGTTCTTCCGAAGCTGCTCTGAACCATCAGTGACCCAACGATTTCACACAGAGCAGTCAAGAAAATTGCCCACGGGCGGAGCAATTTATGCATGACTGGTTTATTGCTGAGCTTATTTACTCTAGATGCCCTAGAGGTTCTTTTAGGGCCACATGTCTGTAAAATGTGTTATGGAATTGCAGTGTTATCTGTCTTCTGATTATTATTATACCTATATCATTCACACATGGGGCTAAAGTATGGAATAGCGATAGTGATAGGTGCACATAATGGAGGGACAAGGCTTGTTACTTGGCAACCTCTGTGTATTATTGCATCAGTCATCAGGGTAATGGTAGACATGTCTGGTATAGTAAAAAAGGGACAAGCATGGCTTGCCTGTTTGATGTATGAGATGTAAAGTGCTGCTGTCAAAATAGTTCTTTGGTGTGATGTACAGTGTGCATAGTATATAATATGGTTTACACTGCTAGTGTAAAAAACTGTCAAAGTGAATGATGATGTATTGTTGCTGACTAAAGGCTAATCATTCATCTGCAGGGTCCACGTGTGGCCCAACCTCATGAATTTTACACTAAAGACTCTCAACCGTGGGAATCATTAGATAATTTAGATTCTTTACCCTTTTCAGTGTTTTACAAGTTTTATAAATTCCAGAGTCATTTTAACAGCAGGCCTTTACTTCAGAGCATGTAAACAATAAAGAAAACAAAATATATTTTAAAAAACTTAAAAATACAGAATATCATAACATATTTCTCCACTCAAGTGAAGCCCTGTGGAATATAGAGTGTGAAAAATAATAAGATGCCTTGGACCTCTTCCATTCCGCCTACCTAACAGGAACAGCTGGTACATTGTGCAGAAAGATACTGAAAACAGGAGGCAAGAGGTTAATTACATATCTCAGATGCATTCCCTTTTGTGTTTCATTGTGCAATGTTTTGATAGATTTTTGATTTCAGTGGCCTTAGGAAACCCCCAGAAGAACGACCACAAGTTAGTCTTCAGAAGATACTTTTAGTTTTGCCTTTTCACTTTTATTTCAGACGCAGCTAATCGGATGTTTTCTGCTGGGTCTAACCTAGACCATCTGTAAAGCAAAATGAATTAAAAAAATAGTAAACACTAAGGCTGGGTGCTACTGATTTGAATCATGGTTCTTGGCAGTGGTTTTCTATTCATCATCTTTCATCTGACGGCAATCTCACTGAGGCTTGATGCAGAAATGGCTTGGGCTTGACCCTCATTTCTGTTTATATTGTAAAGGCAAGGTTTGGCTCCTGCCCAGAACCCTGGAGAAATACTCTGCACCTTGTTATCAACTAATCTTCCAGGGAGGCAATGTCAGACATATTCTAGATGCCCATTCCAGGTTACAATGTAAAAAGACACAGGTATATGGTGTGCTCTAAAACTGGAATATTGTGATTAGAGTCATGTCTGACTGGTATTTGCATCCTTTTTTCTTAGATTTTAGAGGTGCTTCCAACATTAAAGTGCTATGGATAAATGGCACCTTGTGTATCAGATTAAACATTTTAGGTTTAGGTGCAGGTTTAAATATAAAGTTTAAAGTTGTAAAGTATATTTCATGGTGAGATGATGGCTATTAGGAACCCTGAAGCATGTAAATAAATCACTGCCCCGGCCGCTCTTCATTGTAGATGTATTGGTTTCACCTCTGACACTCTCACACCAAACAAAGAGTAAATATATGGTATCTCATAAGGCTGCAGAAAAACATTGCACACCATGTAGTGGATACATCACTCATACAGAAACTTACTATCCCATGAAAGCACCATGAGTAATGTGTCAGACAGAAAACCTAAAAGATTCAGGGTTTTGAGAAAACATTTGTGACAGGAGCCACAATTTATTTAATTAATAATGAAGTTGAAGCTAATCTTTTATTTTCACAAGCACCATATAATAGACAGTATATTAGTCTTCACAAAAGAAATTAAATAATTATTTAATGGTATTTAATAGTAATAGTAATAGTAAGTATAATAATACCTTCTGTCACCATTAGTACTAAGAAAGATAGCATACACACAATACAACAGAAACAGAACAAAAACAGAATCACAATAAAAGCTCTAGGCACATACAGCGTGGAAGTTACTGCAGGTGTGTATCTCAAGCAAACTGTAGTTTGTACAAACTTAGAAGCTCCGCAGGAAAGCAATGTTTTCACAATAAAAGCCCTGTTAAGAAATGAATGGTTTCTATCTATGGAAACGCTAAAGGGCTTTTAATATGAAACGATTAAGAAGCGGATCAGAACGAGGCTTCATACTAAATAATACCGTGTCTTCTTATTAAAAAGACCACATTAAAAATAAAGGCGAGTGTCTAATACAAGCCTCCTTCAAATAAAGGTCTGGCACCTTCAAGGTCCCGAACACTATTTGTGGAAATTTGGTATATTTTGAACGTTTTTTAAACTTCTGCTGTTGCGATACATCAATTCCTGTCAACCGGTTGAAGTGCCCTCTTGTGGAGGTCATTGAATATTTGTTTAGCAAGGAGACTAACATAGTGAGTATCATTGTCCTAGAGAGGAGGCTCTGAGATACTACAAGACAAACAGATGACTTGTGCCAAAGGCCACGAGGACACAGGTCCACCCTAAGCATGCTTAGCTGATTTATGGTTTCAGCACTCTGCCTGAGCTGAGATGATTATGCAGGCAGCTCCCAGGGCTCCAGCACCATAAAGGTTATTAGAGGTGTTCCACTACCCCACATCCAGCCATATGGAGAAACGGTGGACAGATGAGTTTTTAACTGCTGCATTGTGGATCCAATCCCTCAAAGGTCTATGGGATCACTTCTATACAGCCAGTGGACAGAATTCAATACAACACTTTCACTTTCTTTTAAGTTTCTAATCTAAGGCTGAGCTTGGCCTTTTCACTCCACAGCCACTATCATCCTATCTGTGTGGTTCTTACCAAGAACCTGACTAGCTGTTGCCAAAGTACTATGTGCAGGGACTCTAGGGAATGAGGGAAATCAATGCAGGATTGACTCTCCATCTTTCACACTGATCCTCCCAGGCTCAGTCACGTGAAATCATTTTCTTTGCCATGTATGTGTTTAATTGGAATGTACCAAGACTACACCAATCTCAATGGCTCAGCAGGAACTCACTAAACATATTCTCAGCCCTTTGTTAGCAGGATCTTCATTTGGAAGACAAATGACCAGCTGCTAAAAGGTAATGAATCTCTATCTGAACAGTCTTCGTACTCTGTCCTGACTTATTTAGTGAACCTAACATGCAATCACACTGTCTGAAGACCAACACTATGTAACAGTGGCAACAGGAATTAAGTCTAATTTAGACTTTAGATTTATTAGAATGACAAATCAATCATCAGTACCATTATTATTATTATTCATTTTATTAGAACAATTGTAAAACATGTAACATTTGTGAGGAAATCCCCAACGTGTGACTGGATTGTAACATACCTTTAGAAATATGAGCACCTTCCCTGATCTCAGTTGTCTACATAACAGCCTGTACATTGATTTCTATGCAGAGGACTAGGGTCCAATTTTCAAACAACCAGCTCTCAGCACAATACATACTCCAACACACACTTCACATAAATGCACAAGCACTCGCTAATGATACATAGTGCACCTTTAAATGCAAAGATTTTGCATGAATTGTACTTCGTAAGATTTTGGAAAGGTGCCGTTTGCTCACTGAGTATCCACAGAGAAAAGAATTAAAAAATATGATTGAATGTGTATTATGGACATGTGGTGAGGTGGCTCAGATGTGCTCACAAAGGTTGTAAAATTTTGCATCATGTTTAGTTTCTGTGAAGCTTGTATTTTGGCCTTGTGTTTGCTTAGGCCCACTCTTGCTGGTCCAGGGGTCTCTGACACAAAAAATCTTGCATTGATAGATGAAATAAAGAGTAAAAAGGTGTGGGAAAAACAGTTGATTTACATGACTGTTTATATTTTAGACTTGATTGGTGACATGGCTTCCACCCAGTGCTCCCCTTGTGACCTTATATGAAATGAAAGAATGAATTACTATAGACATGTTATATTGACCGTAGTATATGTGGGATAATCCAATCAATTCATCGTCAATAACTATATGGGATTATCAATAGTTTGACAGTCATCAGTGACATTCTTTTGACAACAGCACCTTTGAAAAAAACAATATAAGTGAGATATTACAGCTGTCATCCCTCAGGCTAACCCTTTTCAACTCATCATAGCCTCATTCCACAACATTTTATTATTGCACAGCAGTAGCAGCTCCTGCTGAATACAACCAATATCTCTAACGACATTCTAATGTGCCATCACTTCAGCAGCTGAAACAAACAAACCATCAGCTGCACCGTCATTAACAATCCACTATAACATTTCCTGTTGGGTAAGCACTATATGGCCCTTTTATGCTCTGAGCCCTGCTGTACTATGCTTGGGTTCATTTTGAACCAAGGAGTATATTCTTACATTATTAAAAACAGATATTCTCATTCCCAGTCAGACCCATTTCTCTGATTTGAATCTCTGGTATGTAGTAAAACATTGATGGTAAGAGTGGTGAAGTCACTTAATAGATTCAGCTGTTTAGAAATTGACTTTGGTTTTCAGTTTACAATCTAATCACCATTGGGTTCCGTAACAAATCAGAAGGGCTGGACCTGTTTATAGCTCCCTCACAGCATTTAATTAAGGCAGATACATGTTTTATTAATAAAAAGGGGCAGAGTCACTATCAATAAAATCAGTAAGGCACTCTTTAACAAATTTAAAGATATGAAAATTGCAACAACCAGTTTAGAATGAAAGTTGGAGAGATTTTAACTTTTCTGTTGTGTCTTACCTTAACATCAGTTCATAGTGTATACTTTCAAAGCACAGCTCATGCTGTTTACTATCCATATGTCCATGTGTTGAACATAAAAGAAAAAAAGATTCATTTTCACTTGGATTTGCATTATAATTAGAATCAATAAAAGGAAAAACAGTAGCAAAGCTTGTGGATTAGACAACAGATTAAGCAGCTGGTCTAACACACTTGATTCAGTTCTACTGCTTCAGTAGATTGCTGCTTCATCTGCAAGACTATAAGGATGTCCTTTGCATATCTTCTAATCATATATATCAAAAGGTGGGCATAGCCTTTAAAGACCATCCTATAACCTTATGAGCTGAACCATCCAGTTCAATTCCAAATTGTTTGGCTGAACCTGGATATGTGACTCTCTCTCTTCCCACTGGATGCCTTCAAATTTCTCTACCCTTCCTGTTTCTGAAAACAATAAACTGACCTCACATTTGCTCAAGTATTGCTTCTTTTCTTGCACCTTGACCCATAAATAACTAGGAAAAAGATGAAGGCACTGACTTCTCCAATTTCCCTTCAATGCCAGTGGTTGTAGTGATTTGGGGATAACTGTTAGTGTTTAATATAATATTGGAAAAAAGGTTGTTCTTACAACCTTTAATTTAAAGTTTATTCTTCTGTATAACTAAATTGTCTTTTTAGGTCTTCTGTTTGTCTGTCTAATTCCGCACAGGGAAAACCAATCTCTTAATGAATTCAAGACAATTTCCCTGTCTCCCCCTGAGATGTCACTCACGGAAAGCAGTAAAACCTTGTGATCATGATAGCTGTCATCTGTATTCACAAGAGTAATTTGGGCACAGAGTGACTTTGGTGTTGTCTTACAATGAGACTGTTTTGTCAGTGTTGAAGGATCCTGTCGGATGTGGAAACAAGGATGAGTGTGTAAAGAGGCAGACGGTTTGTGATGATGCATCATCTGGGTATGGAAGCTCCTTAGCATACCCTGTATACCTGCACCATCTCCACTCCTTATAGAGATTAATGGCCCTGACATCCATTCAAGTCTATGGAAGAGTGTGGCCCACACCATGCCACAAATCATTAAGCCTCTCAATGTGGGTTAAGGCAACCCATCCTCATTCTTTAGACATTGCAGCGTGGATCAACTCAATGACTTGTGTCTCCTAAATCATAGGACGGCTGGCTGTTACATCCTCTTATAAACAGAGAATGGTGTAATGTAGAGGTGCTTTGTCCTTCCTATTGCACCAGAGGTCCATGTGTCACATTTATTTTATTATTATTATTTTTTAAATTATGCATTTCTAAATACCTAAGTCTGATTGCTTTGAGAAAAAGATATGATCGAATATGTGCTTTGTGTTGCTCCATGGTTTTGTGGCTGCTAAACCGGTACAAATAATGCAAAAATGTAGCACAAAGCACCCATAAAAGGTGGAATTCAATATAAACTGTGCTCTCAAGCAAATAGCATTATGGCGTGCCTATGTCATTTGGAAGGATGTAAATTTAGTAATAATCATACATTTGACACAAAAACAGCCCCTTTCTATGCAAATAAGCATTGTTGGAAAAACTATCTAATTCAAAAAAGACCAGTCTAAATTGTTGCAATTAGGCTGGTGTTAAATTACACACACACTCTTTATCTTCAAATCTTCAAGTATGTGAGGCTTGAATTATATTGAATTAATGTTTAATGGTATCAAGAGCGAAATCTTCAGTTAGATGTAGGGGGATCGAGTGGGTGTGGGGCTTATCTCGGATTTCCAGCTACTTAAAAATAAAAACAGCACTGATGGAGATCAAGCGGTTTCACAAACTCTCCACCTGATAAATCCAGAATCTGAGGCAGAACACAGGTCAGATGTGCATAGCCTCTTTTGGATTTCGGAGATGCACTGTGTGAAATGTGGAGAAAAGTAAAGAAATCCATTCTTTATGGATCTGGCCCTTCATGTTTTCTTTAAGATAAGTAACATATGAACACTAATATGCACAGGTTAAAATCTGGTTACTTATACCAGGCTCATTTCTACTATTTCAAGAAGAAAACAAACCTGGACACATGGAATACTCATAGCAATAATTATGTTAATAACAGAACATTTGGTGTATAAAAACAATGCTGACAACAACATATATACAGTACTTATAAATACAGACAAATATGGACCAGTCAAAAATTAGGTTGATATGTGATGATTCAAGTAAAATTATTGATAGAGGCAACATGAAATGGAATATAAGCTAACAAATATTAAATTAAGAAAAATGAAAACTTTGGAGGAGAAGTATTGAACATGTCCCTGTCTCAAGACTAATCTTATACAGGACCAATACAAACATTATTAAGAATGAAAGGTAATAATCTTGAACTAGAGGCCTGGAGAGGATACTGAAAAGTGAATCAGATAGTATACATGCATAAATATACTGGTTCACTGCTACCTAGAGGCAGAAGAGTTTTCTTCCCATTGATATTAATGTACTGTAATGTAAGTAATGCACTGTAGAGGATATGCTGAAGTGCTGTTTTTTGTCGCCCTGTTTTATCAAACAGCATCCAATATAATGAATCATTACATAAAGAGGAAAAATGCCTTGGCCAAAGAGAGTTGAAACGTCTGTATTTATAGTTTTTAATAATCTGCATCTGAAAGCTTTAAGATAAGCTACTGTGGAAGAGGTAAAGCTAAATTACATGGTGAGGTACCTGACATGAAAATGAACACAAATTAGAAAAAGCAATATTATACTGATATTTATTTTTGAGTAATTAGAATAGAATAGAATAGTAATGATTATATAGTAGTGTTCTTCAGCTTTGTCTTTTTTTCCAAATTTTAAATTGTTTATAGAGACGTATTGTTGAGGTTAGAATGACAGGTTTGGGATATCTTAATGCCACTTGTCCATTTAGAGACCTACAGACACTTTAGCAGTTTGGTAGAAAATGATGAAACCCCTCTCTCTGACCATCTGCTGCAGGGCTTTCCTCTCTACTCTGCAGTCTGGACAGAAACAGAGGCAGACTGTGGTGACCTAATGTTGAAACTGAGATAGCTGCCTTCCAACTGGGCAGTACATCCCTGCCTTGTAATTGATGGGTGAAGTGGGAGATATAGCCATGAGGAGGTCGTGCATCTTAAACTGTCACTGCTGATATTTGCAAGTCTGACAACGTTCCCAAATCCCAAATGTCATGCTACTCAGACGCACTAGCATAATTACACACTTAACTCTGCTCACAAATATACACTTACGCAAAATAAAAACAAGCTATTGTATATGTCACTGAGCAAATGGCTTACAAACAGTGTGAAAGGTGGTGCTTCTCCTGTGATTATGATTATTCACAAGACTGTCAGTGCAACAGCTATGGCTGACTACTTGCATATAAAAATATGTTCCAGTCTATGAACTAATGTCATTCTGGTGGTGGATTTGTGAGGCAGCATATGTATACTAGCTTCTCTAGATGTCATTTACATTTAACATGTCAGACAGCCCTGATACGACACAGAATTTTATGTGGCGTTACAAAAATTATGGGCAGTTTTACCATGATGCTACCATAGCCTTGACAAAAATACCAGAGGGGAATGTAATGGTGAATAAAACTTACCTTGTAAATAAGCTATTCCTCATATAAATTGTCAAGAAAACACCCCATAAAGACATTAATGCTTGTCATAAATAATAAATGCCATTTGAGTTTTTCCTGATTTGCATGTTTTCCTCCTGTGCAAATCCAGCCTGTAGTGCATATAGCATTTAGAATGTTTAACCCGACCCTGGTTGCAAACCATGCACGCTGCATTGCAGAAGACAGAGCCAGCATTTAGCTCTCTGCCAGGCTATAGGTTGGTCAGGGTGCTGTGGATTCAGGCTGAACAGAGCGCAGTCCAACTGAGGCCCAAAGCTGTAATTACACACAAACAGATGGCCTTGCTGGAAGACTCTCCTCCCTCAATCCCTCCTTCTCTCAGTTCTACTACCTGCAGCGCACTGAGGTCTTGCTACCCTCAAAGCATTGTTGCACATAGATTATTGTTCACAGTAAACAGGGTGTTGGCAGGTTGGCTTTACAGAAACTGCTGTGTTGCCAGGGAGCCCCGAACTCTAAGCTAAACAGCCTCGTGCAATGTATCAAATGTGAGTATTTTTAATTTGTGTTGTATTATTCCTCCTACACACATACTGCTGAGAAGAGAAGGCATACCTGAACATAAGACATAAAACATTCTCTTGAATTAAAATGAATGCCTGTCGACTTACAAAGACCGCAAGAGAAAAGCAGTACAGTATGGTGTAGTTGTCTTTTTCTGAGTTTTTTTTTTTCCTTTGGACTCCCACAAGATAAAGATGGAGTGAGATAGATGCGTGCTGTGCTAGCTTTGTCCTTTGTTCTCTCTTTGAAATCATGCAGGTGATTTACGAGGGAGGAATACAAATAATGCCTCTGTTGTGTTTTGTTGTGTATCAGTGGCCCAGTGCAGAAAGGGGCAGAAAAATAGTATTTCAGCCCAGCTCTGACCAATTTGTCAGACAAAGACCATGTGTAGAAAATGAAAAAGAAGACCACAAACATGGAGAGACTCAGTGAGAAAGTACACCTTTAAAAGACTTCATGTAAAGCACCCATCTCCAAGTGATTCATTAGGCCCCAGGACTCGGAGCCTGCAACAAACAAGAGGATATTGATATTTACAGTTTCAGGGCCTGAAATGAGTTTTCAAAATGGCCAACAATTCCAGCAGTGAATTTTGTAATGGAGATACGACAGCTCCAGGCTTTTAAATGTAATGATTTGTCAAATCAAAATGATATACTTGCCAGTAAGCAACTGGGTGACCAGATTTTAGATGCAACCAATTCCTTTTAATCAAAAGCTGCAAAATGAAATTGTGTGCATTCAACTGGAAACTGCACCCAGATGACTGTATCACACAAGGATATGAATTATGTTTCCCCCTCCCTTGTCATCATGTGTGTTTGCTATAAAACTGTCCACCAGCACAAGCAATTACACCATTGTTAGTTCCAACTATACACTAACGGTTGGCTGCTCAGTGTCATGGTTCAGTTCAACATCTCATCTATCAGGGTCAAAATAGCAGAGCTGATGTCCTGCAGGCTGGTGCAGAGGTCACTGCAGCAATCCCTTGCCATGTCTAATGACCGTGAGAGCCTGCCTTGCGCCACAATGGTAGTGCGTTACTTAGCGCCCAACAAGTAAAGTGTTCACCTCTGTACTTTAATGCGTGCTCTTAACTCCCCATTGTAGCTGTAGACCTGCTTTCCTTCTGTTTAATGGCAGGAGGAGGAGCAGCCCCCCTTTCCCACTGAGGAACATAGAGCTGTAATTACACTCAGGCAGACTGGATAGGGAGAGAGGGCAACGCGAGTGTACGCCCATAGGACACACACAAAACACATATTTAAACACATACTGTATATATAGTGTTTTTTCATGGGGATACAACACACCGTACATCCACATACAGGTCAACGCGCTCACCGCACATACTGTATATGGCGCACGTGAACGTACTCACACCTCCCCAGATGAATGGTGCTGATGATTTATTAAGCGGTGAGAGGAGAAAAGGAGAAGCACCAGACGCCACGATGATGGAGAGGGAAGGGGAAAGCCACGGGGAGTTGAAACAGGGCAGAGACCTGGACAACTTATCACACTGGTAGTGGACAGTGTGCGAGTGGAACCAGCTGGGAAGCCCCACTCAATAAAAAATAAAACAAGTATGTCACAATTTATTGACATGTTTTAAAGGAACAAAAGGTTCCTGTAAGTTTGTATTTCTTTCGCCAACTAATTACATCTGAAGACCACAAGTAAGAGACAGCTTTGGTTTTGCAGGTGCAGGTGGTGAATTATCAAACACAGGTATAATAAATAGCATTAATGATAGCTCCGTTTAAGTATGTTAACATCATAGACCTGTTATTTTTCCATTGTATTCTATTGTATATTTCTATTATAATTTATATATAAAGTAGGATCGGCATCTAACCAGAGTGTGCAAACACTAACAAAATACTTTTAAGTTTCTTCTTAAAACGTACCTTTACCGGAGGTCATATCCTGGTTTTATCTGAGCTGCCTGTTTATTTGGTTATTTATTGCTTTTTATGTACCTTTTATTCTCATACTTACTTTTACTTTTTATCAGTTTCCTTTGTAAAGCACTTTGTACTTGGTTTAAAAA
>JAPQRN010000018.1:13390500-13425113 GCA_037367275.1 Coranthus polyacanthus
ATTGAAAGAGGTTTACTAAGAGTAATGTACAAAATCAATAGAAAAATCAGTTCAAGTCAGACTCATAAATGGCATACTCATACAGATGTTTTTGTTTATTTTCCTTCTAAGAACTATGTGAAACTGTGCAGACCAGGCTTGAATGAAACGTTCCTGACTTTCTCGTTTTATTGCTTTTTTAAGGATAAGACAACTTATACCTATGCCTGATTATTAACACAGCTCCATCTGCATTTAAACAGAGCTGAAGCCTAACAGACCTCTTTCACAGCAAACCTTTTGTCTTCTCGTCGAGGTGCACCAAACACAATTTGGTGTTGAATGCCTGAATATAATGACATTATTAATGGTATAGCTGCGTTTGACAAGTTAAAATTCGTGCAGTGGTAGGTGCATCTGCCATATTGTGCAATATACTGTTGTATGTTGTGATATAAGGTATTCTAATGGTATTGTATTAAACTGTCCAGAGCTGGATCAAGCTGCATTACATTGTATTATATTATGAAACAGCTGTAATGTTAAGTACCTTATAATCAAGTCCTCACCTTATGTATCAAGTTTACAGATGTGCCTAAAGGTTAGAAAGCTTTCACTTTGATCTTCAGCTCATTGTGAATGAGTAATCCCTCCCCTGAGGTGAGACCCATCAATCTTCCCCTGAAGAAAAAACAGCAATCTGCTTTGAAGGACACAGAAAAGTTCAGGTTGAATGCTTCACGTCTGTTGGGGTGTTGCACATGTCTATGTACATAACAGCTGGCTGCATTACATTATCACACAGATGGACATGTTCCTGTGTCCCATAACTTTTGAATGATTCATCCTCCTTTTGTTCAGCTGTTTTATGCTCATTTAGCTGCCCCAGAAACTCATAATTGGCTTTTTTTTTTTTTTTTAATTTAATCCACACTATGATAAGTGAGAGCTACACTGGGTGGGCTGCTTGCCAGGCAGGGTGTGAACATGCACACACACACAAATGCACATGACTCTGAGGTTAGCAACATCGCTGTCATCTTACCATAAATTATTCCAACCGTTCCTCAGAGATCATTATTGGCCCTACCATTAGTATGTCCTTTGAAATATGCTGCAGATGATGACAAAAAATTCCTGGAGGAGTTTACAATATGCAAATGAGAGGTCAAGGTTGCGGAAGTCAAAGTTGATGTAATTTTGTATCTTGGCATCTCTACTGTAGGATGAGTCAGGTTGTTCTTCTGGGAATACGTACTGTAAGTGACAGTGTTTTCTTCCCCCTGATTCATTTTGCTCTAATGTTTCATCTTTCACATTCTTCTTCCTCAGTCTCTAATTACACACGGTGGAAGCTGAATTGGCTCTTTAACCGCCTAATGTCCATAAATATAACAATAAGCAATTACATTTACTGTTTGACTACTATTCCATGGTTACAAATGGCCAAATATGTAGCATGTTGGCTCTGTAGTGTCACTGACCTGAATAATGTGTCCTATGAATATATTTAATTTAGGTGAAATATGTTTCTTCTATAAGAAGGCAGCATGTGCCAAGATGAATCAAAAAACAGCATCCATCATTCATTCATGCATTCATTTTTTTCCACCTTTCTTTTACGATTTTTCGTACATGATCTTCGTACCTTAATGTTACTATCATTACATGCAGCTATTGTACCGACAACAAATGAAAAAACAGTTGCGGTGATTACTTTGTAGATTTGTATAACTGAGGTTTCATGTGGTTCCTAAAACATATTTTACTAATGCACAATTCTGAGGAGATGTTGTTGAACTGCATCATATGCCATGTGTTTGTGCTTTAAAAGCATTTTGTCTTTTTTGTTGGCGTGTTGGAGAAAATAGCAAAAACTGTTTCAAGTTACACTTATTTTTTCCTATTTCATTGTCAACACAATGTTAAAATGTTAAAACAATACTCACAGGGAAGAATAACATGCAGTAAACAATGCAAGCAGAAATAAATACTGCACATGTATCATAATTAATCTGTAATATAATCCCTGTGGGAGACATGGCTTATGTCTTGTGTGGAGTGAAAGCATTATGGTTTAGAACTAAAATAGCTCTCAATTCTTTTACCTTTCTTTGCAGTTTGTCTCTTGTCAGTGATATCTCTAATTTCCTTCTGTCCTCCTCTCCGTTACAGCTGGACTCCAGCAGTAAAGAAAAGACAAAAGGTTGACACTGACAGATGGACTTACTTTGTCTGGCCCTCGTGTCCTGGTTCCAGGTAATTAGATAGTCTGTGCAGGCTTTTGATCAAGTGACGCCCCGTGGCTAGGACGTTTTTTTCAGTCAAATCCGAGTAATGGTTATTGCCACTTTGAATTTTATAGCAGTTCTTTGAAGATAATATTTGCGTCTCATTTTAAATTGAAGGCTTTTTCCTACGTTTTTTGCAGTTTCATTTGCCATCGGTGTCAGTCCTGCCATTCCACCTCATTGTCTAATGTTATCATCATTATTTGGGTTTTTAGGTATTGAGATGTAGGACGACATTCTCACTTATAAAATTAACTCTTCTCTCAGGTAAGACTGTCGGCCCAAATAAAACCACATGAATGAGGCATCACAGTTGTGTGAGGTGACGTGTTTTTTGTAGGATTAAGCTTTGAAAAAGGTCTCATGGGGAGACAAACGTAAATGTGTCCAGGCTCAGACCAATACAATGTCAAATATTAAAATTATTGTGTTGTGATTGTTGATATTTGTTCAGTGGTGCATTGTGTGCTTGATGATGCATTGAAAGATGATTTTAATACTTTTCAATATAAACGTGGGAGCAACGGTACCTGCAAAGTACTAGAAAACATTTTCACATGGATAATTTACTTTTGTCATACCTGTTTAGTTTTGTCCTGCTGGGATTTAACTTCTATCTAATTCTTACCTTCTGGATGTGAACCCAAAATGTAAGAAACCGTAACATGGTACAACTTATTAGTTGCAACAAGTTTTCATGAATTTTTGGTGGCTGGTTAGTTCTGATTAAAAATACAAAAGAAACTGAAAAGTGCTAAAGGGTAACTTACTGGAAAATTGTTCAGAACAACCCAGATGTTTAACACATTTGCACATACTTTATGCACATTAAAGAAAAGTAGACTTTTGTACAATATCTCACTAAATATATTTACATGACATACAATTCGCCATCAGTGCAATACATAGGAATGTTGCATATTTACCAAATGTTAGACTCTTTCCTTTATGAAGAAAAATAATTCAAATGATAGAAGCTGATATAACTAATGTGTAAAGTAACATGTGCAACTTTCATATTGGTTAACAGCTTCACAGGAAATAAAAAAAATAAAATCTTAGTACCACCCTATCAACAATCAAATATTAAGCATTGTAAAAGAAATAGATCACATGTACATATATATCTTCATACATGTAATGGATTGCTTTTGTACAAATATTTTATATAACTTTGGCAGTTTATCAGGAACAAAGTTATCGGAAAATATGAAACAATAATATCAAACTGTCAGCAATGTCATGTAAGCTTGCCTTCCAAAGCTCATGTTCACAGTGGTCATTCAGAAAGGCTGGAAGCCGATGGCCAAAAAGAACAAACGAAAGGAAAAGAGAGAAAAAAGGAAATCATTTCCATCCTTTCTGCTAAGACTGTTAGCACTGGAGGCTGTCGTCATTGTTGTCATGGTTATAAAATTACAAACACCTATGAAGGTTTACATAGCAGTCATCGCCATTTAAAAAAACATGGTCTATTTTCAGGACGACTTAAAATACAAACAGTTTGAAGGCAAGGGGACAGGACCCTGCTCGGTGGTCACTGTGGAATCATGGGAGAGACATGACCGAGAAAAGGACATGCACAACAGTGCTGTGTGGAAGAACGTGAAGCAAAACAAGGGTGCAAAATGAAAGACTTTGCAACAATCAAAACGCCACACTGTCAGAAAATGACTTACACCGGACAAAATAATCGAGCAAATTTTCAAACATACTAAGTTCACCATAATTCATATACGTTGGTTTTGTTCTTTTTTTTCACTGGTTTGGCACTTTATTGGAACAAATCTCTGTTCAAAAAGACTAAATGTTGTACAAAAGGTATTTCATGTCTCGTTAACATAATTTGTAGAATATAGTACTTAATAGTAAGCATACGGTAAGTAAACACTTGTACATACTGTAGTTTAAAATGAACATTCCAACAGATGTTTTACGCACATGCACAAAAACAAACAAACAAACACAACTCTCTCTCTCGCTCTCACTGCTTTGCCCATTTGGGCCTCCTCCCATTCTCTTTGGACAATCTCATTCTCCTGCTGTTTCCAGCCTTTCCTGAAAGAACAACTGTTGCTACTGCTCTTTCTCTTTCTTTGTCTAGCTTACTCTCACTTAAGACATCACAACTTTTTAATATCTAATACTGCATTTTTGTTCCAAATTACGACACTTCTTCCGCTGAGCGTGTATCTGTCTTGAGACGCACAAACTCTTTTGCCACTTCGTCGTGGGTCCTTTGAGAGAGTATCCTCATGATGGTGAGGCCAGTTTCGTCCATGGAGATGCTCTTTACCAGAGGGTAGCAGGCGGCACAGCTGCCCTTGTCTGCCAGCTCTCTGAGCTGGATGACCGTCATGCCGATGATGCGGTCCTCACGGGCAAAGCAGTAGTCCTTTACTGAGACATGCAGCTCGTAGGCCTCCGGACCATGTTCATTACTCAGAACACTAGGAGAAATGGCAAATCACAAAAACGTGAAACTCAAGATCTCAAACATGCTTATATCATGCATACGCGCCTCAGTATTTAAAGGTTCAGTGTGTAATATTAAGTGACATCTAGTGGCTGCAAAAAGTGTGAACGGCCCTCCTTAGAGCCAGCTTTTTAGTTAAAGCTGCCGGAGCCAAAAATCAGGGGGAAAAAAAAGCCAGAATTTGAAAATATACACCTTCCTTCTGCAGCTCTTTCCTCTTGGTCCAAATCAAAAGACTAAATATAGATGAGTTGACACTGAGACACAGAGTAGAGCAGTAGAATCACATCCAGGTCGTGTCTGGCTGAATCTGATCCACAATCAGTAATATATACAGCTGTCAATCACATATTTAATCCCTTACCTGCCAAAATCTGCATCATGCGGTACATTTTCTATAGCCTGAAAATACAGGTAAGGAGTAGATGCAGAAGTCTCTTGTCCTCTTACACCACTTGAATTACATTATGCTAAAAGGTAATTATGGAAGTTTTGCCCAGTGATGCTAACAAACTATCAAGCACTGCAGCTTTAAGAGGATAATAACTCTACTCAAACATAGAAGGTGACAGTAATGCATCTTAACGCTGAATGCCACCCGCTATAAAATGGAAAAAAAGAAGAAGAGGAACTCTATTTAGAGCTACTGTAGAAATATGGCAGCACAACATTGTGAACTCCGTGGAGACGAAAACATCACAATTCTTTTTCTACACTAATGAAAACAAAACTATAAATATTATATTCCATTTCTGCAATTAGATCCTCCTAAATCCCTCTAAATGTTACACCCTGGTCCTTGAAATTGTAACTAACAATGATAATGAAAATATAGTTAATGCAAGATACAGTTAATGTAAGTAAGTCACAAGTTAAATAAAAGCACACATTGATTTTAATGTCATTTTTCTAACTGTTTGCTGTTGATGAATGCCTGAAGCCTCCGTCTGAAGAATTGTACATGCAAACCAACTCCTTTTCGGTCACTGACATCCGGCTTTGTTCGTAGCTGAATATAATGTGTCAGTGCAAGAGTCTGGGTGGGTGACATTTCCCCAGCGAAAAGCATCCTTTTTGTATGTGTGACTGTGATGAGACAATTCAGTCATGTTACATGAATGAAATGAATGTTTCTATTTAAATGAGCCGAAACTCCAAGCCAGATTTTTCTTCAGACTGTTTCTAATTATCTCCAGTAACTTAACTACTCCTTATAATTCAAATGACAATGCCAGGAGTAAAACTATATTCAGACATCACATTCAGTCTAAGATCACTTTATCTCTCTGATTTTATGGCTCAGTTCAGAGAATTAAAATGTCCAAGAGGGGACAAGGAACAAACTAAAACAGACACTAGATTTCCTTCAACTGTTTTGGTACAAAGAACAGAAGTGCTGCAAGGCATCATGCAGTATATAGAGCTGTTTTGTAATATGCAGAGTTCATACAGAGTTCTAAGTTGCACAAAGAGCCATAAAATGCCCCATTATCCGCCCACAGATTCATATTCATTCCTTCTATAACAAACAGGAAGAAGGCAGGATTACTCACTACTGGAATGTTTCATTGTACTTTGGTGACCAATTGTTATTCTTGGTCTTGGTGCTGAATTTGCGCTTCTTGTCAGCCAGGTGTGGTCCAACGGCGTTGACTTCTACGAATGGCCGGAACATGGCGTTGGTCTGCCAGATGAGGTTGTTCACTGCGACCACTGCACAACGTAGAGCGAATGATAAGCAACACTTTTCAAGTAGATAAGAAGAAATGAAAGGAAACCCACATCAGCAACACTAAAGCTAGAAGAAAAAAAAAAAAAGCTGTTGGCGATTCGCTGTGTAGTCCTGCCCCGGTTTCTTTTTCCAGACATGTATTTATCCATTTCCTACAGATAACTGGCTAAATGTAGAAAATGTCATACTGTCAGAGATACTGTCAGAGCAACTACAATAGACTAGGATTGCAGAAACATTTCCAGTTATCTGGAGCTGTAATGGTAAATATCTTTAGATGTCAGTTACTATGAATCAAACACATCATTTATTCCAGACTCACTGTTTTGCATAACATTTGGAAATACAGTAAAGGACTGAATCCACCTTTTTAAGCAGCTTTTTAAAACAGCTAAAGCATAATGCCGATGCAAAGCTGATTTAAAATTTTTGTTTCTTTTTCACTTTGCATTTTATTGCTTAAGGTAATATTCAATAATATTAAAAACACAAAATATTAAATACAACACAAATGGAAAATGGAGTTAAACTACATTGTTCTGTACATCTGTTAATCTGTACATGACATGCCACAGTAAACTTCCTGGGTTATTTATTTATTTTGTGATAGAATATACATTAAAAATAGATAACACAAACTTAGGAGTTGGAATCTGAAATGCAGTCATATTGCTAATATAGCTCAAATGAAGTCATTACATTATCAGCGAAGAGGATAAAATACATACAGGACATTTCAGATGCTGAAATTATAAGAGAGGGACTAAGCCACAATTTATTTGTTTTTGATGAATTTATTTAGATTATTTTATTTTTGTATGCCTTCGGCAGTAACAGTGGATAAAGTGTGAGGAAAGATGTGGGAGTAACATGCAGCAAAGAGGTTTTTTCAACCACTCAATGGTACAAAAGAAAGATATAATGCAACCCCAGCTATGATTATGGTGTTGGTTTTCTGTATAATTCCTTTAAAGGAGCCTTATGTAACATTTGCACATGCTTGTGTCCTTATGTGAGGTTTGTGTTGGAGTCTGTGTTGTGCTGGTTGTCATTTATTGATGTTAGATGACTCCATTTCTAAGCTAACAGTATCTAGTGTTGCACACTGTTGCCGCCGTAGAGCAGAAGAGAGGGATTTTTAAAGGTACATTTTGATCCGTTCTTTTTGATGGTAATTTACTTTGTTTGTTTGTTTTTTGGGAAAGAGTTAGATAATACAACAGATCTGTTGATTCTGGCCACGGGCACAAAAAATGCACAAACTTTACCACCATGAGCTGTCAGTGATGAGTCTCTGAATATATTCTGGAGTGAATATATTTGAATACAAATGAAGAAATGTATGCCTGGGTAAAGGAAAAGCTCACCCTTCACGCTGACTTTGTGCTCTCCGGTGCCAGGGTGAGAGATGAGATTCACTTGCATCGACACCTCCCCCACTGATCCATTGGATGACTGACCTGGACACACACCAAAACAGCAACAGGAGAATTGAAAAGAGGCATAATGAAAATCAAAGAGGATGAGGAGTGGCAGAGCGGAAGGCAGAGAAACAGACTTATCAGGAAATGCACACAGACAAGAGAAGGCGAAATGGAAGAAACAAAAACTGAAGATGCAGCATTATTGCAGGGAAGGTATCCAGAAATTGATCCATGAAGCAGCGTAAAAACATCTTTGTGTGTTAAAGCTAAAAAAAAAAAAGAAAACAGCAGGGAGCACACTTTATTTTACCCTCATGGCAGCGCAATAGCAAACACAGCTAGGGTTTCCTAGCTTGAGGCTAAACAAGAACAACAACGAGGGGAAAAAAGAAACATGAATAAATCTGACTGGTTTGAAGGCCCAGACGAAGGCAGATGGTGTGAGGGGATGCTCTAAATAAATAATGCAGAATGAAATCATCAAACTGTTCAACTCTGGAGCTACAGAAGTAAAAACAAAACATTTAATTTGACTGCATGAAACATGATATGAAAGCAAAGCAACAAATGAGAGGGGGAGTAAGTGTGTTGTGTCGGAAAAGTGAGTGTAACGGAGGAAATACACCTTTTTGATCCACTACAGGTACGCCATCATTAATGTTGTGATCTTTTGATCACACGGGGGAATCTTGTTGCTAGGAAACAATTAGAATTGATTGCTGACCACGTGTCTCACTTTGCCTGATGCAGAAGAGAGTCCAACCCATTTGCTGCTAAACATTGCCTCATGTTTCACCCACCGGAACAGACAGATGTTGAACGCTGCATGTGCCAGTGTGGTAGATGAAGGGACAAGTTGATTCAATAGTTTATCGATAAGTGCCAAAAACACAGGACCCATTTTAGCTGGTGATGAAGAAACAAGCCTTTGTTGATTTATTGCAATGATGCCCTGAGAAGCTGAGGGGGAGGGGAGAAAAACATTTACACAACCCTCGACTTGTGGGATATTAATGGAGTAAAGCCATAGCACATTTCCTTTAACTATCAGCTGAAATAATAATTAATTAAAAAACACATTCAATATGTTTTGTTTCTCTGGTGGGAGTCAGAAACGCCGCTTGTAGTACGAGGCGCTGACAGGTTTTGCCTTTATGAAATAATAAACGGCCCTGTACAAAGAGGACACCGGAATGGGCAGTATGAGGGACACGAGAGAGCAAAGTGTCAATAAGACGAATGGTACATAAAAGAGATAAAGGAATGCAGAAACGAGGGGTCAGCAGATTAAGTGAAAACTGCTAACAAAAGGAACTAACAGATAAGAGAGGTGAGATGTCGGCATCAGTTGTTGCAGAATTGCACTTCAATTCAATGGATTCTTTCCACGTTGTCATGTGGAACAACCAGGATGTTACGCTCAGCACCACACCAAGAAAACTAATTAACAAAAGATTTCTTAATGAAGTAGAGGCTGTGAGTTATTCATGTGAAATGGTAATATACTTTATTTCTCCTGTGTGTACAGTGTATCTCCCTAAATATATGATTATGGGTCTACTGTTCCATTTCAACTGAAGTATAAAGCAGCTACTCACAGCCTAAAACATCTAGAGAAACATATCTGTTTCCACGCCAGGCACAAATAAACTAGTGCATCCAGTTGTTTATATGTGTCACTGTCAGAGCACGGGCGTTGGTGATTAATGAAAGAGTGTCCACTGTGCTACGTCAAGCATCAGCACATCCCCACACTGATCTAACGCACATTAACCACCCCACTACCTCCACTTATAGAACTTGCATTACATTGCTTCAGATCAAGACCAACAGCACGGTATGAAGAAAGAGGGGAAAATTGTAGAGTAGAAAAACGCAAAGAGCAATCTCAAAATAGCACAGAGCGACATACTGTGTCTATGCCCATCTGCCAGTCAGTAAAAGCAGCAACGCTGGTTGGTCTGCTAGCTGTCTGGTTGACTAGCTTTCTCCCACTGCCATTCTGTTTCCTGCCTCCTGCCTATGCTGCGTTCAGCAAGGCTGAACACAATGAGGCAACCAGCAGCTTAAAGCGTCAACACCCCACTGGGCTGAATTCCCTCTTGAATCAGTCTGGACACCTGAAGGTATTTCCGCCTTGTTATAGAAAGAGACAAAAAGTTCTATATAGAAACAGATGAGTGAGACAACAAAACCCAAAAGTGGGTCAGTGATGACAGAGTAAAGAGGAGAGAGGTAGCACAAGAGGGAGTTTATGGATTTACACTTGTATCTATATAAACACATATACTATAATTGTCATGACAGGGTTTTTATGTGTTTATAATGAGCGAGAGAGAGACCATGGGAGCATTTAAGCCCTTCGGGTATGGCGTGAGGAGGCCAACATATCTTGTTATATATTATTATTTTTTATTTTTTGACAGTGAAAGAGACAAACTTCTTATACGGTGAACGAATAAATGCAATTACTGCAATGACCACTGCACATAAACGCCTACAGAAAATAAAGTGACAGAGAGATTCCACTCTGAGCATCACACTTTCTGTACAGTTTTCTCAAACTGACAGGAAATCAGCAGATAACTGAGGCTAAAACAAACAAGGGCGTAGTGGCGTGATTTTCAAGAGTAGCAGAGAATTTTGTTTACCACGTTACAGATCTGTAATTTTTGGGGCTATAATGTTTTTACTGACTAGCATCTACAAAAATACTGAAGAGTAAAGTATCCACAATGCTTTTCTTCTCTCACCTTTTTGGTCACTTTCACTGGATAAGAACATTTTGACCCACACTTTGTCTTGACTTTATTCATTGCTTTTCTAACAAGTTTCTTCCACTTTGACTCTAACTGTGAGACACATTTTCTGCACTTAGAAAACAACATTTAACTCAAAGGTTGAATTCTGCTCCGTTAATGGAGCCTAACCTTGGCCAAAACTAGCGTTTTCTTACCTTGAGAGGTTTGGGTGCATATATATTTCTTGATCAAGGCATCTGTAGGTTGAGTGTAAAGGCTGAGAGCATATTTGAGGGACTTCATATCAGGGCTTTTTTCGAGGAAGGTCTTCTTCAGCCCGTTTCCTCCAGCATGGAAGTATTGCTACAATAGAAGAAAACACCAGCTCATATTTATGACCTAACACTTTAAAACATGATGGTAAGTTGTTTTGAGTTCATACATGGCAACAGGTTATAGTTGGCAAAGTAATGGAGCACTGAAATTATAGGGACAGTATGCATTTTACAAGGAGGAGGAAAAGCATAGAGAGTTGAAACAAAGAGACGGCAGTAATAGCCACTTTTATATCTAATTACCATGCATTAAAACTTAAATCCATGCATGTTAATGCACATTTGTGCACATAAGCCTGATAGCTCAGGACAGACAAGGCTTTGCTTTCCTTTCAAATGCTGTCACTACTCCTACATGTGAGGGTGGCCATGGACAGATCTTATTAAGAAAGGAGGCGATGCTGAAAAGAAATGCCGATGAATAAACATTCTTGGAACGGCATTTAGAAACCTTTTATATTGTTCTTGTCTTTATATTCTTTTGTGTTTATGTGTTTAGCTAGATATCCTCTAAAACTGAAATTCTAATTTAAAAACAAAAGAAGATCTGTAGGAGTGTTTGCAGAGATTTGTGTTGAGCGTTGTTGCTCTGTATTCCTCACCAGTGTTGCTTGTAATGACTGTGAGATAAGCTAAAGAGTTGTTACGCCCAAAATCCACATAGAAGGAGCCACGAGACAAAAAATAAACACTGTAGATAGAGATGTGGTTAATACATTGTGTACAGCTGCCAGGGACAAAACATATTTTGGCTGAAGTCAGACCGAACAATGTTTCCTGCTTCACCAGTAACTTATGAATCACACAACTTGAGTGAAGAACTGGAATCATGGGTGCAGTTTATCAGGAGTAAGAAAATAAAATAGCACATAATCAAAGAAAAACCGCAGTAATAATAAATATACGATATTTTTGTTTTCCCTTTGATCCCAGATTAACATACTGTAGAAACCAAAGTTAAGATTACAATACGTGAGCATAAAGCTTTACTTCATTTAACATATCCACGGTGGAGGGCACGGCATTCAACCGACCCGGCGCAAGATGGTTATAACTTTATTATTTATGGTATTGTTAAATAGTTTTTGTAATCTCATGGTGTGCATTTTAGGGTCTAGTATTAAAAATAATGTCACCACATAATACCCAATACAGGAGACTGTTAGTTAAGAAAAGTACTGAGTTATGTTGGTATATGTTTTTACCTCTAGGCTGTTACTGTGTCCTGCTGCTGGAAAAACAAGCTGCTCAACTATAAATCCTGCATCCTGGAAATTCTACATTTATTTTTTTCTTTCCTACATTCAACTTAGCTTTTTTTTTTTTTTTTTTTAACCATCCTTTAATCCTTTCATAGTTTCCAAAAAAGGCATATCTGACTCATAGAAAAACACGTGATATGGGCCTTTTTTTATAATCACATTTGTTTAGTTTATTAAAGCCACAGTATATGGAAAAGATAGCATAAGTTCACCTTTAAAAATGACTGAGTAGACTGCGGGTCATCTTTAACGCATACAGACTAGTCTATGGGTCGGTGCATTTACCACCTACACGTTTTCACAGGTTCAAACTTTAGCCAAGATGAAATGTGAAATACTTAATAAATGTACTCATGGCTAAATTGCTGTTTATTGTCGTTAATGAACCAATTAAAAGACAATCTCTATGATCTGATGACATGTACCACATTTCTACATTAACGTGTCTACAGTATGGCCATGTAATACAGCATCTACTACAAAATGTGTTCCTATTATAATACGTTGTTCTTTATTAGAACCTGTTTCTGTCTTTCTGGGATTATAGGTTTAATTAATGTACTGCATCTCAATATGAAAAAATATGATGAATGTCACTGCATAGCTGTTCTTGCCCTGATTGGCCAACTCTCACAAGGTATTACTGAACTGCGTTAATAGACTGTTCTCATTGGAATACTGATGAAAATACTTCCTGCAAAATGATTGATCTAAAGCTGTAGGTAGTTTCCCTGGAGACAGCAGAATCAATTAGTTTTCTCAGCACTTTATGATGCAGTGATCCCCCACTGGCACGACACCATAACTCTTCCCTCGTCCCTGAAGAACTGGGCTTGGTCTTGAAATTGTCTCGAATCCCTTAACAGCAAACAGTTGCATGGCAGTAAATTAACAATCCTGCATTTCACACTTTTTGTTGCTGTGAGGCTTTGGCCATCTTTCTATTTTCCTTGAAATTAATTATATCTCCTCAGATGCGTCTACTATGATCTTGTGGTTTTTAAAACTACAATGGTACATTTTGTTTTGCTGGCAAGATATTCTTGTGTGTTTCATCAAGTAATATTAATGAGATAGTTTTCTCATTAGATTTGGAAGAATCCATACAAGTCCTGCATGTGCAATTTCTCTGATGCCATCAAATGAAAAATATGGCGCATTCACAACTATATGCAATTTACTGTTAGTGTTTTATCTTCAGCGTGTGAATCTGGACATAAACATTAGTATTCCACCAGACTCCTTAACTTTACATGTACCATATTTAACATTTTTGCTTTGACAAGATGTTAGATAACAAGAACATAAAAGAACAGGCTGCCATAAGTCATAGTGCTTTTGATTTCCACAATGTTCATTTAAGATATATTTTATGTCTCTGCTTTGTTATGACATTTGGTATTTTGCATTATTCATGTTTAGACATTTAGGTGTCTTTTTTCCGCACAGCTAAACAGTATGATTAAATATGAAGACATGAAACTCACCTTGATGGTGGGAAGTACAAGATCCATGGCTGCACACTGTCGTGGAGTTAAACTCCTGGCTTCCTCTCGAATCACATGCTCCTGGAGAGATATCAGATCAAGTCAAACACTGTATTGTGAAGGCAGGAAAACAGTGACGGCATAAGTTCTCCAGCATAATTGTAGTGACTTTAGCTGAGCTATAGAATTCAAATATTCATTGTTTATATAATAGCATCATTTGCAGTCATTTAAACTGCAGAGTTTGACTTGCTTGGTAAATGTGAGCCTTGCTGTCTTACAACAGCAGACTAAAATCAATTTTAATCATGAAAATGTTATTATGGACCTAATTGGAGTTCCTCTGATTTGTGAATTGATTACAACAAATGACTCAAACATTATTTCCCAGGTGTTTTTTTATATTATAATAAAGGACTATGGTATTTGTGGAGAACAAAGGATGTAACTGCAAAAGTGGACTTCCACAAGGCATTATTTGCTTCAGAGAAACAGCATTCAAGCCTTGCTTGGCTTTCTTACTGGTGCATAAATCCATTCCATTACATGGATCAAAGGTCACAACATGTGGAATGTATTTGACAGGTGTTCTGCATGCATTCCATTTGGAGAACAAAAGATAAAGAAGACATGATAGAAATGATTACATTTACATCTCAAATGTGAGGATTTATCCAATGTTCTGCCTTTTTTCTGTCTTACACAAAGGACAGTCTCTAGTCTGTAGGTTTCAAACTACACGCTCTGTGAAGACATTTTTGAGGACCTTTATAATTTTTTTCTTTTTCCATCTTTGTATGATTAATAAAGCAATGTTGTGGACTGCTGTCCTGCGTTGCCGTTCCCTTGGTGTTGACGGTAGTAATTAACTACTATTAACTAAATTCAAATAACTTTTTTTTTCCCCCAGTGAAGCCATGATGGTTTTATTAGGACACATTTCACCTCATCTTTTACTTTGGAATCAAACATTTTACTTTAGACAGTATACTGTAGGTTTTAGGTGGTGAGCTGGACAACAACCAGCTTGGGCTCAACCATATATTACCTTTAGTTTGGACAGTTGTCCCAAATCCTTGGCAGCGCTGAAGATCATCTGAGCTCCTTGCTGTTTGGGGAAACAGTATGTTTCCATTATCGAATAAACCACAACAATGGCAAAAAAAAAAAAAATAGTAAAGATGAAATTTCAAAAATCATTATTTTATGCGTTATTAAATGAATCACAAATTATGTCTTCAATTATATACAATATATCGTGTACTAATACAGCTCAGAGGTTTTAAGACTGAAAGAGAAAATGTGAGAAAACAACTTGAAAACCAACAGCAACAAAATCAACAAATTGTCCATGACATATTCCAAAAATAAGAAATGTGACCCTGGCCTTTATAGAAGGATTAACCGTATGAAAAAATGACCTGCCATGTGGTTTAATCTCCTGTACAGTAATTTCTCTGTTATGAGGCGGCGGGAAAGAGCTGGACAGATGGAGGAGAAGACAGAGAGAGAAACAAGAGGACAAGAGGAGGGAGGGTGGACAGCAGGGAGAGAGATGAAACCAGAAAAACAAAGGGGAAAGAGACAGATAATTGATCTGACTTACACTCTGGTCACTCAGTGGAGGCAAAACAATTGTTCTCTCGATGGTATTCAGCACAATTTTCCATAGCTCTTTAAGGACTCGCTTCAGAACAGTCTTCTCACAGATCTTGGCAAACAACATCAAACTGCAAAGAGGCAAAAGAAGAGCATTTATCAAGTCAACAGTTGAGGCACGTGTCTCAAACGGAGCAAACATAGCTGAAGGCCCCAAGTGATGAGGTCTTCATAAATAATATGATTAAATGAAGAAAAACACCTGCGATTCACTGAATAAATGCAAAAGCTTTATGCTTTAATCTTACCCTATTGTAAAAGCATGGTCTAAGAGACAGGAGGAAGGATTTGTATTTCCATATCATTAAGAGGATTCTCCGTAATACCCCACTGGCCTCAATGTTGCTTTGACAAATGGCTGAGAGCGATTCTCAGAGCTCGGCTGAACCATATCATTGCTATGCTTCAAGAATGCCACATAAGTAAATAAAGCTCCTAGGTTGAATCATTAAACATTCACAGATAATGCCTGTCTTTCCTTTTTATGCTGCTCGATTCATTTTATTTGGGCGACACCCTGTGTTGGAGGGCCTCAGATGAACTAAACTTGGAAAACACAAAAAGTTGTTAAAGATGACCTTTATGATATCTGAGAATATCTGCGATGTTTTGTTTTTTTTAGTCAGCATATTTTGATCCTATATACATATCAATATGGCTGCATTCAGAAAGACAACAAAAAACCCAGTACATCCTTTTGAATGGGATCCAAGCGGCAAAGACGTGGACTCCAAAATGAAGCCAACGCGGAAGTATCTTAAAGTTGTAATATTGCTGACGGCCACCGAGGTTAGCTCCAAAAAGCCCTGGGTCAAGTCAATATGTTTTTCTCAGGAGTCACTGCATTCATTTTATTTGGAACCTCTAATAAGTATTCTGGTTCATCTTTTAATTATTGCTCCGTTAATAAGATCTCAGGTTGAATAAAAGGCTTTAATGTCTGCCATGTCGGGCTTTGATTGACAGGTCTGTATGACCCTAACCCTAACCCTCACTGTCAGACTTTCAGAGTTTTGTGTTTATTTAACAAAACACATTTTTTCATGACAGACAGCTCCACTGTAGTTGTGGTCAACAGGTTACACTAACAAGACCATAAAATGACTTTGTTACGCAATGCTTGATGAAGTTTATAGCTTTAAAGAGTCAGTAAGCTAACGTTTAGCATTAGCTCACACATGACCTCTCGCTCTTCCGCATCTCAGCCCCTTTTGTCCAAATATGGTCATTTCTGGCTTCAAAAAGACAACATGCGGATGGCCAAATCGCAAACTACTGCCTTCAAATAGGCAGTTCAGAAACCAGTGGGTGACGTCACGGCTCCTCTGGTTATATACAGTCTATGATGGGATCCCAGCATTGACACTGCTGGAACGTGGATCGTTAATTGTAGCCATTTAACTGTAATCAGACTCTGATGCATCCACATCATACCAAAATAGTTTTATTTCCAAAAAAATATGAAAATATTTGAAACTGTAAGCCCATTTCAGATCAAAGATTGACAACCAGATGAAAAATTTAAAAATAGTGCAGGGAAAGGTTGCAGCAGTGTGAACTGGCCTGTCTTAGTTTAACACAAACCAACTGATAGCATTGCCTGCAACTCATCTTGTTAAATCACCAGTGGCTGGTATTAGATTGTGTTATATAGTGTTTTTTTTTTTATATATGGGCTGTAGCTCACCTGTCATAGCCGTTCTGATGAAATGCTGTCTCAATAGTGTTTTCTCTGCTTATGAGGTAATGAAGTGACACCATCCCCTCTAAACGACAGAACTGCTCAGGAATAGATGTGAGAAATTCTTGACCCTCTCAATTTTTTATGTTTTCTCTGTCAATACTAGATGTGTTTGTGCAACTGGTGCAAGTAACTCGCTATCGCTGTACTCATTCATATTTTAAGACATTACAAGTCATATCCAGCAGCAAAAGAGCCTGAAAAGCCGGTGGTTAGAACAGAGGCACAGAGGGTTGTTGCTATATGGAAGCAATGCACCATTTTGTCTTGTCACATTGGTGTAAATTGGCAAGTTTTCAGAAGATTTCAAAGTTGCAAGTCCCAGCTCATTTTGTGGTGAATCTGTGGTCTGAATAGGGCTCAAACTCGATGGTAATGAATGTCTAATCCTATACTGTACGTTACAGAATATCCATTAATGATTATCCGGTAGTTCGCAAGAGAGAATGGCAATTACTGAGCACCGAAGGATAAAACTGTGTCACCCTTATGTTAAAGGTTAAACACAGAATCAGTATAAACCCACTTTTTATCCAGAAGGTCCATAAGAGGCCGGAGGACAGTCTCTGCATCCATGGCAGCGTTGCTCCCTTTTGCTGTACCTTTCATCTGGACCAGCTCCTGGTTCATTTGCTTCACACAGTCCTCAATCACAGGTTTGAAACTGTATAGGGGAAACACAACAATTTAAACCCTTGGATACTAGTTCCTTTTTAGACTCCAGCTGCTAAAAGTAACAAATTCAAGGAGGTGTTAGCTCACCCATGCTGGTGCTAGATTTTTGAAAAAGTGCATCTATTGTTAAAGCTGAAATGTTTATCAACTCGATATGCTATCTAAGCATGGTGCACAACAAGAGGTAGTTATTGTGCATGTCTGAAAATATATATGCAGGCTTGCAGTGTAATTTCTTTTGTTGGAAAAGGGCATGAATGGAGGTGTTACCTTTAATGAAAATGACCCCATACAGGCACACACTCACCTGGAACCAAACACTCCGCTGAGCTCATCCAGCACTGTGTTGAGTTTATTCTGCAGCTCCTTCAGTAAATCACTTGCCTCTGCATCCAGCTGTCAGTGGAAGACAGACAGTTACTAGATCATTATACTTATAGAGCAGCCCACACTGACTAGAACTTTGTGTCTCTGGAGGATGCCTCAACTGTGGTGGGGGTGTTGGGAGGGAAGACGGGCACAGAGGAGAGGTAACCTGCCTCGCTGGTGGCCTCCCACTCGTTCTGCCTGCCATCTGTGCCGAGCAACATTCTGAATACAAATGGACAGCTCACCTCCGAGCGCTGCAATGATGACTGCTTGCCGAGTCATGAGACATGGTGTCAGCAAAGAAGCAGAATGCTAGTGGTCTCTCAAATGGGAACATTTTTGTGCACTACTACAAGATACAGTAGAGTGAGCGTGCTGTCAGCCAGCCTCGGCGATGCTAACGTCTCAAGGATAAAGCTTAGTGTCGTATATACATAAAGCCTTGTACTGTTTCTCTGACTGATTTTTTTTTTATTTTCAGGGACAAAATTCCCAAGTCAACGAAACTGAATTCTCGCTTATATCTTTTAAATTTGAAGATGCTGTTGTGTTTAGCATAATATCAGTAACTACACCAGCTGATTGGATCCATTTATTGTGTGCTCTCTGAAAAAGTGTTTCAGTCAGGTTTGTGTTTATAGCAATGTAATTGGCAGAATTAAATGTTGCCATTGTATTCTTCTGCAAACCACCTATAATTTCAATATTTCAGAACCAGCGCTATAGTGTCACTGTTTATGTCAATGCTTATGAACTA
Source organism: Coranthus polyacanthus (assembly GCA_037367275.1). NCBI lineage: Eukaryota > Metazoa > Chordata > Actinopteri > Kurtiformes > Apogonidae > Coranthus > Coranthus polyacanthus. Next base: position 13,409,429 of record JAPQRN010000018.1, read on the forward strand.
CATTCGCCTTGTACAAATGTCCAAATATTGATTTTCTGGATGGGGGTGAAGAACACACGTAGCTGAGGCTCAGTGCCCGAGATGGATGTGTGAGGCCAGGCACCGCACCACATGCATGACAGATCATCACATTAGACCCGATAAGCTTAGCCATGGAGCCGCTCATCTCAAACACTCTAATGGTGGATGGCTCAGCTGGGAAGCGGGTGTGTAAACTAAACCTTTTATAGACATTGTTGTTCTGTAGACATGCCTCTATCTACAGCACGAATGTGATAAATTGCGTGTGCCTGTGTGTGTGAGCTCACATGTGCACATGTTCATACTGCTGTCACTTGAGCAGAAATGATCGCAGCATAAAGGATTTTTCCGTCAGAGCGAAAATTGCCCATACAGTGCTTGCTATTGTTTTTTACAGTTTAAGTAATGGATAACATCTTTTTAAGTGATAGCAGAAAAAAACTGTAAGCACTGGTCTTTTATCAGTAGCCCTGTACTGGGGAGTTTTATACTGTTCTCTAGGCATTTCGATGATTTGCTCAGTGAGGCTGTTTAGCAGAATGAAAACATCAAAGAGTCATTTTTGAAATGTCAGGTCAAGGATAAGATCTTGCATTACCCTGGAAATGGTATAAGATGTCAAGAACTGAATGATGAATGATCTATAGATATATAGGGTATACTATGAATAGATCTTGAGACTTATATTCTCATTTTGGGCTATCAGGAAAAACTGTACGTTGTCTGTATTTGTACCAATGGCACCACAATAAATTCTTATACATTTACTGCACTTGAAGACATTTTTCTTTGTGGTAGTTTAACCTTATTAAAAGAAAACCTCAGTTTTGGAGTCTAAGGAGCACCTTGCTCCTCCATGGCAGCGTATTTCACCGACACTGACTGAATCCTCAGTGTGCAAACTCTGCCCTGGCTGACAGCCTATCAACAGCAGGCCAGTGCTGCTTCCATTTGCCTGTTTCAATAACATCTATTCACTGGCAGGTTGTTGTTCCAAAACACAGTTTGTCCTAAATGATGAACTGTGCCAAGTAAATAAAGGTTTAATAGACCACCGCCTCTAAAGTGAGAAAAGCATATTAACAAACAAAGTAAAGCCTGATACTAATCTAGAGAGATCAGTCCATGGTTCAATAAATGTGGACACTGTTAGAGATTATTGCTATCTCTGTTATTGGTAATGCAATGATACAAGCTCTCTGTAATTACACTGGCTCTCTGGGAGTTAATTGCTGATAGTGAACTTTTCTGTAATGAACAGGCCACTGTGCAGACAGGAACCTAATGGAAAACTTTCCCCTGAAATACGCCTATGCCGTACAATTATCGTACAAGAGAAATTACTTGTTACATATATAGAGAGGTTCTCAAAGATATATCCGATTGTCCATTAAAAGTGGATATTTACGCTTTTAAAGGAATGTTAAAAATTCTCATGTCATTATTCTTCTGATCGTAATGACCTGGGAGTGATCCAGGTATGGATTTGCTAGCTGTGCAAGGTAGAATCAACTCAGGGAGATTTGTAAGGGTTTGAGAAGCTCATTTAGCATAGTCAGAAAAATCCTGTCTGAAGCATTTTGTGGCTGTAGCCTGGGGAACGGATAGAGATGATCAAAACCGCAGCCAGCAACTTTCTTTGTCTCTGACTGTTCTTTACATTGGGAAAAAAAACCCCAAAAAAAACAGGGGGACAACGAACTTTAATAAATTTCGCACTTCTAAATTAGCCATGGATAGAGAAGTGAAAGATTGAAAAAAAAAAAGCAAGCTAAAAATAAAGATGGGATCGGGTGGGTTGAGCCACTATCCCCAGAGCGGGAGGGATGGTGAGCTCGAGCAGCCTGTCCAGAGGGGTGATGGGTAATTCAGATTCCGTATGCTCAGTGGCACATGCTGCTGGAGGGGAAGGGGTGGGGTGAGAAGCGTAGGAGCGTGAGGGGGAGACACAGGGAGGGGGGGAGGGGGCGTGCTTTTTTCATTCAGTACATGGTGAGAAGGGGTGTTGACGAATCCTATTGAACACACCTTACAGAAGGACACAACCCCCTCCTCCTGGAGACAGAGAGAGAGAGCACAGAAAAGAAATGGGGGGGAAACAGAAGACACAACGACAGGAGACAAAACGCAAGGCAAGACAGGCATTAGATACTGGAGAGAAACATGCGTGTAAGTCAAAAGAAGCCATGGCTGCTGCTTCTCAGGTTAGACTGACAGGTTGACAGGGAAAATATTCAAAGGTATTTCAAACCCAGCACGCAGATTCAGAGGATTTAACGATTTACAAAAATGTTACTGCAACACATATGTAGTACACAAGGCAGACTAGAGGTGGGGAAATTGTGATGGGTTACAAAAGACGTTATTGAGGAACAGTAGTAGAGGTAATCAGCATGGTGATATTAGCCAACTGAAGTACATAACAGATTAGTTGATTAGATGATAACTGGACATACAGAGCTATAGGAAGCATAACAGCTTATGGGATCAATTCATTTTCAGTTCATATAAATGTCATCAGAGAGTGGTATTTACATAATCATGGCACAGCATTTATTTCTCAGCAGATTGCTGATCTGACAATTAATCCCCCATATTAACCAGCATCAACCCTGCTATAGTGCCCTTGAGCAAGACACTGAACCCCTTTAAACCTCTGGGATGCTGTTCTATAGCTATCCTTGTGGTTTGACCTTCCAGCTGAAAGATGCAAATCGAAAGGGAGGTCGTCTGTACAGGCTAAGGCTAAATTGCATTGTAAGATGTGTGGTTAAAAAGTACAGTGAAGTATTTGAATTGAAAATGAATTTCCTCATAACTTGAAGTAGACATAACACACAGATACACCCAGGAAGGCACAGACCTGTTTGCCACCCATGGACTCAAACATCTTCTCCAGTTGGACACGGAGTTGCTGAATGTTGTTGAGAAGAATGCAGGGCTGTGAAGGTATCAGATCATCAGAGCATTATTGAACAAACATTCGTAAAAGAAAGCATATAATCAAATGTGTCAAAAGAATTTAAAACGTATCTTTAATGTTGTTTAGATCCTCCTATTCCCCTTTTTTTTCTGTTTTTTTTTAATACTGTAACTGCTTGTGCCCATGTAATTGAAAACATGCAAAATCACCAGGGTAACAACAGTAAAATCCATCTGTTGTGATTTCCCGACACATTATCTATACAAAGATGCAAGGTTTGTGCACAACATCGACAAGTCAGCAGCAATACTTTAAACAACAGGGAGAGAAATGTCTGCACTGAATATGTCAAGCATTATCGATTTTCAGCTCCACAACACGTTTAACAGATGGCAGACATTAATCACATAGCTTTTTATGGAGACTGGGAGTGATTCTTCAAAGTTTTATGTCAGTCAGACATTATACACATTATCTGCACCAAAAAACAAATGACAAAAATATAACATCCCAAAATGATGATAGTGGTAAAGGATAGCACTGAGATGATAATTCTTTGCCCCACAGGAAAAGGATGATTGGTGTCTTTCAATCCACAATGCAGCCAACAGCGTCTCTCTGGCAGCACATAATGGCGTGCTCTGCAGTAGATTTATGAGCATGTTTGTATAGAAGTGATTAGATATTCACAATCTGAATAAAAACAAGAGAGATTTCACCCAGCTATATATTTCTAGCTTGAAAAGGGGTTGAAAAACAAATAAAGGGCTTGGTGTACTCACACATGCCGTGGATACAACATTATCTAATCTGGTAATCGTGTCTACGTTAAGACTTTGTTTATTGGTTTACATATATTCCTATTATATGTATGTGTATGTATATGTATATATTACATACATTCCTCTTACTGAAATAGTAAATGAATAAGTAAAGCCAATCAATAAAATGCAGATACTGCAAGGAAGATTGAAATGAATGAATGAAATAATGAAATAATACACAGATCTACTGTACTGTATGAGCAATAACACTGAGAAAACAGCTTTAGAGTTCACAGTGTAAAATATTGTTATGAAAAGAAAAGAAAGTAGAATATGCTGATATATGGAATTCATTGAAATTTTTTTTTTAGAATCAATCCTGCAAGGTTTTTTATACAGTGCAAATAGTTACAATTATGTACAAATTCTTTCTGCCTTTTGTCTTATTTTTATGACTTTTTTAAATTGTGGAATACTTCTGCAAATATCTTAAAATGTATAAAACAAATATATTCTTAGAAAGGCAGCTTTTGATGTATACGTGACAGACTAACAAATTAGACTATAGATACATTTAATTTGATGTCATCCTGCCAGTGTATAATGGCATCTGCTGTGATTCCTTTTTTCCATCAACTGTCTTTCAAGTCCTGTCTCAAGGAGAGACATTTCATGTTTTCTCTTGGACAGTTGTAATGAGCCTGTCAGCATTGTAAAGAAACATCTGCCTCATTCGCTAGTGCCCTCTTTATCTTTCACTTCTACTTCAAAGACCAGTGTGGATAATTAGGCCACTCAGAAGGCTCTGTGTTTAGTCATCCGTCACATTAAACAATGGACAGAGAGCCCAGAAAATAGCAATGACTTCCCCATCAGCTATGGCTGTGTGATGAATAATTGTATCCTGGTTAATAGAGACACTTTGTTAAGTGCAACACCGAAGACAGGGCAGGGCTCAGTATAGAACTGCTATTTTCCACATGGTTTCCATGCCAACGGATGTTAGAGACAGTCATCATAGAAACAGCATCATCAGACTTACCATATTTGACTCTCTGCATAAAAAGATAACTACTGCTTTTAACATTTGCAGACATTGTGTAGGCACTTACCACGTTCTCCTTACTTAAATATAAGGGAAAGTCCTTGGATATGATTGCAGCATATTGCAGAAGAACTTTGTTGATAGTCTGTAGGGAGAGAGGCATTTATAATTTCAGTGTGCTGTTGCAGTATTGACTGAACTGAACTGACTAACTGATAAACTTTAAGGTGTCACAATCTAATAACAAAGTAATATTAAACAGAGTAGACACACCAATGAGTTTATCTCAATCAATGGTAAACTCTTTTAACTGTTGAGAAATTACTCCTGACCAAAGAACCTGACCTTCGCAAAGCGGCACATGAAATGAGCCAAAGCCTGGGGGTTCGGACACTCCAGCTTCTTGATAATCTCAAAACTCTGGTTTAGCTGAGTGAACACATCCACGACCGAACAGGAAAACAGGGCGTGCTCCGAGGTCTGCTGGAACTGTTTCGGGAAAGAGAATGGAAGAGAGAGGTTGGGAGATATCCAGGTAAGGAAGAGAGAGACAGATGTAGCGTTTCAGATCTGAATATCAATAGCATCTAGTGGTGAAGTTGTAGATTGAAACCAACTGAATACCCCCCTCTCCCTCCCCTATGGTGGCCGCTAAAAACATGAAATGCCCTCATAAGAGCCCGTGTTTGTTTGGTGCGTTCTGGGCTTTTTAGATAGGGGGATATTATTTGGAGCTACTGCAGAAACGTGGCGGACTCCATGAAAGACGACCCGCTCCCTCTGTAGATATAATAAGTAATAAATACATTTTTTCTAAGGTAACAAAAACACAAGAATTTGAATTTTCAGGTGATTATACACTAAAGAAAGCACAAATATGGCCATTATATTTCATTTCTGCAGTTAAACCCCCATAAATCTTACACACTGGGCCTTCAAGTACCTTATGATAATGTAACATTACTTAGGACGATGGCACCCATTTAATATGATAATACTCTGTAACCTGTGTAAGTCACTCACAGAGCTTGGATCTAGACCATGAAACTGAGGCTGACGGTTGCAAATACGTGTTAACCCTGCATGAATGCCCATTACCTGCTGAGCTGAACTGCACTAACAACAAGCACCATCAAAGTATATGATTGATGACTGACATAACACTCATACTTAACTATACAATTTCATGTATTAAAGTAATGTCCAAACTATTCAGACAATGTTAATGGAGTGATGGTGTGCCTGAGCCAAAGGCCAACAGCTGCTGTACTGAGATTTAGTGTTAAGTCTAGCTCGAAAAAAATAAAATGCATTAACATTTTATCAGTTGCTTCTTTAGCAGTGTTCTAATTTGCCTTTACGCCTTTTATTTTATTTTATATCATTTGCATTAATCACATACAGTACTGTATGCAACATATGTACACAAACACATATGAAATTGCATCAGTTTGTTCCAACGATTTACATGCTAAATGTGCTTGTTTTGTGCAATTTTTACATGTTTCCTATTATTATTGCCTAATATCCTTCGGTGGCTTTTGCTGACCTTAAAATTATGTTTTTCCTCCTGCTCTTACCGAGCTTTAATTGAAATGTAATTTATATTCCTGTCTTTTTCTCTAGGCAAGGCGTGTTTTTTTATTCCCTTTATCCTTAAACCTTCCTCAAGAGGTGAATTTAGCTTCAGAAGGCTGTCCTTGTAAAGAATAAAACAATCTTTAGTGTCCTGGTTGGTGAAATATGGAATTGCAGATATTGAAATAATATATAGAAATAATGCTGTACTCACCCCATCTTTCTTGTCCCTTTCCAATGCTCCATTCAGGAAATCCATAGCAACGTCCTCATTCTCATCAAGCCACTGAATAACAAATGGCTCAAACCAGCTAAAACAGAAAAGCATAGGTCTGTTATGCATAGGTCTACCTATCGTTGGTATTTTTCATTCATGGTTATATCATTTGTGTGGAGAACATGAGAAACCAAGGCTTTTTTGGTGTTTAAAAACGATAAGGGAAGCACTGAATTTAAGGGAGTTCAATGACAATTGATTGGGTTAAATACAAAAAGCTATGGAAGTGTGGTTTTGGCCAAGGCGGGCATTGATATCAGGTTTCAGTTTGTCGACAGATTAGACTGCAAGGCTCAGACAGAGGACAACAGAGGACGGGCCACGCCAGGACAGATGAGTCGAGTACGGAAGTACATTTGTTAGTAGAATAATAATGCTGTTCTGTCTGTTTCACTTTGCCATTTCCTTGTTTAATGTGGTGCCTGAGCTTGTCCTCAAAGCAACAAATGTCCCTCCCAAAACTGCTTTGTACTTTGGCTGAGGGCATCCGTAACAGGCGGGAAAGCCAATAAATAATGTGGGTGTGGCAAACGAGAAAGAGACACAGGCAGACAGGAGGAAAAGACTGCGTGAGTGTGTGTGTTTGTGAGCGTGTGTGTTTGCATGATGTGTATGCCCCTGGAAGAATCAATCCTGCTAGAGATGGTGAGTGACAGTGCTGGAAAGGGGGAGGGTGACTCATTATTTTGATAGACTAGCAGGATGAGAGAGGGCATTGCGTTCGCTGCTTGCATTACATGTGTGTATAATGCTACTATTCCTGCTTTGCTGCACACAATTATGCATTCACAGTGCTAAAAAGTGAACTGTAAAGAAACAAGCATAACAGAAGCGTGCTTAAGGGCTATACATTTCCTATTCTAAAGCAGTTTCTGACCAGATTGATTAAAGGCTTGTTGAAATAAGCAGCCGGCACAGATTACCTGACCATGACATGTTTACAGATTCAGTCTTTTCCAGCCTGATAAACACACAGGCACATCTGAGCCACCCTATCTTTGTGATTATGGTTCTCATGGTTCAGAAGACATTATTAGAAATAACTGCTGAAATGTGCAATACAGTAAGGTATATGTGCATGAAAATGAGCGGACACTTACAGAGAATACTCCGGAGGGACATCCTTGAAGGCCGGCAGGTCACGGACATACTCATTATGGAACCATTTGACTTTGAAGTGAAGATTCATGTATTCTGTACTTTTGCATAGGCGGTGCTTATCATGCTCTGAAAAGCAGAAAAGAACACAGCTTAGCATGGACAGTGTATCACAGATAAAGGTGTAATCACGCTTAGAAACACCTCTAGATTAACCAATTACCACTGCAAAGTGTAAGGCAGCACTGCAACATCAAACTGTGGTCTATGATCTAATTAATGAGCATCCCTTTGTCTTTTGAACAGATGTTCTCTTCAAAAAAATTCACAAACAGAAATATAGAAATACACGCACATGCGCACACACGGACACGAACACACAGTAACACAAATGTGCAAAAATCTTAATGAGGATAAAAAGACCTGGGCAGCAGTGGTGCTTTTAATCTGACATCTTAACAGGCTCAATTATGTACAGCCTTGAGCTATCAAATAATAGGAAAATAAAGCCAAGCCTGTGAACAGAGCCACAACAAACTGAAGCTAAAATGGATTAGACTTTCACATCAGCTGACATGGCTGCTGAGTCATTTAGTCCAGCTCAGTGTAGACATTTCAAAACAATTAAACATTTCCATGGGATGCCCCGGAGGAGGGAAGGTTGGTGATGGTGCAAAAGAGGGAGTGGGGAAAGAAGAGATGAGGGGAAAAGAAACCAACAAAGCATACACAGAGATCGAGACATGAGAGGAAAGGCAGAAAAATGAGAATACCAGTAAGAAGAAAATCATTTTTGGATGTATGGCAGCAAGTACACTACTTTGTGTTCATGAATAAAAAGTAGATAAACAACAGAGGAGACAAGTGTTGATAAGGAAATGTAATGGCATGAAAGAGGATCACAGGAGCATTTGTTGATTCGCGAAAAAAAACAGAAGAAACATTAATGTAACACAGATAAGACAAAACATGCAGTTTATCAAAGAGCAGTGAGCAGAGCCAACACTGCATATAAGACTAAACCCAGCAGAGGAGAGCAAAACGCTCTGTTTAGGATCGGCCACGCCAGAGAAAATGACACTGACAATGACATTGGTGGTTTGTTCAAACACTTACAATGACTGTTGTGAATGAATGTTTATACTTTTGCGAAGAGTCAACTCTGACTGTGTGAATAAATGACTGTTGTTGAGAGCAAACACGTTTGACTTTGTAACCAGAAAGTATACCTTCCAGCTTCCATCAAGGGTGAATGTTCATTTAATCTTGCCTAATTGCAGTACAGAAAACACATACACCATACACAATCAGAAGGCTTTATGTGTGAGGAATATCAAAACGTGATCCCATTACGCACACAAAATACAGTTTTAAATTCGACTCGTCATCACCTGCACTGCATACTGCTGTATGTTTATTGCAAGACACACCTCTCTATGACAATCAATACTCAAAGCAAGTCATCATCATGTCTTTTTCCCTTTTCCTGTGTCACACATCCCCTCACTGTGACTCTTTTGTGACACTTCTTCCTTCTTAGGATGAGGTTTTCTGTACAGTTTTCTGTATCGTTTAATTTTGTACATATCTGTGACAATCTTTTCTCTACAGAACATGCCGGTTTTTCAGTTTCACAGCTTTGCACCTTTGTAATTTGGGAAGCTGCATCTTATCCTAATGGTAATTTGACACACATTTGCACACATCCACTTCGTGTGAACTTACATACCTGTCTATATCACAGCGCAAGATACTAGGGACGAGAGCAAGGGATTTAAAGGTGGTGGATTTTATAGCAGGTGGATATAAATATTTAAACAGAAATATATACAGATATTTACACATTATGCATCATGCAGGATATATACATCCACACGACATCAAAGAGAGGTTTAAATCCAGTGCTCCCTGCGCATCCAGTACACATTGTACTCTGGCTGTTAGGCCTTAATCCTGATAAGAACCAAGGTACCTACTCTGATAAATAGTGCAATGCTTGCCACTGTCTAAGCCCCGAGGAAAATCTATACACATGTGCAATTAATCTATTTTCATGTTAATAATGTATTCAAATGCACAATGCACTCTTTCCCTCGCACCACTCCTGTTAATTAGTCACTCCAGCTTATATAGAAAACTGGTCCAATTAACATAAAAATTCATTAAAATGACAAAGGTAAGATCATTATATACAGCATCTTGGTGAGAACTAATGTCTGTGTGTGCACTCATGTGGGTGTTGGTTTTGGTTGTGTAAATATAGATGGAACACAAGATATTTCAACACGTTTCATTTATAGCGCTGGCAGTGAAAAAACATCTAAAAATTTCTGTGACGGCATTTTTATTTTCAGTATGGCAGAAACAGTGTGTGTAAAGATAAACAGATGAAATGTAGCCCGTTGGCATGAGTTGCCATAGCCACCACAGTTTAACACAAAGAGTTGCACAAATTCCACCAGAATCAACACAAAATAAAAGTATTGGCAACACAACAATGTCACACATTTCACCTAAATACTTTTCTTATAATCAGTTTCTCAAATGAGATCTTTAAAGACGTGATGATATGAGAAATATTGTACCATCAGGCCTCTTGACCACTACGTCTGAAGTTAGTTGCGTTACATGTATGCATTTTGAAATCTTGACAGACATCCTTTAACAAAGTTAAAAGCTACATTATATATTACATTTTATCTATTTTTATTGTTGCCACTCAAGAGCAATGCCTTAAAGTTGCTGATCCCCAACAGTGAAAAGTCACAGGGATCAGTGCTTTCATCAAATTGGTTTTGATGGGTGAAATTGCCATTGTTTTTAAAGTTTCATCTGGATTCACCTAAACAGTCTGTGACTTAAACACCGTGAATGTTTGATTGAGGCTGTTTTACCGGAGAGAAGTGGACATAGCCTGAGCTATGAGAGAGTGAGTCATGAATGACTGAGCTTGCAACTTACAGTATGTACACAACGGACACACACAAATGCACTAGCACTCACTGTCGCACACCGAGAGTCACCTAGTCACCTAAAGGAGGCAGATGGAGGTCAGCTGGGAGACAGAAAAGGAGGAGTCAGCAAGCGTTTTGTTTGTCAGCCAGGTTCTGCTAGCTTGCTATACTGTATGTGAGCGCGTTTGCCGTCGCGCATCATTATGAACCGAGATACAAGTGAAATTTTCACACAGGTAAAAGGAAGAACTACAAGTATGGCAAGAGGAAAGAGTAGTGGTGCTTTCCCAAGAGATTATAATAAACATCTATGACATCTAGACAAAATCTATGAAGGAAGTTTTGTTCATGTTAAGACCCCGACTTTTACTAGTGGACACTTTTTTAATGCTACTGTTTATGTCTTATACAGCTATACTATTGTTAGACATTTATTAAATATACAGTTCTGACTGCACCTCTAAAGGAAAGCTCACAAGCTCATGCCAATGTGTTTCTATAAATGTTTAAATAGAAATAAAATATAAAATATATATATAAAAAAGAGGCTCTATTTGTTTAGTATTTTTAAATACAAATGTACTCTGTCTTTTCATACTGAATTAGTAACTGTATGTTATTTCCAAAAAAATGTTAATTGTTCTTCAATAACGTTTTGCTTTCATTGTTAAAATATGATTTAAAAAATCTACATGAGGTTAAAAAAAAAACGTTTAGGAGTCAGATAGCCGATATCCTTTCTCTAGAAAACGGAAACAACGAGAAACAGAATGCGCTTCTTTGCACAGTCTGAATGAATTCAAAAGAAGGTAATTTTCCATTCACTGCGTCCAATGTGACTGTGTGAATAGAGAAGAGGATCTGACAGAAATGAGGCCAAAAGGAAGCACTTTAAAAATACTGCAATACAACCTGATGTCAGAATTAGTCATCTGTATTTATTTATTTTTTATTTTTTTATATGTTACATTTTTAATGTCTAAAAAAACATTTTAAATATGAAGGAGTGCCATTTCTTCAAATTCAGTGAAGAGTCTTCCAAGACAATCTTCAAAAATATAATTACTAGGCTGTTAAACTTCTATGATTAATTTATCATTCAGTGATGGATTCCCCTTCCATGACAGTAATTTGTAAGCTTAGGTGTCATTTTTTTTCAAATGGGCAATCCGTCATGTTGGAGGTTTAGTCAATTCATATTTATTTATGCTTTTTTTATGACATGTCAGCCTTCTGGGATGTCCTCCTGTTGTCCTAAGAATTGACAGCAAAGGAAAAAAGCACATTTGATATACTGTGTATGGTTAGGTACCATTTTTGTAGTGTCACAAAAACTGGGGCAAATAATACTACAATGGCTTAATTTACTGAAATTGCAACATGCTTTATCCATTTGTATGTACAGTTCGATGCCTACTGCATGTTTATTGCAATGTAAACATGTGAAATATGTAAGCGAGACTTTTAACAAATACAAAATGTAATGTATTTATAATAGGAACAGCACTGAGGCATGGTCTGTATTATGCAAAGATTTGAAGAGTGTGAACCATCTCTTTAATTTGTTTGGCTGAAGTCGCATTAGTCTAAAGAAAATGATGTGCTGGACCAACACCAGACACACATGTCAGTTTTAACTCGGTGTCTCCCTGGTATTATGTGTTGCAAACCATTAGATGTAGGTGCCTGTGACATCCTGAAGTGGACACACACAGTTTGCACACTTGCAAACAATAAATGAAAAATTACTCTCTTCTCCACACCAAATGACTCCCTCGCCACCCTTTCCCATTATCCTCACTCTGCAACACACCGGGATGAAGCTGCGACTGCTACATCTCATCTCCTTCTTTTTGACATGTCTGCCTGTTGAATTTGTAACTGTGATAAAATATGATACAACAGAATCATGACACCTATTGGTTTAGTTAAATTAGATGGTGATGAAGGAATGCTTGTCATTTTTTCTGACAACTCTTCCAGTCTTCGAAACTGCATTATACAAGGGAATTTTCTGTTTATGCAAGCTTGCAAACCGCTTGTGGAATGATATATTTGTGCCTTATCCCTCTCGACTTTGTGGACAATAACAGTATTCCTAGAGCCACTTCATGAGAGGAGGCATTTGCATTAAGGGGCATTGTGATTTGCACAGCTGTTTAACAGATAATATGACTGGCTGAGAAGATAATGATTAATCACCATAGCCTTCCTATATTCCACTTCAGCTGCGCTTCTGCAAATAGCAAACTGCTCATATGTAAACAAAGGTATCAAGTGTGCTTGAATGTGCTCTTTTCATTTGCATGCGCATGATCTAAGCATTGTAATTAAGATGTAAAAATAGGCCTGTGTATGTGTGTGTGTGTTTGCTTCAGTATGCACAGCTCTCTACAATTATTTGTGTATATAATGTAAAGCCATAACATTATGATCACTGACAGGTGAAGTGCTAATAATATTGATTATCTTGTTACAGTGGCACCTGTCAGTGTGTGTGACATATAGCGCAGCTAGTGAACATTTAGTCCTCAAAGTTGATGTATTGGAAGAATGGGGCAAGTGTAAGGATCTCAACGACTTTGACAAAGACCAAATTGTGATGGCTAGACGACTGGGTCAGAGCATCTCCAAAATTTGAGGTCTTGTTAGGAGTTCCCCAGTCTGCAGTGGTTAGTACCCTACCAAAAGTGGTCAAAGGAAAAGAACAACTGGACCTCAACCCAATCGAGCATCTGAGGGAATATAACATTATTACCATCTGCCTAATATTGTGCAGGCAGGTGGTACACCAGGATCACGAACAGGAACACCGAACAAGACCTGCAGTTTTGGAGATGCTCTGACCATCACAATTTGGGCCTTTTCAAAGTCCCTAAGATGCTGCCCATTTTGCTGCTTCCAACACGTCAACTTCAAGGACTAAATGTTCTAAATGCTACTCCTTTTCGGACTTGCAATACATGTTTTTTTTTGGGGGGGTATGGGGTAAAATTTGTATTTCTTTTGTTCTGTATTGCATGTTCGGAATAAATATTCAAATCAAAATAAAACAGAAATCACTTGCTGCCTAATATATTTCGCTCACTAACAGGAGCCATTGTAATGAAATAATCAACATTATGACCACTTCACCTGACAGTGGTGTTATGTCTGATCAGTGAACATATAATACAGTATCAATCAATTTATACTGTACAATCAATAATGACCTCATTCAGTGTTTTTTCTTTACTGTAGTTAAATACTTAAACATCAAGACTACAAAATAATTCACATGTAGTTATGTACTGATTTGTTTTAAAATTGCGATTTTTCAACGTACTGCCACATATAAGCAAGGGGTGTCCCCTAGGACTGAGCATTTGTTGGCTGCTTTTCCAGTCCATCTCATCCCAAACTATCTCAGCTGGGTTTAGATCAGATGACTATGGAGGCCATGTCAACTGATGCAGCACTCCATCAATCTGCTTCTTGGTCAAATTGCCCTTATGTAGCCTGAGGTTTGTTTTGGGTCAGTGCCCTGATGAAATACAAATGACGGCCCCACTAAATGCAAACCAGAGGGGATTGGTGTCTCGCTGCAGTTGGGTTAAGCGTGCCGTGATATCTGAATAAATCATCAACAGTGTCACCAGTAATGCACCCAAACACTATTACATCTCCTCCTCCTCCTCCATGCTTCATGAGGGGAAACCATGCAACCAGATGCCCTCCAGTCACCTTCTCTGCATCTCAGAAAGACACAGTGGTTGGAACCAAAAGTCTCAAATGTGGACTAAACAGAAAAGAGATTCTGAGGCCTATTCATTGCTTTTCTAAGCCCAAGCACATCTTTTCTGCGCATTGTTGTTCCTCAGTTGTGGTTTCCCTGCAGCAGTTCAACTAGGCCTGCATGACATGGCAAGATTGGTCAATACTGCGATGATAATATGAATTGCTAAAATAAAGAGACTAACCTGCAGGTGACACAAATTAAGCCCTCAGGGCTAGCTGGACCTTCATCTTATTGGCAAAATGGTGAATGAATGCAAGGCCCATGCATCCAGGGCACCATCTGATAGGTCAAAAGCTCACATGCTGAGAGTGAATGTATGTCATTAGCACTGGGCAGTATGTCCAAAAATGCATATTTTGGCAGTTCCATTGTATATGATGGTATTTATTTTGGCTACACCCTGAAAGTTGATGATTCCAGTCATCCGTTTGTAGATCCCTCAGATGACTGATGTTTGTCAGGTACAGCATTCGCTTTCTACCTGCCTTACCTGAACACAGCATATCTCTGTAACACACGGACCCTAATTTGCCAGTTAACAAGCAATGCTTTTTTCTGCCATTATAATGGTGAAAACTCATTATAAATATAGACTGTCTACAAATGTGTGAAGGATATACAGTATATGTAAGTTACTAAACTTACTTCCTGAATAGACCTTGCTTATTTCAGAGCATAAATACGTTATGGTTTTTTTCATTGCATTTCTAGCAATCCAATGTGTTTACCACACATGTTCCTGGCAATGAAAATAGGATTTATTGGTCAGCATTACATTCAACCATGAAGGCTTTATTCAAGCTGTCTCCTCCTTTAAGAAGACTTAATGTTGACATGTGTCTTTTACTTGAGCACCAAGGAGCATCGATGTGGGCTCTAATCTGAGACGCTGTTAATTACTGGTAATGAACCTGTCCACCGCAGCAGAGGTCAACTCTTTGTATTGGTGCGTCCTCATGAGAGCCACTTTCATCAGTGTTTGATGGTTTAATTGCAACTGTTTTTTCTCTTTTTATTTAGCTAAGCAATTCCTGGAACAACATGGATTACTACAGTAGTGGTGTACTTCAACATACATCTGCAAGACACAACTTTTAGTCTCAAACACATTAAGAATGTAAAGAAATTCCATATATGTATGTTATTTCTATACTTTAACTAATGAGCTCAAACTAGTGTGTGTGTGTGTGTGTGTGTGTGTGTGTGTGTGTGTGTGTGTGTGTGTGTGTGTGTGTGTGTGTGTGTGT
>JAPQRN010000018.1:13425213-13440138 GCA_037367275.1 Coranthus polyacanthus
TGTGTGTGTGTGTGTGTGTGTGTGTGTGTGTGTGTGTGTGTGTGTGTGTGTGTGTGTGTGTGTGTGTGTGCGTTTGTGTGGTGGTGCTGCTGGTGGTGAAAGTGCAAGCTGTCTTGAGGGAGAAGTGGGCTCGAGGTCCCTGGTGAGGATGTCATCTTGTCTGACTCAGCCCACAGGGACAGTCAAACTCACAGGAGACTCACTCACTCTGCCTCATTGATTTAAATGCTGTGTAGATGATGATGAACTGCAGTGGTTCACCACAGCATTTCCATCCTCCAATTACCATTCAGTGAAAATATCTATAGGAGCTTGTGGTTAGACAGATTTGTTCAAGACAAAAGGCTTGAGAACCAGAACGACAGCCAGGGCCAGTATAGTTCTCTGACTGACATAATTCCTTCATCTTGGCTTCTGACCCATTTCTGTCAAAGGGCCTGCTAAGCTGTATCGCAAAGGCCTACTGACACAGCTCTGCTATAACACCAGAGCCCAGAGACGCTAACTCCTGTTGATGCGCCTCAAACACATAATGCTCTGAGACAAAGCCCATCTTATGACTCACTAATGTAGAAGTCCACTATAGTTCATTAAAGTACATCAACATCTGCAGTGTAAAATACAACTACAACACGTTACATTTGTAAAATCTTTATTTCTATCTAACCATTAAAAATTCCTCAATCTGTTTTATGTAGACAAATAAGGCAGCCTCACGTTTTAAAAATACTCCTAAAACATATAACTGCTTTTTAATTAAAAACCTCTAACAATACAGGACAGAATATCATTCCCAATAGATGGGAAAGATGAGACACGGAGAAAAATCTGATGCAGAATATTATACCTTAAGAATGTCAACCAAATGCATTACTTTTAATGGAGAGCTTTAATTAAGAATTTATGAGATCTTTATGAAATGAATGTAGCACCTGCAAGATTAGAACAGGACCTCTGTGCTTTACAAACTGAGTCTGTGTCAGTATAAAAAGCCAGAAATTGCTCAGTTATTCAGAGGGGAGACTGGGATTAAGCAGTGTTAAGTTGAAAAGTGAGAAAAAAAAGACAAGCTTATTAAAATCACACTGCAGGACAATGCAGAGCTATGTCTGAGCCTGTAAACAACATCTTGCTGTGCAAACAAACATCACACTGCAAAGGAATATTAATTGAAATTCAATTAAAATATTCTATGCAGTAAAATGGTTCCAACAGGCTGGAGGTGAGTTAATGGGCTGCTGGAGCATTGGATCTTTAATGATATGCTCCAGAGACCACAGCCATTAAACAGCTATACAGTGGACGTACAGCATATACGAAAGGACTTCTAGAAGTAGACCTACATTTTTTAATCTTGACAAGGTATGCTTTTGCTGCCAACACCAAACACACAACACATTTGTATTAGTCCTTTATCAAACAGCCATTTTGCTCCACAATACAAGACATTTATTTGATTCTCAACTTACACCAAGAGTGTACCCTATTGAGGGAAGCTTATAGAGAAAGAGTGAATAATAGAAGAATTTCAGATATTGCCATGCCATTCATTCACACTCTTATCCTTTTTTTTCTCATTTTGCCTCCTTTGTGTCCTCCCTCTACCCTTCTCTTTCTCCGTCTCTCTGCCTCTCTTCCTCTCACACATACAAAGATTCACACAGAGATGCTAAAATTAGCAGCATCCATTTCTGCACCAGCACTGGCACCAAAGGCCTCCAAGCAGGAAGCAGAGGATGCATCAAAGACTTCATTAAGTAATGCGCATGCACATGTGTGCACACAGACAGGCACAAAGATTCGTCTTTTATACCCATTCATTCTTTGTTACGTGTACAGCTGAGCACTTGTGCAGATACAGAAATGCACAGACGAGCATGCCTGCATGCACACACACACACACACACACACACACACATAAACAAAGAGGCACACGCCAACAGAGCATGGCATTCTTGCCCGCCTCCTTCAGGGTATCTCTGTCAGCCGTTCTGCCAGTTCTGTGTGCTTCTTATGTAAACAGGTCACTCTGAGTTTTTTTCCTTCCATCTATGTGAATTAGAAAGACAGGCAGCAACCTGGACTGGCACCTTACCCTCTTTTTACCCCCTTATTTTTATTTAATGTACAAAGTCTTGTACAAACATATATGAGTACATGTAGTACATGCACAAATGAAGAAAAGTACATCTACCCAATGTATTTTTAAAATGTATTGTAGGAAATCCTGGACAAAATAGAGAGGCACAATTTTCAATCAAACATTTATCTGGAATTTTGAGGCTGGACCACCATCATATTCATATTCTATAACAGAAACATGCTATACTTAAAGTTAGAAATACTTCAATTTGCAATACTTAACTTACTTAACTACTTAACAAGTCATACTTGATTGCTTGTGCCATCATCCTTTTTTACAATATGTACAGTAAAACACATTATGCATAATGTCTTCTAATATTAGCCTGCCTTCATCAAATTAAACCTAGAAGTAGCAGCCAGTAGGACCAACAATAAATGAGCAATAATTCATACAAAGTGCTCCTTTGAGGAACATGACAGTCATGTCCTCCCCCTGGCACGTGTCGCTGTGGGCGTGCAGCGATGTACTGACAAGATGAGGCAAAAAGAGGCAAGGCAGGGGAAGAGGGTTCAGACTCAAGGAGCGAGAAGGAGGTATATGTGAGTAAGTGCATCTATGATGCTTGTCTCCTTTTGTAACATGGACACCCTCAGGCAAATCACACACGCAGGAAAGCACACACTAACACACACTGTCCAAACCTGCTGTGACAGCAGTCACTAACACCATACGTGGTCACATGCCCTGCTGGCTTGACTCAGATATGCACACATATCGCGTTATACTTTGTACTTTCTGTGACATCATGAAGCTTCTCTATTTGCTACAAGTGAGTGCAGTTGCACTTGCAGTGCTGTTTTTCATTAAGTTATTGTTCGAGTGAGTTATCATGCAGTGTTTTAATAACTTTGTGAATAACAATGCACAAATGTAGGGGTTGTTCAGTCCCTGCTCCTAAAACCTTAGAGCCACTAGTGATAATCTATATATATATATATAAATATATATATATATATATCCTCAAGAATGTTTTAAGAAGCTTTACAGCCCCAAATGCAATGCCATGTGATTAAGAAAACTGATGTACACATGCCTTTTATGATTACTGTTCTCACCAAAGAAACAACGATATAATGCAGCAATATTGTGAAGGGAGGAGGAATAAGAATAAAAATAGCAACCACCTATTTACAACAGAAAGCAGGTTTTTTTGAGGGAATATGCAGAAACATACGTCACCAGCTGTCCTTAATTCTACCTTTGTAACCAAGGCATCACAGTAAGTTATATTATACATGGAAATGTGACAAATGATAAGCAGTGGGCATTACATTTTACTTTTAAAAGCATAAAATACATATGCTTTATCCGTGTTTTCATATGGTGTGCCGTACTGTACATTGAAGTGTCTTTACTTGGGACCTGGTTGCTATAGCAACTCAGGGTGGCTTAGTGCAGAGAAAACAGATGAGGATAAATCACCAATAAGCTCTTTTGATGCCTCTATGTCACACAGTGTAAAGAGTATTCCCAGTCTCTGACCTCGATTTCCCTCTTATTTCCATACCTCTTCTATCATCATTTAAGCAGCAAATATAATGCCACTGACCTGTTGACTTTGAGGTTTAAAAAAATACATCTGCTGTATCAACCATCAAAATCAACAACCAAAAGCTTTTCCAATATGCAATACATCTGCTCTTGTGTCCTAAATCGAATGCTGTTTGATTTTAAAATTACGTGATCAGACAAGCCATGCACATTTAAGCAGAATAAAACTAAAATATGCTTCATGCTTTTAATAGAGATGATTGTGGCAAACTTTAATTGAGAAGAACTTTTATAGAGCAAGCATTACACATGGCCATTTTAACATTCATTCACAATCCTAGTCCCATTAACTCCCTTTCGCGTTTTGCCTCCCTCCATATACATATCCTAGTATCCTGGGAGTTTGATCCAAAAGCCTCCCTACTAAAAAGAAGCTAGTTCAATAACCTCTGTGAGGCATTTTCTGCCTTTTGGGAACTGATTCCAAAAACAAGGGGGTGGGGATTGAAGTCAAACCCACGTTAAAACAGGAACATCCGTCTTGGTGCCAGCAGAGCTGATCTGAGATTTATTACTTGATCACTGAAAGTCTCTACTGTCTTTGAAAAAAAAAAGACTTTCTCATACTGACAAAATCCACACTAAACCGCTGAATATCATAATAATACTAAAAGTGAATTACAGTTTGGAGCATGAATATGGTTTTACTTATAGGCATAGCATGGGCATCCTTCAGAATTTATAGTCAAAAAAACCTTTTTATGCATACACTATACTAGAGGTATTTTTCTTTTATTTAATGTTGCTGTAACTTCATTATATAAAATCATATTTCAGATATTTTATGTTATTTTAAGGCCTAATACTGAGATTATTGTATTTCAGATTTTTTTAAGGACTGTCAGAAACCCTGTTAGAACATAGTTATGGACATCTGTAATAATTGGTGTCCATTTACAGCGTTTGGGGAAAAGAGTCATTTCGCTTTTTTATTCTCTACCACTTCCCAAACTCATACATAGTGCACAAAACCAAACATCCTGTCAAGCTCCGCTATAATGATCAGTAGAGCAGCATCCAGACATTGTAATCTGGACCGACAGTCCAGCTGATCACAGGTCAGAAATGGCTGATACACAATGCTCTAACACCACACCATCTCACACACACTGTGCCACCAATAAATAACAAATATCAAATACAAAGAGGTACAAGATGATGATATTTTACAATAATATACGCTAGTTCCTAGTTACAGAGTAATTAGGGATTAGCTAACAAGTAGTTACACATTTACTACACTCATCCCGTTCCTGTGTAGTTATGATTTTAGCGTCCTGATTATATCACCGAGGGTGGATGTTAATGTTCTGTCTCAAGGGTGTATGGGATCGATATTTTAGTGCACGAACAGAGACAAATAAATGCAATAAACTAACATAAACTAAACAAACTTGTTTAATTTCTTTTTACTGCACACTTTAATCAGCTCTCAATCACTCCTGTGTGATCACTGAAACACAGCTTGTGCACCCATGCCCCCAAGCAAGAAATAATTGATCAGCAGCATTACTGACCTTCCATTGCATACTTCATGTCCAGGGCAAAGAGGCTCCACGTGATCTCAGCGCTGATCTTGCCCACATTCAGCTCCTGTGGAAACCTAGGGGAATTGAAAAGAATTCCAATCAGACTTGCGTATAATGATACGCTTGAGTGGCTGGCCTGATGGCTTGGCCCATCCTGAATGTCTAACAAACGACTTAACAGATGTGCTAGAAGACATGCTTGGTGAATCTCATAATCTAATAATCCCCTGTCATTTCCAAAACCTGGCTGAACTGGGGCAGAAAGGGGATACATCCACTGGGCTTTAACATGAGAACAGGTACAGGAGGAAATGACACAGTTAAGGAGACTGAAAGGGTGGCAACCTATGTGGCCAGTAATCTGCTATTTTGAATGACTATAGATTTTCAGTCAAACCCTGTGTCAATGGTTTAATTATCCGTATCTTCAGACAGTAATGGTGGGACATTTATAAATGATGGGGCCTTGGACACAGGAAGGTCAATTTATCTGAAAATGTTTTACTTTTGCTAGAGACTGCATTGTTTCTAACAGCAAACACATTTCTCTGATCATTTTGTCTGCACAGCTGGGGAACAGAAACCATGTTCAAGAGTGAGGGCACACTCGTTTGTCAAGCCTCCCCACCTTCAGCACATTCTCTTACGAACCACAGGAAGAGACTAGACTACAATTCAGATGCTGCAACTGGAGGGAAAAAAAAGAAAAAAAACATCCCAGAAAAACAATCGCTCCCTCTTTCATCTCTATCATTGTCAGAATCTTTCTCTGCACATCAGTTATTGTTCAGTCTCGTCATGCACCCACATGGTGTAACTGTAGGTGAGGCACACAATAAGATCACTGTGTAGCAAAAATTAGATATAACTACTACTCGAATGGTTTACAATCTACCCTTATACGGGGAAATAAATGACGTTATGTGGTTTACAAGCCGCATCATAAGTATTTCTGGGAAATAATCTCTAAAGTCTCTTATCCTTTATACTATAAAAACAGCTGGAGCATCCAATTTTACAGTTGTAATAAAACTGCAACAAAATCAGTAGCTAAGTCTATTCATTGTGTGGATATTCCTAAACTATTTTCCCTTGTAAATATTCTTAACACAGAGCAACAGAGTAACCTTTTTCCCTCTAGCGTCAGCTTTATTATTTAAAAGCAACAAGTCAACTCCTGGATGTTTTTCTTTTTTGAAAAAGTATCTGAGTTACTGTCGCTCTGGAACTTGACCAGGGGAACGCGGAGGAAATGGGCATGAATATTGCAAATCTATCATTAGACAGTGTAGGAGAGAAAGCTCAGGGCATAAACAGATCTTAATAAGCATCGTAAATCAGCAAGAGGAAGGAGAAAAGAAAAGGGAGGGGCTTGAGTGTGCGAGGATATGTGTGAGCATGACAGTGAAAGAAAAATATGCTTCATCTTCATTCTTTTAAACCAGAGTGAAGTTAAATTTCCACACTGTTTTCTTCAGGTCATGCCATTTGTTTGATTTTTTACGAACCAAATGATCTACAGGACACAAAGGCAAACACTTTTATCTCCCTCAACACCCCAACCAGCCCTCAAATCCTATTTTCCACAACAAAATCCTTCATGTGTTGTATAATTTATCATGCTGCATTGTACTTTTATCCAACAATACCATGTATCTTGAAAAACAAAGCATTTTCACTGCGGTGCCTCACTCCCTTCTTGCACAACAGTGGACTAATTATTGTCTCCACGATGATTAAATATTTTTTCATAGGCGCTGAAGGGCATGCAAGCTTCTTGTTTTCCCTCACATCCTCTAAAAAATCCTTGTTGTCTTGAGTTTAATCAATATAAAATGAATATAGGTCATCTCCGTCTTCGTTATTTCATTCTGCGTGATAAAAACTAAATCCCAAACTTACCAAAAATTAGGACAAATACATACACTGTAAATGATACAAATATTTAGCAAATGATTACATTTCTACAATAATTCACATGGCAGTCAAAGCCTACAGAAATAATTATGAAAACCTGCCAACCACACTTTTGTATGACTTTAAAGGTGCCTGATATAAGTGCTGGATCATCATTTAAATCAGTTTAGATGGAAAGTGAACTCATAAAATGTATTGTGTTAACACAATCTTAACATGTTCAAGAAGATGATTTAGCTGCATTTTGAGCTGCTTAGTGTAACCCATGCATGGCATAATAAAGGAGTACATACTGGTTAATGACTGGCGTGTAAGCTGTCCGGTCTTCATCGATTACAGACACCATGAGGGTGATAAGCTTTGGCCAGAAGTCCAGGTTCTTGATTGATGGTCCCTGTTCCTCACGAGGAATGTCCTGCTTCCGGCTCTACAGAGAAGGAAATTAAGATAGCAAGAGTCAGAAGAAAGTATCCGTGGTGATGGTGGAGCATAAGATATTATAAGAGTAAACGTATTTGGGATTTGGAGATTTAGAAGAGAGAGAGAAAGATAAGCGAAAAAAAGCCGTTGAAACAAACAGCTTGGATCCAAGGCAACTGGATTTGGATATTTGGTATTGGTTGTCATGTACCTTTTGAGAAATAATGAGAAGTTAAAATAAGCCAGCCTTTTGGCAGAGATTACAATGAGAGGACTGTTTAACCACACGATGGAGAAATTGTCAATGAAACAGAGGTGTCCGACTCAAACTGAAATCACCATGACCGTGCTTCAGAAAAAATGAAAAAGCTGCGTTTTCTTCCTTCTGTTGTGTCAGTACATGTCAGCATGTGTAGGGAAAACAATTTTGCAGGCCTAGGGTGAACAGTGTGGAATCTAAAACCACTCACTGACTCTACTCTAGGTTCACTCCACACTGAGGGCTACCAGAGTAATCTTCACCAGTCAGCAAGCGACTGTCACAGCCATTCATTCTTCCGCTAACATGTTCCACAGTAGAGAAGCAAGGCAACACACTGAATGCACACAGTGGAACAGAATTAGCCATGCTGACAGATCTGTATCGCGCGCAGGCATCATTATATACAAACACACACTTGTGCACACTGACAATGACAAATATAATTTGTGACTGTGTACTGTGGGGACATTCAATCCCAAGAGGATGCTATGCACATTCCCTCATTTATGTTATGTAATTCTGGATGGAACAAAATGTATTTTAGATGAACAGAAAATTGTGTTAAAATGAAACATATTCAGATCTATTACTGAATAATTTAGGCTGAATTATTTAACAACCTTTGGCATATTGACTTTGGTGCAGCATATAGAGTAGATGTTGTAGCGAACACTGGGGAAATGGAAATCCAACACAGTCCCTTCATCCTCAATATAGTCCTTACAACCCATTCAGTTTATTCAATAATCACCTTGATGCTGATTCTTATTTAAATGTCTGATGACACGAGTCATGTTATGCTGTTGCGTGTTTTACGGACATTGCAGCTGGAAGAACATAATTTAATCTTGCAGGAACAAGAATCCAAGATAGGTTTACAGCTGACAGCTGATGATGCCAAACCACAGTCCATCATTTTAATCATTTGGATTTCAGGCAGCAAAGGTTAAGTCTGTCATTGTGTGTGAAAAGAGATTACTATGAGGTATCATTATGATTAAAAGCGCAGGTGTTTCTAATTTGCATTTACATTTGTGTTTGCTATTTAGCAAGACAGAAACACTGGGAAGATGGAGGCAGCTCTACAGTATACAAAAGTCTTCAACTTCTCATACGTAGCACTAATGAGATATAAATATTCTGCGGTAAGAATTCCCATAACTGCTGAAAAATGACGTTAAACAACTCACACTCATATTGTGAATAGTGGCAAACAGCAGTAAAGCCATATTTTCTCTGTCCACTTTAATGAAATTCTAAAGTTCAAAGGAAACAGGCAACTTATGAGTTTAGATCACAACTAAAAGATGTTTCTACAGTTAACTCTGGCTCCTGATAAATAGTTCATGCAACAAAAATTGCAATGCATAATATGCACAGAATAGTATGGTCTGGAATAAGATGACTGTGCCATCAAGGGAGATCCACTCTACATACAGAGAGGTCTGTTAAATTGGAGAAATGAATAATGAAACACATGTCCGCGGGAGGAGAGTCAGCTATATGAAAACCAGTCTGTCTGTCTTTCTCTGTGAGTGTGTGGTTGTTGGTATGTCTGCATATATGTACAGTACGTACGGAGGACACTGAAGGTTGTGTTGTGCCGACTAAATTGCTGTACGCTTCCCACTAAAATGTAGCATAGACTCCCTTTGCTCATTTGTATTCCCCTCAAGTGTGGACAAGCACATTGTTAAAGGTGATTAAGTAGCCTGGCATCCTTTTACAGTCAACAACACACCCATGGGCTTCACTCTCAGAGCAGTATGGTCCTACTAATCTCAGTGCCTAAGTTGGTGTGGGCTTCAGCAGCAATATTCATAGTAACATGTCACTCCTCTAGAGGGTAGCAAGTGGTTGAAGTATGTTGTTGAGCAAAGAAATCGGCATTTACATACAACTGGCTCTTTGCCAATTCTCACAATGTGACACAAATTACAGTCTCTGATTGAAGGATGATCACAGTGAAAATGATCATATTCCCAAAAGAATGAGCCCTGGTTAGAGCTGGAACTGTGGTATTGCATTTTAGATTACATTTAAGTGGGTTATATATGTAGGTTGTACCATATTCTAACTATCTAAATAAATATAGTGTGCTCTCAGTTTCACTTTAATTTGACTGTAAATTGAAAATATGGAAAATGCATTTCCGCAAATATGTTATATCATTGAACAAAGGACATAAAAACTCAATTCAAACTCAACTTTAAAATGAGTACAGAATGAGATTCCTATGAGTGCTCTCTTAGCTGCTCTGTGTTTCTTCTCAGGCACAAAACAATGTAGAATCCACTCCAGTCAACAATCACCGCCTTCCCACTTTGGAACCTGATTTATTGTATTCATCTGTCTACTTATGCATGAATATTTGTATAATGCATACATGTATATTTATTTTATGGATACATGTGCAGGTTAGGAGGCATTTCATGCCTGTGCATCTTCATTTTCAGTCCATATTTCTTCCCTCTTTATATATTTCCCCCTGCCTTGCTTTTCAAATCCTCTCTTTTCTGCTAGGATTTAAGAAACTGTGAAGCTAGATCCCCCCCTGCCCCTCCTCCCCCCGAGTCATTTTACACCAAGGCAGAAGCAGAGACTTTGTTGTTATGTTATGCAAGATGCCTTGTTGTGGCTCAGATATTTCACTGCCTGCTTGGCCACAGTGTCAGCTCTTGTGTCACCACACTCACTCACTGTTAGCAGCTGGAGAATTGGGGTTTGAAATGCATCTCATCCGTTGAGTCAAAGGCTACCTAGTGTATATGAAAAATATAATTTATAGTCACAGTGGGGTCTGCTTTGGATGAAGCTTATATTTCTTTCTTCTGCTGTGAAGGAAACATTGATGGAGAGACTGTCTTCTCTGAAACTGTGGTGGACGAAGATGTAATTAGTGAAAGTGTCTATCTCCCTGCTTCAGTAATTGCTTACAACCCCTGCAGGCTGCTTAAACAAAGGAAGCTTATTATTCAACTTTCGAGTGGATTGCACCCTATTACGACCTAAAAAGACATTATCTTATGTGGTGTGGAGGCCATTTTCCTTGAGAAGGAAACCGTAAAATAATCAGACAGAGCTGCCTCCTCATGCTCTGAACAAAACCTTACTGAGATGTTGGTGATGCTTGAATATGTACAAAATTAAATGAAGCCGCACTGTTTCATTATGAGATCATGCCTCCTGCTTCTCATGGCATGGTAGTAATAGATTCTTATATAACTAAGCAGAGGTACGTGTATCTTTGTGTTATTTAATCTTTAGAATTTAGATCCTAGTGACTTTGTGTGAACAATGTTTGTTATAGGTTAATGTCTTTCACTTTTAACCTATTTTTCGTGATCCAAAATAAATCCTAAACCGTGAAGATCATAATCTGCATTCAGTAAGTACTGCCTTATGCGCATCTGCTTTCATAGTGCTCTTCAGTGCAGAAGTCCCTCATGCAAAGTTTCCAATAGACACAGTGTAAATTTTTACTGTCTGGTAAATGTCAGTCATGATATATAGCCTATTGATTTCCAGCCACGGCAGACTGAATTTATATTTTCCCAGCATTGTCACACATCTAAACAAAACACACTAAAACTGAAAGGGCAAGTATAATGTCAGCTTTATGACATGGTGAAGGTGATACAGGATACGGGGCATGACTGTGAGAGGCAGTGCAAGGCGCTGGCGCCGACAAAACATTAGGAGTAGCACTGAAATAATACTGTTCTTACAGTGAATATTTTCATATTGGTGTCTGGTGACAATGTGAGTCATTAATACAACTTAAGTTACACTCAACTCATTTACGGAAACATTTTCAAGTATTGTGGTACATTAATTTAAGCAATTAATCAAGCTTAAAAGGCTGAATCTTTGTGCAATGAGCAGGCAGTGAGTTCATAAAGACTGCACTTAGCATTAGTTAGTGTTGCTTATCTGCTCGGCTAATTGTAAAATGTTGAGTTGGTAGTTTGTCGATGTGATGTGACTGTATAAATCTGTAGAGCAGGTGTGTGAGATGCTTCTTGCTCATACTGTGTTTACTCATCATCTGACAACGCAGAATATTCTTTTTATATGTCCAAGGCTCCTCTCATTATTCTGTGCATACTAGGCATAAAATGATTTTTTTTGTTCTTTACTTCCTCTGGATGGGCCACTAGCGGTCTGGGTTATGACTGTCAAGCCCAGGAAAGCCATAAAAACAACATAATGAAAGAAACACTAACAACGCTAAAACTGAACAGGTGGCAGACAATTCAATTCTCTTACTAAAACATGGGTGAACAGACATCTCTCTAAAATTGTAGTTTCAATTGCTACTTTTCACCAATTGTTTTAGAGTGTACAGATGCTTCAGCCACAAACTAAATACTTTTATGTAAGAAAGCTCCTCAGCATGAATCATAGGCACAGGGAAAGGATTTTAATGAATGAATGATACACATAATTCTTCATGATTAGAAAACAGTAGGAAACAGTACGAAGCCCCCAGAGCAGAATTTGGGGCATGTACCACTACTGATTGTGAAACACTATTTCTGTGATGATGCTGTGTTCTGTGGACATCAGAAAAATCTGGGGAACATTATTTGATTTGACTCCAACACTGTCAAACACTTTGTCAGATTTTCAGTCCTCAAGTCATATTACTTGACAAGATATCAAAGTTTCAAGATCCATGACAACCAATTTCAAGTTCGTAAGTTTTGGTGCGTCTCATCATTTCATGTGCATCGCATCTGTAAATTGAAACTACAATAAATCAAGCTTGTTCTGTACGGCATGAGCACTAGAGATCTTATGCAGGTTTTGGAATCTTTATGGTAAATATTGTACACGAGTCTAGCTTAAATGAGCTGGAAAAAGGTTGATAAGCATCCATAGTTAACAGGATCTGTAGAGGCAGTTTACCTGGTCCAGGAGCTGGTTGTACAGTTCATGACAGTTATCAAAAATGTATTTGTATGTAGAGTCCAGACACGCTTTCACACAGTCTTTTACCACCATACTGGCTCTTGGTGGACTCTGGAGCTCTTGCACCTGCGCACAGACAAAAATCCAAACACAAGATTAATGTAGGTTACACACTCAAGGTTAAATACTCACCTATGCACCAGAGCAGACTTATATTAAATTCTACAAAAATTGCATACACTACTAGCAACCCAAATGCATTACATTTTTTCTTGCATTTTTTATGCACCATCTAATCAGATCCTATTACACGTTTGAAATATTTATACCAATATACAGTACCACATTGATGCATTAAAAGAGCAACCTACTCGCATGTATTATGTATATTCTAATTGACATTTGCTTAGATTGGCATTTAGGTGAGTGCGTAGTAGAACATGTAGTAACACTGTAGCTCCAGTGTGTGAGCAGCAGAGCTTATACACAGTGAAGCTCCGCACGGCCATAGCACAGAGTGAAAGCTTTGGTAACCTAAAGTGACAGTTTTCATTCCTTTGCTCATAGCTGCCATCTTAGCTATGCCTCAGTGCTCCAGGACTACACCCCCACTCCCACCAAAAGAGGGCTGAACGGAGCGGGGCCTTTCGTATAGCAGGAGACAACTTGACATACTGTTTGAAGGAGGAAGAGGAGGCATAACAGAGCTGGAAGCATTTTAAACATATTTCGATATGCAGGTCAATATACAGTATTTCACTGGCGTACTCTTTCCTATTGGACAAGGTGAACAATAAACAATAAATCGCTTGGTTTTAAATGGTTAGTGGTATCGAGAGTGAAAGATTTTCAGGCATTATGTGTTTGAATTGATTTCTCCTAAATGAAATGTACTCAAAATCAATCTGAGTTTAAGGTAATAATTGAATTGGAAGGTTTTATAGCCATGACCACTGTTCAGTCACTGAGCCAAGGGCACAGCAGCGGTGTGATAAAAGGTTATAAGTGACACATATCTAAGAATAAGGTCAGTGACTTGTGCTCCATCATCATTTATTACAACGATTATGTTTATTTCCATTTGTCTTGAATATAATGATATGCCTCCTAATCACCAACACATATAGCCATGCTACCTTCATCCTGAAGAAGGTGATGCTGGTCAGCAGATCAACGGTGGACTTCAAATCTTGAAGCCGCTCTGGGTTTCCCGCAGGGAAATTATCCTGGTGAGAGACAGAGGAATAAAACATAAGGAGAGCAAACATCACGTTGAAAGCAGTATTTTAAAGTCACACCCACCAAATCACATCGCTTAGGCCAAAACATTGAAATTGATTACAGAGCAATGCCCAGCAATCATAACGAAATGACTGTCTGTCTAATCGTTTAGTGGACAAGGGAGGTCTCTGCTGATGAAAGCCTCTATTTCAGGGCCATGAAGTCATCAGCTAGTGCAGAGCACCGTGACGGGGAGCATATAAAGCCCTGACAGCCCTGAGGAAAGGCATCACTGCCCCATACATTTTCCCACTTCCCCTTCTCACTCAGTGGTCTAATAAAATTTTGCTTGTTTTCTATTCCTCCCCTACCATGTCAATAAATGCTCACCAGAGATTTAGGAAATACAGAAAAATCTTTTCAGCAGCCCGTAGGCTTGACAGCTCAAGCACAGAGAGGCCGATTTGAGATAAAAGCTGACGAGCAGAGGCAAAACTTGTCTGACATCTTCTGGACCAGCGCAGGAGTTCTCTATATGGTTCATAAATATTTAAAAATGAGGAGATTTCCAAGAAGAAAGGATCACAAAATGGATAATAGAGTTTTCAAGAATATCTATTTGATGAAGTCATTACAAACTGACATCATTCTCAGAAATAACCAATAGAGTAAAAAATGTCTGCGTCTGGAGAATAAAGAGACGATGTGGATGAAAGCAAATATATGGATGGCCTTTGCTTCACAGTCTTGTGACAGATTAGAGTATGCTTCTCTATATGCATGATTAATAGACAGAGTTGAGCTGATTGGTTACAGCCTTCTGCCACAGGTTTTAAAAGGCCATCTTTCTCAAGCTTGCAGTCTTTCTTCTTAGCAGAAGCCCCCAATAAAAATAAACTAACTAAACAACCTCCAGGCAAAGAAGCCTGATACACATCCCACACAAGTACATGTGGATAAGTTAA
>JAPQRN010000018.1:13440238-13483884 GCA_037367275.1 Coranthus polyacanthus
TGCAGGCTTCCCATTGAGGGGGGGGGGGGTTGTTTTGCCTTTTTTATTGTTTCTTTTTTGCCTCAGACAAAAATGCAGTTTGCATCAGTGGCTTTTATACAAACACTGTTTTCGTTCAAGTACTGTATTTCATCATCTGTTTCTAGCTGAAAAATGTATTCACTTTAAATTTTAAATGTGATTTAAGAGGATTAAGCAGTTTCATGCAGGAGCCCAGTGCTTTACATATAAACTCCTCCATTACAGGGTAAGGATAAAAAATATCTAACAGCTACTGTACCACCAGCGGTCTCAGTCACATCATGGAGCCCATGAGCGCCATCACTCAAAGTCTTTTCTCTTTGATAACTTCTCTTATAATTACCTCACATATATTTCACCTTTAGACTCAAATGAGATCATCAGTCCATCTCATGAGACATCGTGCTTGAACGACGGCTTTTTAAAAATAATAAAAAGTAGCCAACTTCTTCTTCACGTGTAATGTCAAATTAATCTGCAATTGCTTTTCAAATGAGAGCATTAACACCTCAACACAGAAAGTGACTCAAACAGATTAAAATTGGTCACAAAATCACTGCTCTCTGCCTTTACATTTTAGCCGAGGTCTCTTTACATGAATTAAAAAGAAATGATTAATTCAACATGTAAATAAAATAAACTTGCACATGATGTTCTACACATTTAAACTGAGTGCTACCGCAGTGCAGCATTTTAAACCAATTAATTAGAGAATTCTGACGTCAAAAGGTAATTGAATTATGTAATTGTACTGATTGAAGTTGAGTTAAGTCAAGTGCTCATTGACACTCATTACAGATGCAGGAATAGAAGGAGGTGAGTTCCTCATGAATAACAAATGTCTTAGTTGTTGTGTCAAGATGTCACCTACCAATCGAATTTGAAATGTGAAGACGGGAGGTAGGAGATTCAAAGCTTTAACAGCTCAAAAAGAGCCTGCAAATATGAAGACTCTGCATGAAGAGTGTATGACTGAACATGAGGACAGCATGTCATACATACATATTCATTCGTGACCATTGCTGATGTTAACACTGAGCGACATACACAACAACACAATACCTCTTTCTTTAGAAACTCTGTTTTTTTTTCAAAGTAAAAACGAGAAAAGTAGACAAAGAAGGACTTTGTCGAGCTCTAATGGCCCCAAAGATCAACAATGAGAAACTTTATCAGCAGAAAGACAAGGCAAAAGGAAACTGATTTATTGCTCCAAAACTCTAAAAAAAAAGTGAAACAGCCATGTCTGAGTAGAGACAACATCAGCACTTCTTTCCTGACAAAAAATCCATTATGAGATGGGATGACAAAGAGCATTGCTGATGAGCTTTTTAGACCTTTTCTTTGTTCTAGTCTACACTTAGTAATACACAGTGTCTGTATTTTCAAAATTCAAAAGCAAAAACTGTTTTAAAGGTGTTTTTTTTTTTTTTTATTTTAACACACGTATAGGTAAATATATTCCTTAGTAAAGTACATCTCATATTTCGTTCCCTCAGTATGTTTCATATTAGATTAGGGTGAATGCATTTGAACAATAATGCCAACTTACAATCCTCTAAAGAAAGATATTTAGTTTGACCAAAACCACCAGTCATTCTTTTTATTTCTCAGATAAGCCTTTTGATGATGAAACCCAGGTCATGTGTTGTACAAATGCAGACTCTTATTGTTAATAATACATACATAGATTTTTTTTTTTTTTTTTTTTTTTTTTTCCTCAGATGTTGTTTTGTAAGGAACACAGCTGTATCGTGCCGCATACTGGAGTGCTATATCTATTGGTTCAATATTAGTAAAATATGGATCATTGCAATCGTTATGTTTACAGAATTGCAAGAGCCAACTGAAAAGTTGCTGTTAAAACACTGGCAACAAGTGGAGTGAGTACAGATGCTCATATGGAAAAATACATCAAATACTGGCGTGTATCGAACCACTGTCTGATACAGGAAAACCACCCTGGTCATCCTGACCATCCTGACCAAAGGCACCTATCGCAGACTCCACAGCTCTGTGCACATTTGTGTATCTTCTTCTCCTTTAGTAATAATACATAGTAAAATAGGCTTATGATTTTTTTTCTTTTTTAACTTGGCAGAAGAAAACCTTTAAATTAGAAGAATGCTAAATGAACTGTGGATATCAGTGTGTCCTCATCTTGGTAGATTTTCATATTTCATATATCTTAATTCAATATTTGAACTTCACACATTTGACACTGAGTTCTATGGTCTTTCAAACACTTTTCATTAGAAATGGCACAAAGATTATGTACTTTCTGCATTCTGTGAAAGGTGAGACAGTTGTCTCTTATTTGGGTTTTAACACTGTCATACAATTCAAAGGACTAGCTTTGGATTATGCTGGTTTTGAGATTATCCCAAATACTTGCAACAATGAAAATGCAGCTTTGTTCATATTCCCTCCAGAAATGTGAAAAAAAAACACAATTTAAGTGATGGC
This sequence comes from Coranthus polyacanthus, assembly GCA_037367275.1. Classification (NCBI taxonomy): domain Eukaryota; kingdom Metazoa; phylum Chordata; class Actinopteri; order Kurtiformes; family Apogonidae; genus Coranthus; species Coranthus polyacanthus. Next base: position 13,442,726 of record JAPQRN010000018.1, read on the forward strand.
AGAGGATGACTGTATTCTTCTGAGACAGTTTGTGAGAGAAATTCACGAGTTTAAGGATGGTTGCACTGTAGAGCAATCTTTTGGATGTTATCCCAATTTTTTTGTTTAAGTGAATCTTAATCAGCTCCATGAAGAGCTCAGCATCACTGAAACACAATCCCGCTATAGAGAGTGTCAGGTACAGTGTGGAACAGCTACTTAACGCTCTGTGTTCATTTTACTGGAGGAGAGAGCAGAAAGTACTGCACATTGCAAAACAACAAAGCAGTCGTTTGCATTGACATTTTTTTAAAGGCTTGCTGTAATACTGCACACAATTCCATTTTAAGAGAATAGTGTGCAACTCCCAGGGGTGCTTGCTGAACAAACATCACTTTATATCAAACTGTCCAAACTAAGCCAACAGTCCAAATCCCTTGCAGCATGCTCTGAATACTGAGGGTTTTAGTCTGACCCATGGAAACCTGCAAATCCCAGCTGGGACAGAGGGACCATACAAGGTGTCACCATGTATCACGGCTGTTAGAATAAAGTTTAAAGGGAAGAAATGCATATGTAGCAAAATGTAGAGTGGCAGTTCTCTCTGTGCTGATTCAAGCCCTCTGTTTTACAAAAGCAAACCCAATTTCCCTCAGAATGTCATTATAGGGAAATCCATATGGTGAACGCGTGGAGCAGCCAGATCTGAATCTTATTACTGTCCGGTAGTGGCAGGCCGGCTCTGTGGGACGGCCTCAGAAAGTGAGAGAATGAAAGAGAGAGCATGGACTGTTACAGGATGTGTGTGTCCATGTGTATATGTGTGCGGGGACCAGTGGTCTGTGGCAGGCTTGACAAGAGAGCAGCGGCGTAGCGCTGGCAGGTGAAGCCAATGTGATATTCTGTGACTGCTCTCAGTGAACGTGTCATCACGAGAAAGTCAAAACAAACCCCCCCCCCCAAAAAAAAACCAAGCGACATCTCTCCTTCACGTAACCATCTCTCTTCTTCTCTGTGTTTCACTACTCATCTCCTTCTAAATTTCTCTCATCTTCCAAGTCTCTCCCTCTTTGTCCAAATCCCTTGTCTTCTAACTCACCCTCTCGGCTTGTTTCATCCACCTCTCTCTTCAAATCCTCTTTATCCCTTCCTCACTATTTGCAACTTCATTCTCTGTCTCCCTTAAGTCCCCATTCATTCTCTCTCCCATTTTATCTACTTACTGTCCTTCTATCATCCTTTGTTTTTTGTCCTTTGTAGGGTGACAGCAGGATCCGCTCCTATCAGGGCGTGTCTCCGTAGTCACATGTGGTTTTGCACAGCGAGCAGTGAAGAAGAACAGGGGAACCAAAGCAATCACCGACTTAACGACACATTGCCTTTAGTGTCACATTAAAGGTGAGAGGGTCATCTTTCAGTTACACTTCACTGTGTAAAGCCCCCAGCTGGGGACAAGTATGCAGAGTGTCAGGGGCATACTGTGGACATATTGTGTATGAGTCAGTGGCAATGTGCAGTCAAACAGTAGTGCGGATGTCTGCACATTTGGGAGAGTATGTGACATACAGTATATAGGACTGTCAGAATAATCGCAATATTGCAATGCCACAATACTGACAGGCCAACATCCATGGCTGGCAACCAACCACCGCAACCGCTATGGTTTACAGTTTTCCAGTTTTCATGAAGCTATTCAATCAGCAGTGTTTCCCACTGAATTATTATGTTAAATTGGCATATGATCAGCTTTTCAAAGGAAATAACGTGGCCAGTCAAACGTTCACACACCAGTAATATTTATTTTAAAGGTTCAGTACGTATATAATGTTTGTGTTGGATTCTGTTTTTAGGGATGCACTCATCCGACACCGGTATCGGACATCAGTCCAATACTGACCCAAACATGTGGATCGGGTATTGGTGACAAAGGCTCCGATCCATAGGTTGATCTGTTCAACAATCATTTTTATCGCTGTGCTGGTGCATGATTATTAATTATTTAAAAAAGAAACAATTCAGTCAATTTAAATATGTATTTATTTGTAAAAAAATTGTCAAAGTTGTAAAGCAATGTTTAAAGTCAAACCTGACGTTACTTTACACAAAGAAGAATGATCAGTCTCTACCAGACAGTGAGACATATTTATTAATAATTAAACACTGTTATCGGATCAGTACTAAGTAGCAGCTGATGCCCAAAGCTTGGGAATTGGTATCGGAACTGGAAAACTTGGATAGGTGCATCCCTAACTGTTTTGTAACGTTTGTTAACATTAGTTAACTCCATTTGTAAGCTATCAGTTTTCCTCAGTTGCCTAATCCATGATAACAGCCTGTACACTCATCTCTACGTTGAAGACCCAGGTCAGTTTTTCCATGAAAATCCTCATCTTCTGCTCCTCAACACAAGCTACTTAGCTTAGAAATGGTCCCAGCACAGAGTCCGGTACAAACCTCAGGTAAGCAGAAAAGCACACGGGAATCTTACATATTGAACATTTACATGGGCAGAGTACCAGTGTAAATACGTTATTTTACAGAGAGCGTTGCATTATGGGTGGTTAGCATTAATGGTGCAAAGCTGGCATGTGTATTTAAAGGTTCAGTGGGTCGTATTTCGTGCCACCTAGTGGTGAAACCGCAGATTGCAACCAAATGAATATGTCCCCATTCTCCCGTAAGGTGACCACAAAACACCTACAAGGCCCTCGTTAGAGACAGTGATGGTTTTGTTGTTCTGGGCTTTTAGTCAAAGGGATAATAACTCTTGTTCACACAAGTAGTAGTAACAGGTGACGACAATGTATCTTAACACTGGATGGCACTACTATGAAATGGAAAAAAGGAGAAGAGGAAGCCTGTTCATAATATAGAGGAAATTCTGCAACACCCCTAAAGTATGTTGGATTTTGTGTGTGCATTAAATAAGAGACAGAGAGAGAAAGAAGAGAGAGAGAGAAGCAGTGCGCCCATGTGTGTAGTTTCCAGCAGGATTAGTTCTCCTGGGATTATTCTAGAAGATAACATAATATATGTCTGTTTTTTATCTGCCTCAGTAGAATAAAGCACCACCTTTAGTGGCCCGAGAGTGGCAGATGGCAAGCAGAGAGAGATTCCTTGGTTTCCAGGTTCAGTTTCACCGGTTTTTCGTATGCTTTTTTTTGAAGTATATTTTATTTCATTTAACAGCGTATTCTGTATGTAATTTTATACACAGCACGAATCAAGGACCATCAGGACCATTTCAGTTTAACTCACTTCCTGAATAAGCAGATACATTATATCTATTTGTAAGATGACAACTACAAGTGAAAATGCCAGTGCCATGACATGCCACGCCAAGCTGCACATCACAAAAGCTTTGATCACTGAAGGCAACGTGAGGTCCAATAATGGACTGAACGGTGACAATCAGCATTCTACATCAAACACAATACGGCTGCCGGAAAACGTATCTGTACAACACAGTGTGATCAAACTCACTAATAGTTGTCTGCTGGTGCTCATCTTTCAGAGAAAACCAACAAATTGCCATGAAGAAGAAAAAGACCTGCAAGTGTGGCTGACGCAGTGGGGATTGAAACATAACACATTTATTCTCACAAAGCATAATGAAACATGAATAGCAGGAGGCAAACATATCTGGCTTGTAGTTCAAACTGGGGGATGTTACAAGCTCTTCCAACACTTTTTTAATATACTGTACATGAGTAATATCAACAAATCAGTCTGTTCTGGTGTAATAGCCCGCACATAGAAACATGGCTGTATACAGTATTGTCTACAGATGCTGACAAGTTGTCCGTGAAGTACCTTGGCAGACTGACTGCTACTCACTATGGGTCTATTTATTGGACCAGACGGACCACTTTTTCTTGAGATGCCGATGTGCCCTTCAACACTATGGGCTGTTTACCAACATTTACGTGCCAGGCAGCTGAAAACTGCTGAGGCACTACGGTCATGTATCACTGGATTCATTTCAAATGATTGAGTTATGATACTAACAAACTCAAACCTAACAAACCTAACTTGAGTTAGGTTTGTCTGTAAGTGTGTAAGTCTCCCTACATTGTAACAGCTTGAGACTTAATGCGTATACTGTGCTTAATGTACCTCATACTGTACATTTGCGACATTATCATTGGTTATTCTTGTCTGACATCTGATATTTACCTGCTATTTACACATTTAATGGCATTTACATAACTCCTGTGAGACTGCACTCAATTCAAGTAGGGTCAAATCCATAAAATACAGATTGGAAGGTGTGCTGCCCTTTAAGCACAGTTAACCGAACCAGGAAACATAGAAAGGTGACAGTTGCAACACTTGAGTGAAAAATAGAGTGGAGAGAATACGAAAAATAAGGCATTTAGGGTTTGTATTGTTTATAAGGAATAAATAGAAGTGTGACACTGACATTTACACTGTTGTCCTGTTGCGCAACTCACAGAGATATTTACAAATATGACTGCACACCAGAGAACATGCAAAATATTCAAACATACCCGATATTTCGACAGGTCGATCCTCAGAGAGTTATGCAGCTGGTCCAGTAATTTCACAAATTTTTCTCTCTGTCAAGATGAGAAATCCACTGTGTGTCACTATATCTGCAGCATTATGACTGTAAATATATAGCACTGCATTGCTGGTAGCATTGCCATGGCTGTGTTTATTCATTTTCACTTGCTGGAAGAAAATGTCGGGGTTTAGCTGTTTTGTCAGACTCTGCTTGCTGCCTGGAAATATTATTTGATGTTATAAAACATTAGCTTATTAAAAGTTCACTCACATAGCACAGGCAATCTCTGAGATGTTGTTGATTTCAAATGCACAACTGGTTTCAGGCACAAAAAAAAAAAAAAAAAAAAAAAACTCTAAGAAGGCTACAGGGAGTAGTGATGTTAAAAGTTCAAAATCAGACTCTGAGGCAGCTTTAGGAATTGGAAGAATTAAGCTAAATAAATTGAGTAAAATAAAAGATCAGAACTGGAGACCATGGTTACTTCAGATTTTATTGTACATTATATGACTCTAAATCACTGCTTTCGTTGAACTACAAGATAAAAATAGGTGCGCTTACCCCGAAGTTGGAGGCAGCAAATCTGTCGGAAGCAGATGCAGTGGTTGTGGTGGTGGTGGTGGTGTGGGCGAAGTAAGCATTGATATTAGCAAGCAGGTTGCTCATCACTGCTGGCACACCGGGACACATATATTTGGCAGACAGACAGGAAAAATGCCTGCAAATGAGAACAAGCTGCTGTTATCCTTTTTATGCGCAAAAACATAAGGTGTAGTGTTTAAAACATCATAGGTGTATTCATTTCTCCACCAAAGATCAATACATAATCACATTAAGAGGGAAGGAAACAGTCTGCGAACCCAAATAATCAGAAAATGCCAAGCATAGAAAATGAACAATAATCAACAACCTCCTGAATACTCAGATATGGAGATGGTCCCCAGACTAAAATGCAAAGAACAGATTTCCCTATGAGGACAATAAACAGACTATAACTTGAACTTAACTTGAACCAATGAGATTTGGAGTAAGGGTAACCTTCTCTTAGAAACAATGTACAAACACACTCAGACTTTTTCCGACTCGAAGTCATTAGAACTATGCCCTACCCTGTTTCTATCCATTGCTTAGCACTGCAGTGAAAAACAAAACCTGCGCAGACCTACTGCAGTACAGTATTTCTTCATTACATGCACCTTCTGGCCGCTGAAAAGAGAACATATTTTAATGTTCCAAACAATTACTTCTGGTGGAAGAGTTACTGCAAAAGTAGTTAACTTGCCTTGTGCTGCTCATGTAATAAAAATAAATCAAAGCCATCAAGTCGTAAATAAATGCTGTGTAACCTATACTATTAGAGATATAAGGCTGCAAACGACAGAACAAGCAAGTTTGACAGTAAATCATGGCTTTTCCAGGGGCCTAATATGAAGTATAATCATATTCTAAAAAAGAGTGGATAGAAATTGGCGTTTTACTGCGTACGATTAACTAGTTTCTAACTGTAGTAAATACCACTGAGGCATACTAATGCACACTTTTCCAGTGTGGTGTATCGGTACATCTCAAACAGATAAAATCTGTCTCAAACTGCATGTCCCCTTTTCATTTTTTCCTTTGTATTAGTTTAATTGGTTTATCATTTAATGAAAAAAATGCGCGTATTGCCATAACGGATCTGCCGCGATCCGAGAGGCCTGGTTTGAGCATGGATCTGTGCCTGAGTGAGCAGCATGTGCTTCTTCTAACACTCCATACTGCTGCTTCACGAGCCATGTGGAATGCCTCCCACATTATTTTTCACCTATAGTGCATATCCAGACTGACTGCTAGCACCATCCTCGTTTGTATACAGCGCATAAATGATTGTGTAACCTTGTGTACTACCACACATGAAAAAAACTATACTGTATGTGCAATAATCTGTTTACTTTTATGCAGGAGACAATAACATACACAAGGGCTTCTTTATCAGCCTCTAGCTCTCACTCAGCAACCGAACATCTGGGCACAATGCATTTATTTACAGTACAGAAGCCTGAGAGCTTGAAACAAGACAAAGCAAGATGAGCCAACATCCCATACAATGCCATAAATAGAATGACGTTATACTAATAGTGGGTGGATTTTTTTTTTCTTTTTTTCTGAAAATTGGCAGAAATGAATGGAATCAAACTGTTTTTCCATTTATATTTTCATCTCTTAAGTTGGATGGGAACGTGAATAGCAGGTTGTTGTCTCAGAGAATCTAGGAGCAACTTGCTCAGCGCTAAAGCCAATGTGTTAGAAAAGGACCCAAGTTTTGTGGAGTAATGATTACAGATTTGCTTCCCCCCACCCCACCCGCCTTTTTGTGTGCAGCCCATGCACACTCGCGCACACTCTCACAAATAGAAACACAACATGTTCTCATCGGGAGGCCTATTTAATTACTCTGCTTTCAGCCTCCAAATTACCCAGGAGCACTTGGGGTTAGGCGAGCAAAGAGAGTGATGCAGAGAGAGTGATGATGGCATCCACTGAATTCCCATGGTGCTTTTAGAGCTCGATCTCCCGAGTCAATTTTCAAGAGGGAGACATCGCTGCTGCTGGTGTTACCCTGCCTCAATTTTTATGAGTGGAGGAGAAGTACTGTACATAAACTCTCATTATTTTGTGGTCTCGGATAGCTGAGAAAATGAAATGTGGGGAGTGGGGATAGAGTCAGATGAAGAAAAATGAACAAGAGGGAGGATATGTTGGTGGCACAGGAGGATGAGTGAGTCTTCGCGGGTGCTCTGATTTATACAGCCATCATGTCAGGAGTGACTGGGAGTCAAGGTTCTATGATGAAGAAAACGGAAAGGTAGGGCCTTTCATAAAACTCCAGATGAAGCCTAATAAGCACAGATATGAAAAAACAGCCGGCTTCAACTAGGTTCAAGCCTGCAGCTGTAACTCCACCTGAGATGGTTGGCAATAATAAGGCCATTTACTGCTTCACTCGTCTGCACTTACAACTGCCTCCCAGAAATTACATCCATATATAACTAAATTATATATGAATGTCTCCAAGAAATGACGTTCATATCCGATTGATAGAAACTGTGGGTGGGTGTGCCACCCACATTACGTTTCATTCCAACATAATAATTAAACATTGTTACAGTAAATGTATTAATTAATGCAGATATATTAAATTTGTTTTACACCAACAGAAGGGTATTAATATTTTAACCAAACCGCAATCTTTTCCTGACCCTAACAAAAGCGCTTTTATGAAATAAAGCACTGGTTACGTTTGTAGAAAAACATAATGCTGGCAAGATGACATTTTTGACAAATTGTTACTGGAGATCAGTTATATTTTACATAACTATATTTCACTTGGACTTGTGTCCCACCTCTTCTGTAATCTGAAATGCCACGGTACTTTCTCAATGACTGTTGTACTTTGTGACACATCATGGCATTTTGTGAAGTGTTGTGTTTTCTGTTTCCTGAAAGGCTGTTGAGTGTTGTGAAACATCATTGTGATTTCTGAATTTGTTATGCTTTCTGTAATGTTGCAGTGCTTTGACCCCGGGACTCCAGTAGAAATTACACACACGCTGCAATACTTTGTCATGCTGAAACAACAGTATGTCACCTAGAAATGCCACACCACTTGGCTGCACAAAAATAATTATGTGGTCATAATAATAATTCTTCTTATTATATTATACATTGCTACAAACATATTGTACAATTTTCCTCACTTCACCTTAGTAAAATTTCTCACTTATGTATATATGATAATTAATGCAAGAACTTTTTTAAACTGCTACGTAAAGCTTTAGAGTACTTAAATGACTCAAAGCGTCATGGTTTATAGGGCCAGAATAGAAACTATATGTGTATGTACAAATAATGCACCTGCCAAAATAATTCATGAGGACAATCTTTTTGAAGTTTCTAAGCAAATGATACAAAGTGTATTGTGTTACTTCACCTCAGGGATGCAAATGGCAGGTTTCTGTGCATAATCTGTGTCTGATTTACTAAGGCACAACCTAAGTGTGCTCCCTTCTGCCTTAAAAGCGCATTTTGTTGATGTATTTTGAGACTTTTGAACAACAGCTCATACAGGGACTACATTATCGTGACGCCGGATAGTAACTTGATTAAGTAGTCAGTTATTACATTATAACATACTATGATTCACATCTGATGAATCCTTTAGAGGAAAATGTATTTCAGTGGCTGGTATAAAAATAAAACAGAGCTAGAGCTACACAGAAACAGAAACATTTATGGATGGAGAAGGTCATGGAGGATCAGAGGAACATAGAGAAAGGGAAATAAGAGTGTCTATGTGTGTCCATGATCAATATGACCACGGCAGTTTAGAAGTTTTTCCAGGAGACCAGCAATTAATCAATCAAACTTCGGAGCTCAATAGTCCTCAGAGCTCTGATTCTGCTGAGGAGACATCTTTACTACATCTCCTCTCCTTCTCCTCTCCTTCTCTCCTCCACTCTGCTGAATGAGACAATGACAGATGGGTGAGGTAAAAGGCCATAGATCAGGGTGGTACTAACGTCATAGCCTGATAGATGGACTCCACTCCGTATCTCATGGCAAACTCATCCACTATCTCCTGAGACACGTCATCAAAGTAGACCTTCCACGCCTCGTCCCCTTTCACCTGCGGGATCTTCACAACCCCGCTGCTCTTCACCTCGGTCAGGTAATGGAACAGGTTCTGTGAGTGGCACGAGAGATAAGACGAAACAGGGTACAGTGATGAAGTACAGTGTCACGACGAGTAATAAAAAATAAGTTTCTTTCCTCTGTGTACGCTCGAAAGTGAAGATTATGTTTCTTTAATAACTTTCTCTGTCACTTGGTATCTGTAGCTGAGTGAAAATTAACATTTCCTGTGACATCTTGATGGTTACCTCATGTAAACAGGTATATTGACCATGTGGTGGAACCACATTCTCTTCTCCTTTCATCTCCACACTGATCTTTAGCCTGATGGCACCAGAGACAGCAGACTTGTCGGTCCTTTTATCTAAAATATGCAAAAAGACTGAATTAGTTCCAGTGTGGAGTAGAGGTATGAATCTTCACTAACCTCACAATTCAATGTGATTATGGTTCACCTGTCAATGATTCAAATACACAACAATTCTCAATGCATCTCATTGTATCATATCCACAATTACAAGCAGTGATGTCAACCTGAACTCAAAACACAAAAATCAGACTCCAACAGTCTGTAATATAAACTGCTCCATCTTTTAATACTAGTATGTGTGTGACCCACCTCAGGACATAAACATTACAAAACCAAAACAGAAATCCCTCTGCAGTACATTACAAAAGGAGATGTGAATATTCAGTGGCCTAACAATTATGGCCTTAAAATTTGATTATTGCGTCTGGATTGCAACGTATCTTTCTCAATTTGAAAAAAAATGGACCACATAAGGGCCCGTGTCAAGATAGTGTTTTTGTCTGAGGCTACGCCCACACTAATACATTTTTGTTTTAAAACGTGTAACTTTTGCTACGTTTACACCTATCGTCCACACTACTCTGGCATTTTAACCTCCTAGAACAGACACTTTTGGAAATGCTGCTGACTTTGTTTTAGTTTGGAAACTCTGGGCTTGCGTTGTAATGTGCACAGACAAAAACAGACACTTTTGAGAACGGTGACGCAGACACCCACATTCTCGCTGCCTGATTGAGTTTTATCAGTAGTTACATATCCTTCCCTTCCTTTCCTTTTACATGGCCCTTTCCAGAAGAAAACAACGCTCATCATCCTATGTGTTGTAAGCTTGTCATTCAGAGTGCTTGCACGTTGTCATAGAGACAAAACCTATACGTGCAGTGTTTTGTTCCACTCACTGCACAAGTGCTTCAGCCCATCACTGGAAAACTGGAATAACTGAACAGTTTTCTCATCTGCATTCCATTAGGTTGATATTTAACATTGCATCACAACAGCAGATAAGAAAACATGTGAAATTCAAAATTAGCCTTTCATTCAATAATGCAAAGAAAAGAAAAACAAACACACAGAGTGATCACAGGAGACGAGAGGATACAGAAACGTATTGTCATAATTGTCTTCTGTGGTGGAAACTTTGTTTTGACCACACCATAACTGCACAACATATAAAACTCTAAAAGACAAAAAGGCATAGATTGATACATTAATAGCACGGCATCCTGTATTGTAAAACATGAATGAAATGTCTACGCAAGCAGCCATGCAAATTTAATGTATGAGAAAACTGTTACATTAATAATATTGCTTCATTGCATTTAGGTTAGTGCTTTTTTATGGACTAATTTGTGAATGCAAATATGAATGCAAACAGACAGATCTGGGAGCTAATGACTTCAGAGCTGCTAGGGACATGTTAACTGGCACTTTCATCTGCACTGTGTCGAAAAAAAGTGAGACATTCCTCTGCAAGTGTTAGTCAAGTGACAGAAAAATGAAAAAATAATAACACAAAATAGCGACTGACATTAGCACGGCAAACGCAAAAGCCCAGATTGAAGAGGAGCTGAAGAGGCTTAGAGAGGAAAGCAGCTGGAGGGGTGGACACCCACACCAGCAAAGCCCTGTTTAAACATTCATTGAGAACATTTAAAAAGGCACAGTGCAGCAGCAGTGGGCAGGGGTCACTATTACCACAAATTGCTTCCTTTTAGCTAGAGAGGCAAACAAAGACAGCACCCGCCAGTCATAATATTTCAACAGATTTAGAAGCTCCCATTATGCTGCCATTGAACCTTATGCAGGATGTTGAAACCAATGATGTACTGCAGGAAAGCAAAATAGTGACCCTGCATTAACAGCATCACTGATCGAAGTATCATTACATGGTACATGTGCAGTGTTAATGACTTTAACTGAATTGCACTTTGCCTGAACACGCACATTGCTCATGGCTGTAACTACTGGATTGTGCAGAGAAGGGATCATGCATGTCTTCAGCATAGAAACCAGTCACACTATTTGTTGAGATTCAACAATTCAGCTGTTTCACTTTGTCTGTAGGTGAATCATCACATATACTCGGTTAAACATCATTGGCTTTTTCACCCTTTCATGCATGAATTATGAGAAAAATGAGCCATATTTATTTTACATAGGATTTTTTTAATTATTCAAAATTGTGCTGAAGTTGAATCCCATTTTATTTTATTTTTATTAATTTATTTATTTGTACTGTTCAATATGTGTTGCAAACTCTCTGTAGGTGAACAATCCACGTACAGTGTATGGAATCTGAAATGTGACATACATTGCATGTTTTGTTTTTTTTTTAAACTGTGAATACTGCCAGCACGTTTCAATCAGTGAATGTGTCATGTGTAAGACAGTGTTAACATACCCAGGTTGTACCAAACATCCATCTCTCCGCTGAGAGTGCGAACCTCGATGATGGTCTGGCCCAGGAAATCATCTGACTCTCTCTTGAAATGTTGCTTCACCCGTGATTTGATGTCATCATCCTCGTCCCACACGCGCACCTTGATACGGTCCGTGGCGTTGTGACATTCACTGCGATTTGGAAGATGATTATGCCAAGTCAAAACAATATCAACAACGTGAGCAATAACAGCAACAGTTGAGGGACAATAGTGTTCAGTGACAGCTCATCGGGTCGGGGTATTCAGTGAAGCGGAATGACAGTCAAATGCACAATTCGAGCATAAATACAAGTTCGAGACAGCCACACTTTCTGACCCTTTTTTACATAACATATGGAGAACAATTTTTGCCTGGATTCAGATGAGAAACTGTATATTTTTGTGCACATATGGGTGTGTATGAGTGTGTAGTGGTGTAGTAGTGTGTAGCAAGTACATGGGGATGGGCTGTCTGCCTGGCAGGAAGAATTGCCCACAAACATCGCGTGACCTTTACACTACATCTCAACATTTTTACTCTCTCCCAATGCAAACTACAACTGTCTATGTAGCCTTGATAACAAGTATTATTTGTGAAAGCTTTATGTCCATCTTTCAGTTCTCCTTGCATCGGTGCAGTTTTACTGTAATGACACTGCTAAATAGAACAGAGGTGGCCAAAGCACTTAGCTTCAGATGGGGTCAGACTGTTCTGCTCTGGAATTAAAAACGACAGATTACATTTTGTCCTAATGACATCTTGGGTGCGACAGCCAGAGAAACAGGGTCTGCAGTATTTTTTTAACTAATCCTTTTCCGGGAGGCAATGGCTGCTGCTGCTGCACTTGTCCAGGAGTTCGTTCTCTGCCAAGCACACAGTAATGTATCGCTCTATTAATCTACATCCCTGTAGTAATGGGAAAGAGTTTTATTACAGTCACCACTGGAGTCTCATTACAGGTGTGGAGCCTTGTCTGTAACCTCTATTGGGCACACACAACATATCAGTAATACACATGTTTGCATTCTGAAAAATTAAAAGGTTAAAAAAAAGTACAATAAAAGTTTTACTTGGATATCCATTTTTCAGGAAGCAAACTCTCATGAATACAAAAAAGTATTTTTATGTGAATGATTGAATGCTTGGTCAGGACAGAAAACACCCAAGGAAAGAATCGGGAATACTCATTGCTTGAACAAATCAAAAAAATGCCATTAGCTGCTCTCTCTGTGGTCTAAGTCAACATGACAAAGCCTTGTTGATCCTTTCCCCGGTGCCCCATCTACAGATAGAGGATTAAAGATAAAAAGAAAAGAAAGAAGGATCAAAATGAAAAAAAAAACAAAAACTAATAATATCAAGACTTTGCAGATGCATGGTGAGCAGTTGCGAAACATAGGTCATATTTTATGTCCATTAATCTTGTGTTTGTCCAGAAGGGTGAATTAGTAGACGTATGGCAAATTTCAGCAATCAAAGGAAATGTTACTATTACTGACAAATCTTGATGCAGAAAGCCCAATCCATCTAGCACTGAAATGTAGTGGAAAAACTGCCAATTTGCAAATCATATTTTGTGCCGCAGGTCTGATTTGGGCTCTGGGAAAATGTCAAGTTGTTTTTTTTTTCAACCTGGTTTGTATTTTCATTGCTCTGGTTCTCAGCCAAAGATAACAGTGTTTCTAAAAGGATCAAATCCTTGTATTTTTCGAAAAGCCTTTTTTTTTAGCAGCTAAGTAAATGTTCAGCTTCAGCTCAAAGACAACATACACACTGAGAAGGACAAATCAAATATGAAGGCAGCGTGGAACAACTTTTGATATTCAATACACTGTACACCTCTGCTGGCTGAGGAGGAGAGAATGTGCTCGTAACAATGCGGCACAAGCATGAAGAAGTAATAAGGTAATAAAGTAAGGTTGAAAATAACTGAATTTTCCTTTATTACATTCATGTCTTGAGATTGACACCTCGGGAACAGAATATTTATCTCAGTGAGGATAATCAGGTCAGATAAAGTCACATTAATAGATGTCACTCACAAGTAGAACTTTTCATCCCAGATAGGGTTGAGGTTGCCGAAGATAGTCTTCGTCCTGCGCTTGGTCTTGCCCACCTGAACGGTGACATAAGGATCGCTGGAGCCAGTTTTATCCTTGGCCTGCAATCCCTGTGCGCTCATGACTGCAATGGGTTGGAACAAATACAGAGAACAAAAGGAGCAGAAGATTCATGAAAATACAAAGCAAAAGCACAAAAAAAAACAACATGTGTGGCAATGTTATGGTTTCAAAAACATGTTTTTTTTAAGATGGAAGGTTAGTTCTGAACAACCAAACGTAACTGCTGATTCATAAGTCACTTAATTCTCAAATATAATTTTGGCAGCAATTTCTCAATCGCAATCACGACTCTGCCTCTATATTTTATTTTAGTGCATAGTCAGTTTCCAGCTTAAGAATCAAGGCCTTGTCACTGCCTTTACAGTCTACCACAGCTTTGTGCACTTGCCAAACGCTGAGGCAACGATGTTGCCAACGGGAAAGCAGATTTTTGGTTCACTGACAGAAGCTATTTTCATCTATTTATTTCTATATATTTATTTTATCCGTTCCTATATCCAGGCTAGAGGTAGATTCCACCCCTGTATGTGCGCCCACTCAAACTACATGCCTATGTTAAGACTTGGCTACAAGAAAGATCCGTGATTCAGAATCTTACTTCACCCCACACAAGATTAAGGTGCAGAGAGACAGTAGTATTTCACAGTGCCATAAAAGGGAAAAAGGACACTGAGGCATTAAATATGCATAAGTGACAGTCTAAATTATTCAGGGTACATATATAACCCTCAGCCCAATGCTGACAGGAGGTGGTGGGATATAGAGGTTTGAAGAGCCGTGGCCTGTTTGCTCCAGGAGAACTCAAAATCAAATGTCTCTTGTAGGAAAAAAAATGAGTCGGTGAGAGTGACATATAAAGGGGTCAATGTGTTTCAAATGTGCTGGATCATCTAACAGCATCTAAAGACATATAGATATACAGTTGGATGTTGTTATTTTCCAAAACTGCAGAGGTGCATCATAGCACACACCACTGTGGTCAGAAATCGTTCACCATTATTCAATTGTAAGATATTAAATTAGCATAAAAAAAAACATAGAATGTAGTTTAGAATCTAATCGGTTTTATTACTGTTTTGATCAGTAACTTCATTAAATTTATAGATACAGTCCAGTATGTATGATCAGAGGCTGACATTTACTGCCAGACCTTTTAATGTGCACGTTCACCAGTTACATCTCATGGTCACTGTCAGAGAACTGTAAAGTCAATGCCAGCTGTTTTTATCTAATGACGATAAATAAATAACAACTCAATAAATCTAAAATGGGATGTTCAATACGGCCTAGGAGCTCCACTGAGGCAACCCTGGGTGTTTCTCATTTCTCTCTCACTCACTCCATTTTCCCTTCATCTCTTCTTTTTTCTTTTTTCTCCATACCACTCCTTTCCCTCCTCATCTCCCTCTCAGTTTCTATTTCTCTCTGGTCTATTGATTGATGCTGTCAGAAATGCAAAGTGGGCAATAACTGAGCCGGGCCTGGCACAGTTACCACAGATAGATTGGAGTCCAAAGTAGGGTTGAGGTTACAAAGCTATCTCCCTGACCTTGTTAATGTACAGTCACCACAATAACTAAGTTTTAAAACCCAGGAACTAAGACATAACAAGGGCTTTGTCTTGTGATTTCCAAGAATGATGATCATCCACCACCAAAACTAAAAAAAAAACAAAAAAAAACATATGGATGTGATTGAGTTTTTACGGATGAACCTATTATCTGATCCAATATTGACATTTTACGATTTTCTGGATTTTTTTTTTATCCAATGTCCAATAAAATAAATTGATTTAAAATGTGCTACTGATGCAACCTCCTCTCTCTGTAGTCACCGCACTGTGGTCTCAAGCAATGTGTCACAGCCCTATCTGACTGGTTACACATTACATCGAAATGAGAAGACGTTTATTTATTTATTGAGGAGTGCTTCTTATTCCTTGTATCCCTCCCATCTTTTCTGTAATTCCCCCAGTTCAATGTGAAAACTCACAATAAATATAGTTGAAATACTTTACTTTCTTTATTTGATTTAATAGCATTTAAGCAAAGTTGGAGTTATTCCCAAATAGGTCCCGATGAGAAAAAAAAAAAAAATTAAACACACCTAAACATAGGACGTCACCTAGGGTGTAATCGTGCCCCAAAACAGAGTAAATCTATGTGTATTAAAACTCTAAAACTCATTTTTTTGTTCAGAACACGCGGTGAAGTGTTGTACTGTACTGTCGAACTGCACTCAGAGGTATGACATTTTGATTGGCATCACTGAGGGAGCTTGAGGTGCAGCTCTGGGGGGCTCATTTCCAAAGTACACGGTGCAAAGTTCTGTCAGCATCTCTTTGAAACCGCTTAACAGGCTAGTGAACTCAAAAAGCCATAAAGATCTCTGTCAGTTTCAGCGAGCACTCTTCCAATATAATCATAAGCCACCATTGCTTCTTTAGCAGTTGTTGTTTTTTTTTTATTTACTTTGCCACCGTTTAACATTTGGCATCATCTCCTAATGCTCAGCTCGTATACTTTCTTTTGACTAGGGTCACGTGTGAGTTCCTATTAAACATTTGTGCTATTAAAAATATGTAATTACCTAGGTAAATGAGCCCAGTCGATCGAAGTTCATTAATCACTGTCCAGAGCAGTGATGCAGTAGAAACCTTCATGGCATTATCAACAAATTTCTTTGCTCCAAACTGATTAATCAATTTCCATTTCTTTTTCTAATTCAATGTACAGTGCTGCTTTTGTAATCAGTATCATGGGTCAGTGACCAAGATCTTGGGGTTAATAGCCAGTAAATACTAATTAGAATATCAGTCTTTGTCATTTGACATTAGCCTGACTTGTAATGGCAGTTCTGTTGATGTGACATTTGAGGCCAGAGGTCATCCATCATGATCTATAGGTCAAGGGTTACATACAGAAGTATCAGGACATTACTTGTTACGAAGCTTTAAGCATCATTATTAGTAGACTGTTGTTTTTTTTTTAATAAAAGCTAAATAAAATAACTTTATACATTGATATTTAAAATTTTAGTGGATAATTTCAATAAGGAACAAGGCTAACCTGTGATGCTGATTTTGGCAGACCACTTGGACGTCCCATCCAGCACAGCCTGTTTGGCTGTCTTCAGATGGCTCGTGAAGTCCTCTTTTGAGACGTGGAACATCTCCTGGATCACTTCGAACACCTCGGGGCGGTTTTTCTCCCTTATCTTCATGCGTTCTTTCATAGCCATGATGATATTCTGGGTCTTGTCTTCTGCCCCGTGCTTGGAGCTCTTCTCCACTGCCCCTAAAACAACGAGACGCCGTTTTTAGGTTGCTTATTCAAAGGGACAAAAGAAGCGCATGCGATATACAGTATTACTTATGTTTTTTCTGCTGCTGATCTTTTTTATTTGGTTGTTAATTGTTTGACTGTGGTGTCTCTGAAAGGTGCTATATAAATAAACTTTGTTTCCTTGCTAAATCTGCTGTATCTGACGATCACCGAATCATCATATATCTCGAATTCAATCATGAGCGCAGATTTCAAAGTGAAAGATAAATCGAATATAAAACATTCTTATGGTGGTATAAAACTGCTTGAGTCGTAACAGGCAGGGTGTAGCTAATCCATTTATGAGTGTGAGAATTGCCGCAAGGATCACGAATCCTTCATGTTATACTGTTCCTGTAACAACAGGGGTGTGCCTGATTGGAAAAGCTGATTGGAAATTATTATAAGTGCCAGTGAGGGAGCAAGCATTGTAAAAGCATCATGACACTTGTAGCAATGAGTGGAAGAGGATAGTAATATGTATTCCACAAATCCCCATCACTTACCATAGCATAGCATTCTTATGTACAAATTATGCACAGTTTATAGAAATGTGGGACAAGGAAACTAAACCATAAGCAGGAGAAACGTACGAACAAGCCTTTGAATAGAAAGACTGTGATCTGTACATCAAAAGGCAACACTGGCTCTCAGAGCGCTGGTGTATAAATTCATCTGTTCTCTTACTTTGTAAACAATCTGCATTGAGTAAGTCCTGGCACTTCTCGTGGCACTTAACACCACATTCTGAGCAGCGCATGCCCTGACGGGCGATGCCCCACAGCAGACCCTCGCATTCATGGCAGTAGGTGGGCGCAGTCGCCGTCCACACCTCAAAGTTATGGGGTGTTGTGGATGAAATTGGGTAGATCAATGCTTGAAGGGTCTTCTTGAAGACATGTAGTTTCTGGAAAAAAATAGGAGAAGGAATAAAGAGGTTTAAAAAAATGACAGTGATGGAAATGATACAAGAACCAGGGCTGATGCTGTTAAACCCTAATGGCACCAAGTGCCACAGGAGGATAAGATTTAATAACAACTTCAGAAGATAATAATACAAAATGAATTTGTAGTTGAATTGCTGTTTTAAAATGTTCAAAGATGATTACATTAGCACCTGCTGTGGGAACACAACAACCACATATTATAATACAGAGTTTTAGTTAAAGTTCAAAGTTGAATAAAAACAGTCTCAGCAGACTTAACTCAAATCGATCTGCAGACGTAACTGGATGAAATTTGCTTTCCACTTTTTCATCTTTCCAATTATAGAAACAGCAGCTAGTATTCATCAGTACTGCGGCATTTTCCAAAGTTCTTTCTTAGATCTGGGCACTAAAAGATTACATTTTTCTAGCTGATAACTTGCAGGAGGCTCTGTTGATCTTTTTCTGATAACCTTGTCATCAATGGAGAGGTCAGCCGTATGGGAGGAAATCAGCCTTATCTAATTAAGCTTAGATTAGCAGCATCCTTTACCCACAAGCTTTATTCTCATTTAGTGGTTTACTTATTAAAGCTTCTTCAGACAAAATACTAAAGTCTACTAGAGGCCTGTCTAGACTGACTGCTGTGTAACGGAAGCCACTTCAAACTGAATGCAATTTACTGCAGTGTTCCTGCCATCCACAAGGAGTGGAAAGGGGGGCCAGGACTTGCCAATTCTTGAAGGCAGAATCAATGGATGCTGTAAATAAAGTTTTTAAAAGTGAGCATTATCCAGATTGAGAGAGAGAGAAAGTGACAGAGAAAGAGAAGGAGATGTATGGTGCTTAAATAAATCTTCAAGAAGTGTTCTGTGCTCTTTCCGTCTATTGAGTTCTGTTCCTCCTCTTCCCCTCCCTCTGCTGTCAGCTCCCTGTGTGTTGACAGCGTGTTTTAACACCTGAACAGCAGCTCTGCACTGTATCACAAAGACTACTGCACTGTCCAGTCCGACACACGGGCACACACACACGCTTACGCAGATGATTAAATGACAACAGATGACAGAACAACGAGGCAATCTAACGTTGCGAGACTTGGCATGGCTGATGCTGTGAGCTGCAACAGCAAGAACCCTGGAAGACCTTTAATGAAACAGAGGAAGACGGGGTGGGGGATTTTCCTTTTAATCTGAGGAAGATGAGATGAAGCAGATGTGTCAGATCTGTCTTTATCCACAACTTGCACACGAGCTCCACCACGGCCGCACCCGCGAGGTTCACTAAATTTTATGCCGAACCATGTAATACTGACACTGCCTGCAGGAGACGAGGGGGGATTTCTCCGTTTCGGAAGTCTCGGCGACTGCTATCTTTTATTTTTTTATATGACTAGAATGTTTTTTACTGTTGTTAATTTTGCCTGCTGTTTTATTACCCCTCTGGATTGTTTTAATGGTCAAAAAAAAACACTACAGCTTACTTAGCAGTGAGCCTTGTTCTGTCTTTTTAAATTTCCTTCCTTCTCTCTGTCGCCTCACTCTCACTCTGACACTGCATGTTACACTGTGCAACAGATGGGGGAAGATGGCTGTATGTGAGAGGTTCATGTGTTATACTGTGAGGTAACCCTGGTGACATTGTGCGAGACACTGCTGAAATTGATTGACAGCTGCAGCCTCTGCCTGAGAGCAACATGACACAGAATAATCTAATCTTTCCTCTTCCTTTCACTCCTCTTTTCACCACCTGTTGTTCTTGCCAACCACTTCATTCACACTGCCTTCCCCTACATCCTGTTTCAACCCCCTACATCTCCAATCTTTTGCAGAATTGTTAAATACTTTAACGTTCCCTAACAAGGAATCCAGTTGTTTTCTGAAGCCACGTGACTCACTTGTTTTAAAGGCCCGATAAAATGTTCAGAGACTCGGGTATTTCAAACCCAGTCAATTCAGAGAACATTTTCAAGTCAATGCAGGATATACTCCTCATAAAACTTTACTAATGATATCTGACCTGACTTAAAGCAAAACATCACATCCAATCTCCGGCTACTACTTGACCCATGTCAGTTTGCAGCTCTCTTCTTCCTTTGTGAAAGCGAGCCTCTGTCTTTGTCTCAGCAGGTAAGGCATGGCCCCACTTTATGTTGACAGCCACTGTTGAAAAACTCTGGTGTTCTTATCATATACAGCTCAGAACATTAAGCGGACACATGGGCCGTTAGCCGGCCCACACATAATGTTCCTTTCTGCTCTAAAAAGCAGGGAAGCATTATGCAGAAACAGAACAGCATTGAAAGAGAGAGTTCTATATGTCAGCGCTGACTGCGTAAGCTATTTTAATACATTAAAAATAGTAAATAATAATAATTATAAAATACATGAAGTTAAGACAGAGGGAAAAAATGCTGAGACATTAGGGTGGAGAACATGAACATGAAACAACATGAGGATGTAATAAAAGTATGAACTCTGGAATATATTCAAATATTTATTTATATATTTATTTATTTACTATGAGTGCAGGAAGGATTGTTCAACATGGCTGCTTGATGAATGACATCAGGGCCACGGGCTCAGGATAACCAGTCATCCCCACTCTGATTTTTTCATTTTGTTCCCTTCCCCTCTCCTTTCTAGATCTAAGTCCTCTGCACTCTTGAGCAGCATATGGTTGTTTACAGAGTACTCTCACAGTCGTCATAAGAAAGCACTCTCCTGGACTTAATGCAGCAGATAAAACTCTGACATCTGCTCGTCCTACTTACCACGACCACACGTTCGGCTCAGCTTTGCTGGGAAGTCAGCTACCCTCAACCACCAATTACATCTCCTCCTTGTTTGTTCCTAATCAGAATAGTGGATATATCCACCCCAAAAGTTCAAGTCCTTACTTAGCACCGCTGCACAATCCCCAAAGTTGCCTGAGAACCAGCTCCCTTCATACACCAATTAATGCACTGCATCCATCACATCATTTCTCCCTCATCTGGGACATTAGTTGTTCATCCCTAAAGCCCCTTTAATCAAACCAATGGCGCTTAGCAAGCAATCAGGACCATGTCACTGTAGGGCAACTGGGCATGTGGACCATGTGGACAAGCGTGTGAAACAGATGCATTAAGTAATATGAACAGAAACACAAATCCAATGTGTATAAAACAACAAATATTTGCGCATTATGTAAAGAGCACATTTGAATCCAGTAATCGTATAGGCTTAGGCGTCATCATGTTACACATCAGATATGAAATTGTCTTCTTGGTTGTCTTGCTGAGAAATTGCTTTCTCCTGCTGTTTGTCTCCTATAACCCTGTCTTTCCTCTGGGAGGGAAGAATTGCAATCAATTAATGCAGAGAACGCTTTGGAGGTCAACACAAAAGTGTCTCCCACCATCGACTGAGACAATATGCCCTTTCTCTCAAGCGCTTCCTTTTTTGATGCACAGCTGCTTATTATAAATCGCAGAGCATTGTCTAATGAAATGATGGGGCCATCGCTTAATGTGTAGCCTCAGCCAAACAATCTGTCTGAAGGAGCACAGCATAAAGAGTGAGTAGCTGGCCACTGAGACCATTTTAATAAACTACAGTGTGTATCACGACAGAAAGACAGGCAGACAAACAGATGATGGCATGCTGCATGTACATCTAAAAAAATAAGGCCAATCCAAACTAATACAATCCATCTAATCTTCATTTTGGAACCCTGTGTTCCTGGCAACGTGATCCCGGGCCCTGAAGTACAATGGCTGCAGCAAACAGCACAGCTATAAAGGTTTGTCTGTGTTCCAGCACCCTCCTCTTCAAACACCATCCTAAAATAATGGGAACATGGGTCTTGTATCCCGTGTCCCTGCAGAGCCCTCTGTTACCCTCTACGACTCCACAGTGATTTCCATGCTGGCAGCGCAGACATGAAATGTTAGTACTCACCAGGTCCTCATTATTCAGGGTGGACCGGTTCACCAGAGCGAACGAGATGCCTGCCTTTCGAGCAGTGAGGGTCTGAAAGAAGAACACGAAAAAAGTGAGAAATCCACCAGCCTATTTTACCTTTCAGTGGTTTCAGTAAGTCAACTGAGTTATAGACAGAAGCCAGTAGAACAGACATCTATGTGGAGTGATGCAGCCTGTGAATCAGTGATAATACATATATTTTGTAAAAGAAAAGCATCACACAATTAAAAGTACATCAACAGATTCATCACTATAAAAATTAACTAAATCTTAACAAACCAGCCCAAACCTAAAAAGCTTATGTAATAGATTTCCATAATGAGTCATATTTCTAAAGATAAAGCAATCATTGCTTCATCTTCTTACTTGTGCACAAGTGTAGACTTAAAACACTTACCAAAGCCTGAGATTTCCAGGACGAGATGGATAGAGAAACAAAGAAATACAAAATTGAATTAGAGGAGGAGTTGAAGTGAAAAAGCAGAGAGCACAAACAGCAGAGGAATTGTGTTTAACCATATTGAGCGCATAGGTGCTCAACTGCCATGCAGGACTGCGGGTTAAGGCGCAGAGCTCTAGAGAGATAACTATTCATCAAGAGAGATTATACAGCTGTTGCATGATTCTTTATCCACTCATGCATTGAAAGTTACTAAATTGCAGTCATGCTTGGCATTTTTATTTTGTTCTCTGTTGGATGGAGCTTTGATCATATTTTCTGCTGTCTGCTCTGCACATTGGTTTGACACAAACAGACAAACACAAGACACACACTCATGTATGGGTGAAGCCAGCTGTAGTGCACAACACCAACTCACACACACACACGCACATATACACACACACACACACACACACACAGATAACACACACACACACATTACTCAGACATTCACAAACTTACTCAAACATAAACAATACACCCCCACACCAACACCGACATGTAATGTACACACACAGAGATACACACACACACATAAATTAGCTATTATATAAATATCCATTGAGTCTGGGTGACCAGAGATTTATAAACATTGATCCCATACTAGAGGTAGTTATGTAAGAGGAATGCAGACATGGACAGCTGACAATATTGGATCAGTCTTTACCAACACCCACTTGTCGGTTCAGCCCAGCTATGGTAAAGATCCATGGAAGCCATGGAGAATGTAGGAGGGAACGTGACCTCTACATGAACTGTATGTGTTGATGTAAGTTTATCAACATGCACCAGCACTGCTGAGGTTGCTGCGGGCAATACAATATGACCCTGTGTTCGGATGTCATCTATTCAGCTACAGTATACTGTAGGATTCAATGCATTGTGAATTGATTTTCAACTTTTTTTTGTCTTTTTTTTTTTGGTTTTTGCATTGCGCCATGATGTGGGTAAACCCCGTCGTCCATTCCAATCAAACGCTGCTGCTGCCCTGAAGCAATCACACAGCAAATGGGGGATATTGACAAAGGAGAGGCATGAAAGGGGACCAATTAGTTTGCTGACTACTGACTTCATCCCATGTGTAAAAGGCTTGCCAGTGTCACTTTTACATGATTTAAAAGCCTCACACCGTTAAATCAGAAGTCAATGAAGTCTTCAGATATATTTTTGGGTTGAGTTGTCAACATTTCAAGTATATCAAATTTTCTACACCTGCCGAGCAGCAAGAAGAAAAAAGCCCAAGCATCAGCAAGGCTGAAATCTGACAACTCACTGAAAAATATTACCCATAGCTGTTATGGGTCCATGTAGGAATGGCAAATATACACGCAAAATCCAAAAAAATTAAATAAAAAATAAAAAACAACAACCCATACTTACCAAGACATTGTTGGTTATTAATTTCATGAGAGATATGGACAAATACAGCATCAACTCATGTTGTTCACTGTGATATAAACATTCATTAGTATCTATGTGTATGACATCAAGCTACATTATTATTTGCATAAAATGCATTTTGTATTATTTTATAAGCAACTCTAATTCTCAATGGAGTAAAATGTTTTCAGAGCATTAAACAGGTTGTTTTTAAGAGACTTAATTTTCAAGAGTTGTGATAATGTTTCTATCCTTTTGGCTAAAATACATGAAGATGAGAAACATACGTACACAAGACAGACACATACTGTGTAGCACATAATGGATAAACAGTTATAAACAGACATGACTACAATTGGCATCATGACAGTCTGTTGTCTTTCACAAAGACTAACCATGTGGCACAGTGCAAACGTGGACTACACTGCAACAGGCCTCTCTGTGGGATATGTTATGACACATTATGCTGCAATAAAAACAAATGGGGGAGCATCACTGTGATGCAGTGTCTTAAACACCCTCTCTAGACTAATTAATCAAGCTATGGAGTTATGGCTAAGGTTACATTTAACATTCCCACAAGGCAGTGCTCTACAATAAACAGCCAAAGTTTTAAGTGGATGCTTTTATTACCAATCAACGCTATACTGGCTTGTTTTATCTTGAATAAATTTTTTATTTTTATTTTCCTGCACACTGTCTTCCTTACAGCTGTAATACTAATTTACAGCATCTGTTAGACCATCATCACTTATCCTATATTAGATATGTCCCGTTTTTATCATATCAAGTTTATTAATTTCTTTAAATATTTATTTTCAAAGAATGTCGTATGACACACAGACAAATAGTGTATTACAACAGTGCCGTCGCATTTTATCAAGATGCCGGTTAAACTCTTCTCGCTATTTTCTATGAGGAGTCCACACTCACACAGAACAGGACACCACCAGTGTGGTGTAATGTGGGGTCGCTCAGATAGAATTGACATAAATCACAAATAACCTTGTTGAGGCAGATGACTCACCAGGTCTCGGACAAGAGGCACTGTCCTCTTGCGGCGTAAATCTGGCATGCTGTCAATACCATAAAGAATACTGCCAGCCCTGAAGAAGCAGACAGATTTAAAGTGTATTAATATCATAATAATGCCATGCTGGGGGAGACATTACTACGTTGAAGGGGGGCCTTGATTTACACAGCCAGCAAACACCATGGATCATGCCTCCTACATCCACCTGTCGCACCCCTTCCCCTACACGTCACACGGTGCCGACCACCTACACAGGAGCTCCTTGTAATCCCTCTCACACTCGCTGTTCCCACAGACTGCCCCGCCTCTGTGTTATCTCAAGCTTTTACAGGGTATTGCTCCAGCAACTCTTATTATTGATACATACTTTATAACTGAATTTATATTGCACATGCTATGAATAATAAATACTGTTTTAATTTTGTACTGCTGTCTTGCTGCAGCAATAATTTACCTAGTGCTGGCGGGTAAGAAAATAAATTTATATCACAGATTTTTTTTTTAACATTCTGGCAATTTCACAGTATATCATATGAAAAAAAAATTTTTATCATCATGTATAATGTAGGCTTTGATTACTATGGGGTTTGCTTGGACCCACAAAATGATAGAAGTAATCAGTAAGCAAGAAACATCCTGTGTGTCATGAGCAGAACATCAGACAATTTTATTTTGTGAACTGCAACGTAGTAAAAAGTACTACATCCAGTGCTGGACGTAGTGTATCGTCCAGCACTGGATTTACCTATAGTTGAGCCCCAATAACTGAAACTTTAAAGTGGCTTTTTCTCGGTCTCTAACACAGTAAAGTTCTCTTGCAGTCTTCATCCACTGACTCCCTTGTGCACACTACACAGCTCCCTCACTGCCTCCCCACTAGTCTTGCTTCTTTCCCATGAGGCTC
Organism: Coranthus polyacanthus; assembly: GCA_037367275.1. Lineage (NCBI taxonomy): Eukaryota > Metazoa > Chordata > Actinopteri > Kurtiformes > Apogonidae > Coranthus > Coranthus polyacanthus. Next base: position 13,468,728 of record JAPQRN010000018.1, read on the forward strand.
TCAGTGGCATCACCTCAGCTGTCACTCAAACCCTCTCTAATGACCTCAACATGACATCAATGCCCCAATGCCTCCACACAGATAAAGCTCCTCAAGCTTTGCTGTCAACCCTCTCAGCGACATCAGTGGTATGACCCTAAAGATACACAACGTGACAAGCTGTGCAGGCCCTTGCCTTACCCTTGTGCCCCTTGCTCTTGCTGTCTTTAAAACAATGTATGCTGTTGACGACTGCATAATTATGGTATAAGCTGGGGTAACGGTGTCTAAATGTGATTATTGGCAGTTTTCGCCCTTGTGACATTATATGACAGCAATTAAGTGCATCTGCATATAGAATTCTAAAGTGAAATCAATCAGACATGAAACTCAGCAAGATTAAGCTCCACCGTAGATGTTGTGAAGCCATCAGGCATCTTGTATATCAATATGCTCTCTGTGGTGTGTCATAAAACAGGGAGCATAATACCCTACATGTGGCTGCATGCCAGAGAAACAGCATGCCTTTAACATTTGCACTACCTTTCCTCAGTATGGAGGTACAATAAAAAAAAAAAAAAACACAGCAGCAGATTAGTATGAATGTGAACTGATCTGATCAGGAAGTGAGCCACAACTCACCCTCCAGACTGCAAGCCGAGCACTTTGGGATCCAGAACACTGCGAGGCTTAAGAGAGAAGAAACGCACAATGTAAGACAGGAAATACAAGCAAACTGCATACAACTACACAAAAAAGCACACCGCAGCAAAATTAAAACAAAAGAGATGCAGAGCATACCACAGTAGGGAATGTACAGTATATTTGGAGTCATCTGGGGATTAGATGAATGATAGGAGAGGAAAAGTAAAGCACAGGGAGGGCAGCACCATGGGCACAGACCAAATTATTACACATCAATGTAATTTGTGGGCTCAAGTCTAAGAGTTTTGCCGCTCTTGGTGCTTCGGGCCAGATTTGCCTATTGTATAACCCTCCTCCTCACTGACCAAAAAGTCCGGTCTGAAACACAAATTATTTTAAGGAAAAAAAACAAAAATAACAAGAAACAGCAACATGGTGACAAGAAGATTGCTCAAAGGCACATGCACCATTCACTACTGCCTGAGTTTTCATTCCTAAAGACCTCACTTCAGTTTGAAAAGAAACTCACAGATACGCTTTGCTTCATGTACTATTTCATATCTACTTCAAGGGAAACAAAAGCACACCATCAAACCACCTACAGGACAGACACAGCAAACGAATATACAAACAAACGCATGCACATGCAAGGAAATCACAAGATCCATGACAAACAATAACTTAAAACCTGTGAATCCAAAGCACTGCTGTCTGAAAGGAGAAGATGACAAGAACATGGACAGTTAGACAAGAGCGGCTCACTGAAAAATGCACACACTTACTTAGGCCACTAATCTACTATTACTGCCTCATGACACAATTTTGTTTTGCCAAACAATTTATGCAGAAATGGAGACAGAGTCAACATGCCCCTGAGGGGGAATGGCTATGAACAGAGGACTACCTAATACAGTAAAACCAGTTGAAATCACTGTTATACAATAAAATGCAGTTAAAGGCTGAAATTTAAAGATCGCCTTTTGATCACCATACATATAGTATATTTTAAATCAATAAAGCACAAGTTAAAAAGTGTTGTCTTCAATCAATGACATTACCTGAGTTAAGACTCAAAGCTATGGAGACATGGGACATTAGTTAAGCACAAGCGGTTGGTATCATATTGCCATTTTAGAGACTGCAAGAGGGCGAGCCCTCTAAATAAGCAGGACTGCAGAGGTGTGATTACTGTGCTATTGATCCATGGGTGATGAATGGCAGCATAATCATGATCTAATTTGCTGCAAACAGAAAACAGCTGTTCGCTAGAGAAAGATCAAATTGCTGCTGTGATTAAAATGACACAACACACTGCTTGTTGTTGACATGCAGTTACTGCATCACTTAAAATGTGTAAGACTGCTGCATGTTAGACAGCTTCTTCTACCTAATTTTGCAAGTTTACATTCAAATCAGGTTTGTTTACTTGAGAGCTGACACTTCGTGACACAAAAATGTTGATTAATAACAACCAAAACAACAACTCTGAACCTTTGAATTGATTGAGAACATATCATTAGGTGCATGCCTTTACCCAAAGTACTTTTATAGTGCCATTAGTGTTCATGCCCTACTTATTATGAGAAACACATAACTTCTCTTAATAATCTCACAGGGGCACGGATTCAAAACTGCATGCTTGTCAACATAAGAACAATTAAGCAGGGTAAATCCTTTTGGCAGATTTTTGTGGAAAAAACCTATTCTTGTACAACTGTAACCAATTATCATCACTAGGTGAGGTGTCATTAGAAAGTGCACACACAGAGACACACACAGCACTTAAAGAGTAGCTAAGCTGCAAGTAGGTACCATGGACAGCGATCAGCTAAGCTACTTTCAGCACTGCCGTTCGAGATAGAGTCATCTCCTCTACCTGCAAGTCTGCAGCTGCGCTAGATAAAGACAGACTACAAAGATAGGCTGTAGGCTGCTGATATAAACCTCATTTCACAGTTGCCTTAAACCCGTGGAACAAAAATATAATTGACTGGTGGGGAACCTGTGTGTCGTGAGCAAAGTGTCGAGGTAGCAACAGCAGCAGTAAATCCTGGATTTCAGTGAGGACACACATGGTCGCACCTCACATAGATCAGAGCTCACCAGAGCAGAAAAGCCTGCACGTGGCTGTTAGTACACCCAGGACTGACCTCAGCTCTGACACGTACAGGAACACGCAGTCTGACAAATTCAGACAAACACTACAGAGGCTCACCAGGTTTAATGTACACTTGCATTTACACGAACAGACAAAATAAAATCAGTGATAATTCTGAATTGCTAAAACATACATTAACCTGGCCTAAAAAATAATTTTACTAATGTAAAATTATGCTGGCCAATTTAGGGTGAAAACTTAGTTCACCCTTTTTTTTTCTTTTTTTTTTCAGTTTCCCAGTATCGTAACAAAGGCATGTCATGACCACTGTCAAGTGTTTTTAGAGTGCGAGCCTGGAACAGAGAGGAAAACAAGATAATTAAGAAGACCAAGACCTGTGACAGTAGCTCAACTTCTATCCTGTCTTAGAAGTTCAAGGTTCAAGTTTAAACCCTCCAACAACTCCACAACACTCCTGAGTTAAATAATATTAAATAATAGAAAACATGGCATCTTGGCTCAGTCAGTGTTGTTACCTCAACATGTGTTCCTCATCCAGCAGAGGCCAAACAACGGCAGCCAGCCTGCCAAACTAACACATCTCAGTCTATACACTGAAAGCACAGACAAATCATGGGTCTTCCTAAAAAAATTGCAAATTTCTCAACACAGTGAAATTCACTTTTTAAGGCAAGAGTGATGCCTTCTGTAGGAAACGTGCTGAAGGCCATCTTTTACAGAGTAAATGCCAAAAATCTTGACTGAAAAATTATCTTAGCATTAATCAATAACTTAAATATTAAATCTACATCCAGCATCCGATACAAACTAGATGCTTTCTATCATAGAATGATCACTACGTGGAAGCATAATTATAGTGTTTTGATTCTTATCACTGGAAATGATTGAATCATTTTCCCTTTTTTTCACAATAATATTAATAACAGAAATTCCCACGGACCCATTCACCACAGTTCTGCTCAGCTTCTCCCTCAGTTGGGAGTAGGGCTGGTTAATTGGTGGCATGAGGATGGGGACACAGGGCTGCTGCGCCTGAAGCTGTATCTGTTGGAGCTGGCATCAGGCAAACCAAGGGACCGCTGATTTAGTATGAATACCTTGCTAAGAGTTTGGCTGCTTTGATTAAATGTCAGCTAAAAGAAGAGTGAACTAAGCTAGCAGCATGGACCGCATGGACTACACTCACCTTTCTTAATGACATAAAGCCGCCCTTTCCTTTCTTTCTTTCTTTCCCCATAGACCCCCATGTTAAAATGGCCTACTTTACAGCAGAAATAAACATGTTAAGGGCCAGGTACAAAAATGGTTTTGGTCTCTATAGTTAAATTCCACCTCCTGCTAATTAACATAGGTAGCCATAATTACTGTGTTTATACATTTCACGACATTACTGTTATCAGACACAACTGTATGTGTTAACATTTATTAAGTAGCTGAAACTACTTGATGGTGTTTAATATTACACCATTAGTCGATGTGGTCGGTGTTTTCAGTAAGTTTCAGTTTCCCCTCCATGCTCTTCTCCAACTTCTCCCACTTACTCTAAACATGGGCACTTGTTTCCAAAAAAACAACATGGTGACGGCCTTGCCGAACATCTCAAGGCTTCAAAATGGCAGAATGCACCAATGGGTGACGTCACGGAAGGTTCACCCACTATTTATATGCAGTCTATGGAATTATTGGGCTGATTAGTATCACGTTTGTAGCTGTTGTTAGCATGTGTCAACCTTTTTTACAGCAAGATACTTTGTTGTGGGGTTTTTTTTTTACAATAAAATAGGCTCATGAGTAATATTTTGGTGCAGATATACAATAAATGGAAATAATAAAGATTTTTTTTTCATATTATTACAGAAAACAAAAACAATGTTAATAATCTCTTACTCTTTCGACATCAAAATTGTGGAAAAAAAACAGGAGAAAAAAATGATTTAGTGTAGTGAGGTAGCAGCCTTTCAAGATTAGATTTAATGAAAAGATATGAACGTCCCGGGTACATGCTGTGTTCGTTGCTTGACTCGTCTGATGACTCAAACAATACCACATGATCACCACATGTTCTGTTATAGACACATCTATTATAGTATGTGCTCTATAGAGTTTGTTGTACCCCCTGGCTCCAGTTTTTCTCAGCTGTGACTAAACATTTGCGTCTATAAGCAGGCTGATGTCAGTGGGTTTCTTTAGTTCAATAGCAGTGCAAAAAAAGTATCCCTGTAGGCAAGAACTGGGAGTATCAGATAGATTATCAGCTCCCAAATCAAAGTCATACACTTGTTTTGTGTTTGAAACTGATGTCCAGATATACTACAGGCATCATTTTTGCGTTTCATCAGAGTTATTATGACATTAATCTAATGTTGGCCAAATTAACGTGAAAAAAGTAAAAAGTATGTGCGTGTAGATAAAGAAAATGCCAGAGGTAACATTTCGCAAACAATCACAGCATCCCCGAGCTATGAGCCTGAACTGTGGAGAAAAACCTTTGCTTGTACACAGTAGTCTGATAAAACAGCGATATTAAATCAGTCAGAGCTGTGAATTGGATCGCCTAAAACAACAATAGAGTCTCTTCATTCCCTGTATCTGCATTTTTCATAGCCACACTTTCTTGAGAAATGGTGCACTAATCATAAAGAGGGTCTACCCCAGGAGCAAGCAGCAAACTTCACTAGCAGCAGACCTCTATAAATATTCCAAGCAAGGCTGACCTGGTTACAAAATGCCCTTGGGAGTGTAAATTAGCATCTGAATACAGACGCTGCTGTAGCCAGTTAAAGACAGGCCTGGCAGGAGTGGCAGCACTGCTGAAACACCCTTCACAGCTCTCACACAGACCAGCCAGCACGCTTCAGAGCACAACCATGATGAGCACACATCAGCTGCAACATATGAAGGCATAAAGTTAATGAGGGTGAAGCGTAGAGGATGCGTGTGTGTACTTTCATATATAGCAAAATTAATCACAAACCATTGCTTCCAATGTGACAACAGATCCACACACTTTCAATCGCTAGCATGAACTTTAGAATTATATCATTAAATGAAGTTTTGCATTTTGTGATGTACAAGAACTTTGTATAAAAACATTTCCATCTACTCTGTTAGAACAAGGGAAAGAAGAGTATGATGCAACATTAAAACTAGTCAAGTTGTCATAGGTCTTTCAGGTTAACATATGTTGGCTATATATTGTGCTGTGAAACAAATGCATTACGCACATAAATGACTAGCAATAACCAGCTCTAATATTTGTGATCACTAGAGTCAGGGATGTTTTGCATTGCATTGATTGGGTAAAGTGAAAAACGAACAATGGCTGTCATAAACGTGCACATTAAACATCAGTGTTCACAGAAGCAGCAATGCAGAATACAGCTGCTAACTCCTTAAAGAAGAACAAAAGAGCCAAAAGCCATTGAACAGTGAGAGGCTATTGGTGGCACGTTTTTTATATGCCTGGAGTCTAACAACCTTACACTTGTATAATTCAGTGAGGAGTAAGTGAGTCATTCACTGAGTTAGTCAACTTGAACCTTCGCTTTTCCTGCCTTGCAGTCAAGCAAAAACAATGATTAAGACTAAAACAGCACAGTTTTGTATTTCTTTGAATGATGTGATATGTGTGAGAAGTTACAGAATATTTTGACGGTCAGTGACATCATTTTATGGGTCAATTTTATCTGATTGGTATCTGTCATAAAATATCGACAGATGTGTTATGCTAAAGAATATGATATGCTAAATAATACATTTGAAAGAACTTAAACCTGTGTCACTATTATATTTTTGTCTACTAGAGGACTGATTTATAGTTCACTGTGCTCTTGTGTGGAGCTATTAACATATCTACTGAAGCAGTGGTGATTTGACATTTTACATCTTAATGGAATCAAATGCATAGGTGTGGTGCTGCCAAAGCACAGCAGAATGACTCTCACTTTTTTCTCTAAGTGATGGAATAAAATATTCACAGTTCACACAATTTGGTTGAAATTCATATACGTTTTTCAAGCACTTTAAGACCCAGTCATCACTACAGCTTATGCCATGCAAGAGAACCAACAAATAAAAAAAAATGGCTAAGTTATGATATTAAAATTTAAGGTGTGTTGGTTGATTCACAATGCCAACTCATGCACTGCGTAATATGCAAGAAGACATTCCACCTTAAAAGTTATCAGTAGCTGCTGCAGAAAAGTGATTGTCCACCAAAACCTGATTAGCATCCAATTTCCATTTAAACTGCCAACAAGCTCTGGATTGATTACAATCTAGGGAAAAATAATGCAGACTCACAAGTATAATTGCAAAATAAATAATTTCTTAAACAACCAATCTGTAAATTATATTTAACTCTCTATTTTCCAAATATAGGCCTAAAAAGGATATTTTGACATGCCAAACACATATAACCAGAAACAATACTGTAGTCTATATTCATGTAAATGTCATGTCTGATTCAACTATAAACTGCCTCTTCGGCCAGTGACAATGACATACACCAAATAATCAAAAGTTTGAGGCCAATTTAAAAAACATCCCATATGTAATTGCTGAACTTGTCATTCCAAACCTCAGGAATGCTGCTGCTGCTGCTGTTTAAGTCCCATCATTTCTGGTTCTTGCTTTTATGAAGATTTTGAAACCTGGCTACAAGGATTTTCTTCCATTCAGCCACAAAATCAGGGTGATACAGCCTGGCCTCCAGTCTGCATTCATGTTCATCCCAAAGGTTTGGATGGGGCTGAGGTCAGGGAGCTGTGCAGACCAGTTCAGTTTTTCACCACAATGGGAAAACCATTTCTTTATTGATTGGGCTTCGTGGGCTTCAGTTAGGGACATACTGTTGTCATTACATGCTGCAGCACCCAGACTTCCCTATGATTAAACATATTAAACCTAAAAATACAGCTGCACACCTATGCTACAGAAAAGTGCATGATCAGGGTTGCCCTCAAACTTGTGGGCATATAGTGTACCTTTGCCATTGCTATTTGCACATTATGACTGATCAGATAAAAGCAGCTGTAGACATATAAATCAGGCGATACAATCAGTTATAGGTCATAAGTGCGGTGTGTGTCTGAGACATCAACGACAGATATTCAACTGACTGCCACTTAATATTCTCAACACAAAGAAACTATTCATGAAGTCAGTCTAATATCTGATTGTGTGGTCAGTTATAGTTGACTAATGTATGTAAACTTGTCACTGTAGGAACAGTGGTTACGTATCACAGGTTTATATAACCACTGTTTTCCTGAGGGCACCTAAAAACAAGCCCAAACCTAACCATGCCTAACCATGTTGTTTGATGTATGTGGCTACTGGAAAGGTGTGTGAACACATCTATCACACAGCCTCATATTCTTCAGGTGTAGCCTGTATTCCCTGAACTACAGCTCCTACCTTACTGTGACTACCACAGTTGCTGTTAAAATGTAGGTCAAGAGCTTTTTCATTTTAAGTAACAGTGGAAATTCCCTGGTCTCTTTTTATACTGGTTGAAAGACTACTCCTTCAATGAATCAATCCTAAACATTATATACTGTGGCTGATTTAATTTTTACTAAGCTTTCACCTATCTGGAAACCCTTTAATTCAAGACAACTACTACAGTCAAGGAAAAGTATGCTTTAAAAGGACAAAACTGTGATAAAATATATTGTATGTGGTTGGATGACAAGTCCAATTATACACACTTAGACTTGTTGTATGTGTTTTCCACTCCAGTGTCATTCAAAATATAGTTTTAAGTCACATGTTCATTCATTGTGAACATATGACAAGTTAAAAACATTTAAAAAACATGTTTGACAACCCTATCTCCAGAATCACACCCTGCTACAAGAGAATAAAGTACTGTGCCACAGGGATAAAAATACAAAGTCAGTGGCAACAATAACTCCATCCATCTTCAGATAGAGTCCTCTTTTCTTATTTTTCTTATTTTTTGACTGAAATCAATTACCAAGCCACCTTTCAAGTGGATCAAACTTGCAGGTACTATATATCCAACAATAGAATAACAGTTTCAAGTCTTGTCATCGCTTCTATTCGCCACAAAAAATAAACGTATTCACTATGATTCAGAGTTCAGAGTTTACAATTTTTCAATATACCTGGTAGAAAATAGCATGCTAGCTGTGCTGAGGTACAACTACAACTACAAAAAGCAGTCTAATCTCGTTAAAGGAATATTGAGTATTAGTTGTTCTACAACACTGACTTGGTCTTTTGGAATCCAGGTGTTTGGTTTTACAAAGTAGTTACTTTTATTTAAAACCCTGCAAAAGAGTACAATGTGACACTGTGACAAACCATAAGGAGTTTAATGTCATACCCCCTGCCAGGATCTGCTGCTCCAGCTCAGCCATCTGTTTCCTATACGCCCTCAGTGCGGCCTCCTTGAATGTGGGTCGAACACGCTTCTTAGGTGGGGCTTCTGTGGGCTTCTCCTCTGGAACATTTTTGTTTTCATCCTCCTGCTGTTGCTCCGCTTTTTCTGTCACCTCTGTGGCCTCCTCTACTATCTCTTCTACTTCTTCTAACTCCTCATCACCCTCTTCCATCTCCTCTGTCACATCATTGTCCTCTGTCTCATCTGGTTCCTCTACATCCACATACTCCACCATTGCCTCATATTCAGCAGTATCGCCAGTCAGGTGGCCTTCATATTCCTCACTGTACTCTTCATCATACTGTTCATCCAAACTGCAATCATACTCCAGAACGCATGCCTCTTTACCTGCCTCATAGTCCTCTAAGGCTTCAAAATCTTGAGAGGTCTCAAGGTCCTGAGAGGCATCATTGTCTTGAGAGGCATCAATGTCATCAGACACATCATAGTCCTGAGAAGTCTCGCATTCCTGCACAGGCTCATCTGTTTCCTCTGTCTCATTAGCATTAGTTCTGTTCTCCAGATTTGCTAGTACCTGCTCCATCACTTCAACGTAGTGTGTCTCACTGTCCACTGGCTTTTCCTCAGACTCTGCTGATTCTGCTGCTGCTGCTGTTGTTGTTGTTGTTGTTGTTTTGTCATCCTCTGCCTTGTAGTATACAGGCTCTGGGCAGACATCTGAGTCTGTGGTAGTGCTGGAGTTATTTGCAGTGGAGGTGGATAGGGTGCGGAAACGCCCCATAAATGAGGAAGAGGTGTTGGCTGGCTCCTCTGGAGGAGCTGGGGTAGTTTGAGAGCCAGACTTCCAAACAACTTCCAGAGCTGACTTAGCCCTTTGCAGTGTAGAACCAAAGCCAAAACCAAAGGATTTCTCACTGAGGTCTATGCTAAGCCTACTGCTCCAAGATTTGGGAACCTCCTCAACCTTCTCTGTTCGAATTTCACTTTGACTGCGGTACATTGTTGTAGACTTATTCTGGTTCTGGTGAAAGCTGTGATTGACATCCAATTCAGGGAATTTTTCCTTGGGAAGTGTTTTGGATCCCTCTTTGGGGACGACTTTAGAGGCCACTTTAGGTTCTGCCTTAGGGGTTTCAGTAGGAGCAACTTTCTGCTCTTTGCCCTTAGGACTCTCTTTAGGGGCTACATTTGTAGCATCTTTAGGAGAAACCTTAGTACTTTCTTTAGTAGTTACTTTACCAGTCTCCTTTGACTCTACCTTAGGTGTCTCTTTTGTAGCCTCTTTTGGGGGTAGTTTCATAGGTTCTTTGATAACCTCTTTAGCAGCAGCTGTCAGACCTTCTTTTGATGCAACTGGTGGGGGCTCTTTAGCAATGACTTTAGGGGATTCCTTGGTGGTTTCTTTAGGGGACTCTTTAGGGGTTGAAACAGGGCTCTCAATTGGGGTTATTTTAGGACTCTCTTTAAATGACTCTTTTGGACTTTCTTTAGGAGTCAATGTTGGGCTATCTTTTGGCGTCACCTTAGGAGTGACTTTAGCAGCCTCGGTAGAAGTTACCTTAGATGTCACTTTAGCTACTTCTTTTGGTTTTGCAACATCTTTAGGCATGAATTTAGGACTGTCCTTAGTGAGGACCTGAGGGGAGTCTTTAGCTACTACTTTTGGAGTGTCTTTAGGTGACTCTTTAGGGGTTGCTTTCGAGGTCACTTTAGGCGAAATCTTAGCAGATACCTTAGGACTTTCCTTTGGTAATATTTTGGGGGTTTCATCTTTTGGGGCCAATTTAGTCTGTTTATGTGTCACTTTTGCAACTTTAGAGGTGTCTTTAGATGTTACTTTCGTGCTTTCTTTTGCAATCGGCTTACATCCCTCTTTTGACTGTCGAACAGATGTCTTGATAACAGGCTCCCGTTCTGTGATAGGAGGTATGATGTGAGTTGTTACAGGTAGGGAAGATTCTCTGTCAAGATTCATGAACTCTTCATCACCTTCAAATTGCAAATCAACTTCCTGGCATTTAGTGATGTTCTCTGGAAAACCAGGAATAGTTGATGGGTCAAAGGGGCTGCTTACCTCTATGGAGGCTTCCAAGCCAGAGTCAGCACCTTGTTCGAGGTGATGCCAGTCTTTCCAGGGGGATAGGTCACCTTGCAGAGAGAGCTGGGAGCCACTGTAGTGGCTTCTGTCCCCAGACATACAGACAAGTCCATTGCTCACCCCACTGTCAATAGTTTCTGTAGTCTCAACCTCATTGTGTTCATAAGGCTGATTCTCATGGTGAGTAGGACTAGCATACCAAGAAGAGGCCATGTCCTCTTGCTTTCTTTGCCACAGTTCTTGGTCTGAGGAGGACAGCAGGGAGCAGCCATTGGCCCGTGTAAAGTACTGACTCTCTGAGAAGTCTTCTGAGTATGACTGGCAAAGTTTTGAGCAGTCAGACTCAGAACGGCTGAGTTTAGGGGTAGAATAGTCACTCTGGGAAAGCCATCCAGGGGTCAAATCAGAGTAGTAAGCCTTTGCATGTTTGTCTGGGTCATAGTAAGAGTCATCAGCATAGTGAACAGACCCTGAGTAGCCTGCTTCTTCTCCTGACCTGCTGTGGTCATGGGAACGTCTCTTCTCTGATTTATTTTTGTGAGCAGGCTTTGAAATCACCATTGCATATTTGTTTCTGCTTAATTCATCTAATTCTTTATCACTGTCCATTGAGTCCCAGTCATCACTCTCTACCACTTTATCCTTTCCTGAGACCTTTATATCCATGCTTTCATAGGTTTGTGAGGAAGACATTGTTTTGTCTTTTCTCTCCTTTCCATCATGGGTTAAGCTATCAGTGGAGACTGTAATTCCTGTTCCTTTAAGTTTATAGCATTTTTTCAAGACTACATCCCTGTCCTGTGTTGTTGCAAAAATAACAATAATAGGGCGAGGTTTTGCATTAGAACATTCTCTTTGTTGCCCTAACCTATGTGCAAGCTCAATTTTAATTGTCTTATGGGCATCAATGAAACCCATTTTGTCTTTTAATATTTTATATATAAGAATCTCTGTTTTCTCTGGTCTTTCTTCAGGAACATTGAGGAACCTCAATGTTGAATTATTGGCCTGGTGGCTGATTTGTTTTATGTAGTCATGGATGTCACGTGTTTCCCTTCTGGACTGGACAAATCCTGAGCGAAGCTGCTCAATCTCACTCTGGACTACTTCCACACTGCTAGAGATTTCATCAATGGAGCTCTTTAGGGCATTTACATGACCTCGCAGCTCAGACAGTTCTGTCTCTATCTGGCTAATTCCCTGAAGCTCCTTGAAGATCATTTCCATAACGTCCTGGGTTTGACTTATGCAACCTGTGGAGGAGGAACCAGGCTCCAGGGTGGAGCTCTTTTGCTGTCGGCCAGCACGGTCCAAGGACTTGCTCCGGATGCCCAAGGTTTTCCTCCAATTGCTCACCTCCGAGTCTGAAGAGACACATTCCTGACTCTTCTTCCATTTTCTCAGCTTGCGTAGAGCACCTAGTCGAAGTGTATGCAGACTGGAACGTTCCCCTCGTTCACCCTCAGAGCTTCCATCAGATGGAGCCAAACTGATGAGGCTCTTCCTGTTTCGTCTTACTGGCATAGTGTGCGATTTATGCTCATCCAGTCTCCGGACAGGTTTTGTCTCACTCAAGGAGTCAGAGTAGCTACTATCAATTGAAAGAACCTCAGGAAAGATACTTTCATTATTATTCAAAAAAAGTGAGTTTTTTGGAAGTCCATTTGCAATAGCTACACGATAACTGAAAGTGGGAGAAAGGGATGAGCAGTCGTTCTTTCCGTCGTCGTCTTCAAGTGATATGTTACGTGCCGAAGAGCATTTGGAAATCTTTTTAACAGTAGTCTTCAGTGTGGTAGAGAGAGTTAGATTGTGTGCTTGCAAATCTGTGGTCAATTTGGGCTCTTTATTTTCACTTCTCTCTTTCTTCTTTATCGGGTTTGCCAATTTCTTTGTAAACATTCCTTTACAAATCTTTTCAATGTAGGATGATATAGTCTTGATTAGGGCAGAAACCATGGATGGCAATGCTGTAGACTGTTTTTTATCATCTAGTGAAGGAGAAGTTGGCTGAGATACAGCACTGGTGATCCAAGCACGAGCAACCTGTGCTTGGCAGTAGGGACTCAGCTCACACTCACTAAAACCACAGTCAGCAGGATTCACTAATACTTATAAATCCAGGGGCCTTCTTCCCAGAAAGGAACATCTCTCTGAAAGACAAAAAGAAAGGAATATTTAATTTACAACAGGCAGGAAGGAATTAATAACAGAGTTATTAATTTGCATTTAAACAGTTCATTCAACTACTGGTGGAACAAAATGTCTTAGGTCTGTCCTTGAGCAATCAACAAATCATTTACAAAAGAAACTGGTGATTCAGAGGAGAATGAAATGATCATTCAGATAAATATTGAAACAAATAACAATTATATTTCAAATATCTTGTATTGTGAGGCATTTACAGCAAACCCCACATAGCATCCCAAAGAATAGCCACTTGTATCTCTCTAAATGATATAGACATGTTGTGCAGTCATGTATGTATATGTATCAGCCAAGGTCAATAGAGCCACCGATCTATCCAGCTTCTACAGCAGGAGCCAATTATTCTAATTGCTGTATTACTATAACACTCCTGTTTTAGGGTCTATGAATATGAAGCACAAGACTAAACCATGATCATTCATCAACAGTGTGCTCAGAACAACTAAATATGTGGATCTATATGCATTGTTTGTTTTTTTTTCATTATATATAAAATGTATATAAAATACAATAAAATCTAATTAATCCCCAAGATGTATGTTTTTGGTTATTTTCTGTATCATATAATTATAATGATGAGAGTTATGTTGATGTCTTCACCAATTAAAGTGATGAAGTTAATGGTCTATGATGTCATTCGTTTAATCTCCCAAGTAGTTGTAACTCGAATGGGTCAACGCCTTAACCATTCAGGTGTCATAATGCATACTGTATATAATTTTACAGATAGAGAGGACAAATTGTCCATTTATGGCCACAGAAAAGAGGCCTGGGACTTCTTAAGTCATACTGCATCATGTTAAACCTTGCTTGAATTGGCTGCGAGAGGTGTGTATTTTCTATGGAGTGGAACTGGCCAACTGAATCGAAAGAGGGATGTTTGTTGTGCAGAGGATCTGACAGCTGCTCCACATTAGTTCTGGGGTTTAGGGCTTGATGTGTCTACAGTCTCATGACCACAGAGACATGCTCACCTCAAATGAGCTGTGAAACACAGAATCACAGTTAGCTTTTATTGCTAGAGTCTGAAGAAGGACCAGGTATTAGCAAATGGAGTTTAAGGTTAGATTGCCAGCATAGATGTGCTTTTAACTCTGTGTGTTGGAATAAATGTAGCAGCTTAACTATTTGGTAACTTCGCAGAATATGGTTTTAGGCACTGGACTGGGATGTTTCTAGTGGGAAAATACTTCTTATTAAATGTATTACTAAGAGATCTTCTCCCACAGTTAAAATAACAAGCAACATCAAAGTTTTGCATTCCACAAATAAAATGAAAACTGAATTACGTGAAGAGGGACCACAGTATATTCAGTGGTATAAGGAGCTTCATGACTCAGTTCTCTTCTAAACTGGCACAAAGCCAGGAGCAGCCTTTTGTAAGTAATGGGTCCTGACCCAAAACTGCGCCCCCATAAATAAATCACATCACATATTGTTTAAGTTTGTACTGACATTACCTCAACTATTTTCAATGGCATGTTTAGCTCTCCTATGAATGCTGAAACTGAGAGGTGCCACAGTACAACCACAGTCAACTTGTGTTCATCAGTGAGCAGCTGAGGGTTAAGTGCTTTGCCCAAAGACACCAGTTGGGAAGCGCTTTGTCCAAAGGCACCAGTTGGGCAGGGAAGCATATTACTCATTTGAGTATGTGAATCGTTTCTATCTATCTATCTATCTATCTATCTATCTATCTATCTATCTATCTATCTATCTATCTATCTATCTATCTATC
>JAPQRN010000018.1:13511815-13525983 GCA_037367275.1 Coranthus polyacanthus
TATTTCTGAGCTTTGTACTAAAAAAGGAGGAAATAATACGACGTAGCAACTCAGAGTCAGCATTCACATATAAAGTCCAGTTTTTTCCGTAATAAAGTTCAGCGTTTTGAGTTCTCTCGGTTGTGTTCAGTCTTCCGCCTAGTTCATGCCACATTGTTCTTTAAAGAAATTTCTAGTCTAGTCGTTTCAGTCAATGTTCGGTTTCTGTAGATAGATTATTAGTGCTACCACGCTGGAGGGATTCACATGGAATGGTGAAGGAATGGATGGGTTCCTCCGAAGCGTGGAATGTTCAGGTTCTTCAATGAATCCAGGCCACAGAGCTACAGCTCATGTTTTGGGGTTCGTCCAAAATCCCACACTATGAACTGCATATGCTATATCTATACACTAACATTGGACGTACGTTTGTGCAAATAAGCAGTAGAACGTATCTTTCCGGACACACTGCTCAGGGTGTGAACACTTTCGGAAAACCTCCTTGACAGTTGCACGTAGCCTTGGTAACCAGCCAATCTCACCTCTATCTGTGTAGGTAATACTATGGACTGTACCAGCATCTGTGTAATACTACAGATTGTACCAGCAAAAGTGTTACTACGGACTGTATCGGCATGTGTGTAGTACTACGGACTGTACTGGTGTCATGCAGAGTTATCCCTGCCTGTTGAGATCTGCATCCAAGCGGTGCCTATGCAATACACTACGGACTGTACACCATTCCTGGCAATCCATTTCTGGCAAGCGATCACTTTTAGGCACATCAGCGGTACAGTCCAGAGTGTCACACACGTCAGTACAATCCGTAGTATCACACACATTTTGACACATTACCAGCTACTGGTTTGGGACATAGTAAAAAATTGAAAATTGATCTTTTTCAGTTCCTCGTGTCATGTGTGTTGCATGTCAACTGCACTCGCTACGTGAAGGGGGTGGGAACTAGCTTCCACCATCCAATAGGATTAAAGAATGCCTCAAATCAACCAATTAAATGTAAATCTTGTCAAAATGAACTTAAGAAATCAACCAAATAACACATTTTGTGAAGACAGAAGTACCTGTAAAATAAAATAATGATGAAATAAAATAAATTATGGAGCTCTGTATTTCTACTGGGCTGCAAAAGCACTAAGCTCACTGCTGGGAATATTATGTAAATTATAATACCACCCAAATTTTACTTTGTGAAAGGTTCAATTCAAGTTTTGTTCGATGTATTGTTGTCAGCGTTTCTGTCAGCTCTGTAGCACAGCTCTTTGCTGCCTTCATGGACACAGGACGTATCACCTTTAGAATTTGACCACATGAGAGTTCCAGATGGAACCCTTGAAATATACAATGGTTCTTAGTGGAACTCCCTGTGAAGGTTTTATACAGTCTATGACTCCTCTACAGCTGCAAGACTGTACAGCACTAGCTTAGAACTGCAGTCGGCTAACATTAACAACCAGCTCCCAAACAACACAGACTCCAACACAAACTTCACGTAAGCATGCACAGGTCTTACATGCTGAAACCTTTTAAATTGGTAAAACAGCTCTTCATGCAGTTTTAGTTCAAAGGTTTTTGATTCCCACCATTTGTCACCTGTCATCACCACGCACATCTTATCCTCTTAATATTTCTAATTCCAGCATCTTCATTTTCACACTCATTAGCAGCTCACATCAGAAGACTTGGGATGAGAATGTGAGATCCCTGTCTTGTGCTTATGAGTAATGATAGCTCTATTTTGGCTACTATGTGCTATGGTATCACTGGACTGACAGTAGCTGCCAGCAGTTCATAGCAGTGAGCTAATAAAACACTGACATTAGATCAATTGCTTGCCAGTATATATAGCATTGAGTGCCACTAACACAATATATTCTGACCTCTGTTTAAAGGCCTCATGGATGTGTAAACAAGGTCCATACCTGCTTAGAGACCTCCAGCATATTTTAAAGTAATTAAGCAGTCTCAGGAGAAGCAACATTAGGGTGCACAGCACAGATTTAATGAATAAAGATGTTTGCAGCTGTGCACAGTAATGTTGTTGGAGAAATGTCATAATATATTACACTGACAAAACAAATATGTTAAAGGTAGATTGGATGACAAATACAGCCCATGATATCCCATGCTGTCTCATAAATGTTACAGAACTAGACTAAAACAAATATTGATTGCATGTCAAGTTTTTTATTGTGGGAGAAAACCTTCAGGAGTAATAATGGCGTTACTTGCTGAGACATAAAACAAATTACCTGTCTTATCATTGTCCCATAATCATTTTTTATTGTCTCTGTTGCACTGCAGAAAAACACTTTCGGTTCTGCGGCGTTTTATAATTAATGACATACAGTGTACCTGGCCCTGCACACAGTGGTACAATACACCCCATGTATTGTAACTCACAAAGTAAATGTGTACAGAATAAAGAAAACATGAGCACGGCACGAGTGGGAGAAGCAGAACATGTATTGAATTATGGAAGGTTATGGAAATAACACTTCAACCCCTGATGTGTGAAATGCAGGTAACTTTTGTTTAGGTTTTCCTGACAAGTGATCTCTTTTTTATACAGACATATGGTGAAGGACACATAGGCGATGTATTCAGGCAAACTACGGGAGTAAACCCATTGTACTTCTCAAGCAGAGTTTTCATAATTTTTTGAGTTCTGGTGCACATTGGAGAAAAAGTAATTTGTCATTTTTTTTCAGTATATTTTCTATTGATTTGAAGTTTAAATGTGAGTTTAAATGCATTGCGATGTCCAGTTAGTTTTACACAGAAAAAGTTGGTTAAAATGTCTTTCAAAGGGCTCCTTTTTACTTACTTACTTTGAGTACATTTCAGAGCCTGTACTTTTTCACTTTTTCACCCTGGAGTAAAGTGAAATCAGCAGACAAACGATGTCTGAACTCGTGGGCTCAGAGTCGTATAATCATTTTGGTAACATATCTGCTACTGAAGAGAGACTGCATTCTTCACACCGACTTTTTTTTTTTTTGCAGCCCTACCTCACCATGAAATCGACAATATGGATCGATCTGTCAAAGGGCTTTAAACGAGACATGTCTGCGTATGCCTCTTGGGGTCGTATGAATAAGTACAGGAAGAAAGAACAAGTGGTGTAGGCCAACTTCTAAGGATCGTTAGGAGGAGGCAATTGGGAGCAAATGTGCTGGAACAGAAAAACTTTGTGGATTTAAACACGTACATTATATAATAATGTGTTGGGGGGGGTTAAACTTAAAAATGAGAGTTATATATATTCACTAGATTGGTGATGTATTTATGTTTCACTTTCAGTTTGCGGATTTGGTTGTTGAAGATGTAAATGTTATAATTCACTCCTAAAAAAGTTCAGAATTACTGTAAATGTGTGGGAGGTGACAAGACTCTGGGGTCAACTCTCCATCATGAGACATCGTCACTGTGCTTCAGGCATGTTCCTGGTTAGAGGTGGCATTTTCTTTCTTCATTATTGCCGCCTACACTTTCTCAACTCGATGGAGGGAGATTTAAGGAGATTAGAAGTGACATAATGTGTTGTGACATCCTATCCTCCACAGCACCACCCGAGGTGTAGGCCAGAGACACGAGTTCCAGTGGAATCTCACACACACACATGTCTGTGAACCGCAGTGTCATAATGCAGGGACAGAAACCGCGTGAGCAGTGACGAATAAGTGTTATTTACAAAGGCATATTCACACAACCACACAAACCTATTCAGTTGTACACACTGAGATGATGCCGGGATCACTAGTGACACTGCCTTTTTTTCCAAATGGATAATCCAACGTTTGCTGCACCATTAATGTGTTTTTTATCTAGCATCGCACTTTACTCACACATCTCCTAGAGTAGATTTAAAGAAGTGTTAAACAACCACACTATAACTTCTGAAAAGTTTTCTGTTGAGCCCTAAAGGCAAAATTTGCAGGAAATAACTGCCTGCTTGCACTTCAGATTGATTGAAAAGGTCACGACTTCCCACTGGATTTACTGTTAAAGTTCAGTATTCACTGTTTTTTAGACCTGTGCTTGTGACTCAGAGTGTGAACTACATCGGAAAATACGAAAACATAATTTGTGAAATTTCCAGGGGTCTCTAAAATATTGATGATATGCAATATTTGTCATACATTTAAATCTTTCCGGATCTTCATCATCATGGATTATGCGTAAAATCAGACTATTATTGATGTATGATTCATGAATGATTCCTACTAATATGAATAATGATAAATAAAAGATCAAGTGAATTAAAAGAATGAAAATAGAATAGTGACTTGATTTTAACTTCAAAATCCACAAACAGAAAGGCTTTTTTTTTTAATTTCTTGGTCAAAACCAGCAGTTATGACTCAAGGACTTGAGTTTCCTTCTCATCTAAAAAAATAAAATATTTTTATTGAACATATTTTCTATCAGCAATAAATCATATTACTGTTATTACTGAAATAAGCAGCATTTCGGTTTCTGTCCTTGTTTTGCATGCCTCCATGAAAGACACAGCAGGCAGCAGTGGCTTCTTTCATATGTTTTTTTTCATTTTATTCATATTATTCATATTTTAAAAGTAGGTTTTTTATAAATGTTGTATCTGTCATTTCTGACCACAAAAAAAAAATGGACAAAACGTGAGCTCCAAGCTAGTTCGCACACTGCTGACTCTGTATTGCTGGGTGTTTGAATAGAAAAAACAAACTCCTCATAGAGAGAGGCCTGCACATAGACTGTAGTCTGGCTCTAACTCAGTGTCTTCTTACTGCGAAGCTAAACAAAGAGCCTTCATGACGCTGTTGGGTCAAGGTCAGGGTTAGGATAACACATTCTGTGGCGATTCAGCAAAATACGACCTGACCTTTGCTGAAAATGCACTTTCAGTAACATTGTTCTTGTACGTATTAAATATTAACTGACTAAACAAACTCTTACTATAGAAACATTTATGTCTTTCCATTGAAGTTATATTGTGATACCTACTTAGTAATGATGGGTACCCATAAACCTGATAAAAATGTCCATGGTAAATATAGCTGACTGACTTATTTAAAAAGACACAAAACACCAATATTGACATTACCCATTCCCCTGTGGGCCAGCCCAGTGTTGCGTTTCCCTTAAAATCAATGTTTGACCCTTGGCCCAGTAACTGACTTTCAGCATGACTTTGGGGGGAATTCTATCTATACAGCTGTTAATGTTAAAGCTCCTCCTCCGCTGCTTGCACTTATAAAAGCACTAACTCTGCTGGTTATTCTGAACCTGAGCCTTACTTTTCAGTCTTTTGCAATGTGATGTGTATATTAGCAGAACCCAGCAGTTCCTTGTCTATCTATTATCCAGGTTCCTTACTGCACCCCCATCAAAAAATGTAATAGTTTTCCCTAATTATTACTATATTATTATTATTATTATTATGGGAAAATTGTATTTATTTATTTATTTAAAGATTTTATTGAAGCCAAATAACTGAGTAACGAAATGTCTGTGTTATATTGTGCAGCTTTAAAGGGCATTCTTAAATTTAGCTCGTCTTTGAATGACATTTGGTTTGAACTAGATAAGTTAGATTGTGGGTGCTGTGAAAACAAGAATGCATGAGGGCATGGGTGTAGGTTTCACTTAAACATGGGTCTTCCCCCAGAACATTTTGAGCGTTAAAAACATTGCATTCTGGTGAATTTCATTAACCAAATTCAGCCTTTTTGCTGAATTTAAGACTTAACTGTGATGATTAATCTTTAAATTGATCCATGGATCACATGCGTACTGAACCGTCGGGGCAGTATGGTCCGTTGCACCATTATTACCATAAACTCCTTGCTCTTAGCTGGACACAAGCAGGTTGATGGCGATGCTTTAACTCAGCTGGTCAGATGGCAGCTTAAATTATGTGTCTTTGATAGAGAGTAAGGTGCTTTCAACCTTATACGCAAATGTCACATTTAAGTCTTTAAAAACAGTGAAGAGTGGTTAAAATGAATGCTTCTCCAATCACTGTAATTTTGACTGTTTATTTCTTACTTCATCACGGCCACACTGTTCAAATGTCAGCCTTCTAGCCCATGCCATTGTTGAGATATTGACTGTGACACTTGGGAACCCTGACATCCAATACAACCTTATACCCAAATGTCAAATTTAAGACTGTGAGAACAGTGAAGAGTGGCTAAAATTAGAGCTTATGCAATTACCTTCTTTTTGAAACTGTTTAATCCTTAGGTTTCCACCGCCACACTGTTCAAATTTCAGCCTTCTACGCCATGGTATTATGGAAATATTGGCTTTGACACTTAGAAACCCTGACATCCAATACAGTCCTTTGAGGTCTGACACCAAAGTGTTGAGCGTTTTCACTGTTTACCATTGTCTGTACACACAACAGCTATTCTGTCCATCCTGGAAGAGGGATCCCTCCTCTGTGCCCTGGGTGGCAGTACCACCCCCATTGAGAAACACTGCTCTATTTCATTGTAGCTTGTTCCGTTTTTAGGGTTTTCACTTTTCAACACACAGGGCACCCGTATTAACACCATTTTCTGACATGTATGGTAGTTTGAAAGACATCTAGACAATGCCATGGATTAGGTTTAGGCTTAAAAACAACTTGGTTAGGATTAGGGAATGGGTTTGGGGAAGGGCTAAAATGAAAAATAAAATACAAAAATAAACACAATAAGCATGAAATGGACCACTGAGTCCACAAACACTGGTGTTTTGTCATAACCATCACCAGCTGCCTCCTTCTAAGGTTTTTGCCCATTTAACAATGTCACCTGGTCTATGTTTTCAATTTCTGATGTCTAAAGCGTTACACCGACTTCTCCTGCACCTCAAAAATTGACACTACAGGAGTACCCAGTGTGGATAGACACCAAGGGGTTAATGCAGCACTAATATTATCACTTGCAAACAGCATGATTATAAAAAATGGGCTAGTGAGTTCATAAAGAATCAGAATCTGAAATTTATCTAAATAACATACAAATCAATTTGCTGAAAATGATTTGGCCTGTAATGCAGAACTACAGTCCACACAGTGGAAGAAGCATGGATTTTATTGTAGCTCCTGAGAGAAATATAAACTCTAGTACATAGACACATTCACATATCATCTGTCTCAATAAATCGATGTTGAGAGGAAACGACTATTCCTCGTAAAGTATCAATATTACCTGAACATGGAGACATATGTGCTATCAATCCATCCTTTCAATCACCATGAAACTCAGAGAGAGGCTGTCGACTGTGTGAAGGATTTACAGCTTAGGATTCATTCAAAAGAGAGGATTCTCCTAAAGCCAGAAACAGGTGGCACTGTCAAAAATCAATTCTTCGCTTTAGATCTATTGCTTAAGGAAGAGATAGAAGAGAACTGCTGGAGATGAGTTGTGAAAGGTTTGGAATTATATGCATACCCTTTACTGGCAACACATTATGGAAAAAGGAAAGAGCAAATGGCAGATGTCTACTAAACTACCTCCGTTGTCAAATCTACATACATTTCCCACTCATCCTTAAAATCAGTGAGCCGTGAAAATCAGGCCAATGTGACAAATTTATTAAATAAATCGTCTTCCTTCTGCTCTGACGTTGCCTGTAACGTGAGTCACAAGAGAAGAGTTTATAGCTGACATGTGTAGAATTAATCTTATTATAGTATCCTAAAAAATATTCTGCTACATTTCACTATTTTTTTTGTGTGTGTTTTCACTGTTACATGTAAATACTGCTTTCGTGTCAGAAATCCATTCGCCATAAACAGGATCGGCTGATCCCTGGGCACTACAGGAAAATGCTTACATTTGACAGATCTGGAGGCACGTTACCTGGGTATTTCAAACTCAAATATTAAACTTTAACACATGAGGTGGAATTTGAGGAATAAAAGTGGGTGTCTGCAGATAGGAAATGTACAAAGAAAGACAGTATAAGATATTATGGGAAGAAGTGTGTAGAAACCATATTAAGAATTCAGGGCAGATAAGTCAGTCTCTGTTGCCTCTGTTTGACCTTTTTTTCCTTCTCACTATAGAATCTTAGAAGACCCTTTTAATCCATGTCTCACAGGAAAGGATTTGTAATTGCTTTAGTAGCAAATTTCGTCAATATTGCTCCCCATGAGTAGGCAGTGTTGTACATTTAAAACAAATGTCTATGAATAAAATCCCTGCAATGTATTCCCTATTTTCTTCACTCAAAAAAAATAATGCTTCTACAAAAGACGCATTGGCCAAGCATGGTAATCATGTGTGATTATCTAACAAAGAGTGAAACACACTACGATACATGTTCACCACACCACAGTCTACATATCAAACGCTTACATGAAGATCTGAGGGAGAAATAATCCAGGGACATTAATCCCACCATCCCCTATAAATTGAGTAATTCCAGCCTACAAACTGAGGATTTACACTGAATTCTATGAACATGTAATACACACAGCAGCAGCACAGCCTGTTATATATGTGCACATGTGCACGCCTGAAGGCTTACACACACACAGTTACTCTCAGTATCTCTGGTACATACACACTGCTATGTCTGTCTATCTTTGTGAGCACACTCATTGACATAATGCATTCCCCAGCTCTTTACTCTAACCTTAATCATCACAACTGAATACCTAACCCTACCCTTCGCTTAACTCAGTTCTAGCCATAAAACCTAAAACAAGACAAGACAACCTTCACAAGACCAAACTGTCCTCGCAGTGATGGTTAAAAAAATCACATTTGTCCACACAACTATATACAAGACGTGCATACACAAAAATATGCACGGGGCTTACTGTAATCTGTGGCTAGCTGCCTCTGGCACTAATGAAGTCATGCTGCTTCCCCATGATGAAAACATTGTAAGACAGTACCTCTCATACTTTACTGCAAGACGTAAAGAGGGAAATATATATATTAAATATGTAAAGCCTTCTCTCCTCTTTAATATCTCCATTTCCATGTCACATTTTCCCCTTTCTTCATTTCTCTCAGTCTCCCTACCTCCTTTACAGAGCCTGTTTGCGTGGGTGTATATTCATATACTTGATGTGTATCCGTACTGTATGTACGTCTATGTTTGTGCCATCATATCCACATCTATCTTGGATGCATTTAAGGCATTTGCTGCTTATATGCTCAAGCCTTTTGTGGTTATCTGTGTGAATTTGTGTGAGGAAATGTTAAAGTGGCGGCAGTCATCCACGGCGAACTGTTATTCCTGCACTTGTTCATCAGTTACAGGCTGAAAACGAGAGCTGAGAAGAACCTTCTCTGACTGTGTTATCACAGTGTGGTGGCAGTGGGGGGAGGGAAGCGGGAGGATTTCTGTCTTAATCCTTGGCTTCTTCTGCATGTGTGTGTCTGCTTGTGTGTACATTTTCCATATTCATCTGCATATTTGTATGTCATTGATGCTTGAAAAAACAGTAATTCTCTATGTGTGTGGTTAGACTTGTTAATATTCTGCACAGTGTGCAGTCAGCCTACCAACCCAGCGACACCTGGTCATGCCTCAGAGCTTCAGGCCTCTGTGGGACATCTCTGAGAGGCCTTCCCGACAGCCTGACACCAACACTGATACACACATACACATGCATGCACACAGGCACACACAAAACACCTTACTCTTTTATTTGCAATATGAATTCAGCTCTCATCTCACGCAAGCGAAAATTCACGACAAAGTTCCTAATACTAATAATAAAAAGATGCAGGATTAAGATACAGGTATGTGTGTACTATATGTTTATGACAGAAGACAAAAAGTGATGAATGTTGAAATAATCTAATTACATAACTACAAAAAGGAAATAACTAAAGAACAGGTGATAAACTCCAC
Source organism: Coranthus polyacanthus (assembly GCA_037367275.1). NCBI lineage: Eukaryota > Metazoa > Chordata > Actinopteri > Kurtiformes > Apogonidae > Coranthus > Coranthus polyacanthus. The sequence continues at coordinate 13,521,659 of JAPQRN010000018.1, forward strand.
TTACGCTATTTCACAAATAAATTTGCTTTACCGTCAGATATTCATGATTATGACGGGTGTAGCGGAAAACATGAATTAATGTTGGTTACAGTGTAATGGCAAATTTAAAAATATATATTAAACTCTTGTCTTAGCAATTTCAGTTTACAAATTTGAACTCTTTGATTATATCAGAAAGCAAAGAAACACAGTTTAGGCCGAAAAAGGCTTGCTTCAAGTGTTTTAAAAGAAACAAGCAGTTGAAACTCAGTGTTCATAAAAAGGTGATAATCATTATGTTATCAAGGCAGGTCCCTCCCGTCACTTGGAATAATCCAGCTATAGAAGTCAGAATTAGAGCAGCTTTTAGCCACCTCACTGTTTATCTTGGTAGTCATGAGAGAAAGGTGTTCTGTTGATGTGGAGTTCATGAGATTAAATGATCCGTCAGTAGAGTGAATGCAAACAAGAACTGAAAACACTCCGAAAATCTCATTAAGTCTGCACAGCACTGCTGGCGCCATCACTGTGTGTTTATATGACTTGTACAACTTCAAGTAATATGTTGATTAATCTGAGGATCGGTCACATCATCACCGCTTCCTTTTCCTTAACCCTTCTTCACCCAAAACTACAGTTCAAACTAATTTGTAAAAACATTATAGAGGTTATTTCTGTGGAAGTGTGAGTAGACAAAGACAGGGAAAAACAGTATAGATGAAAGCAGCCCTCCTGTCTCGACAACAACATGTACACCTCAGAAGAAGATGAAGAAGAAGAAGAAGATCTCATCTTCACTTGAAGGGGAGATTCAACAGGACCTCATTAACATTCTCATCACTGAGTGGAAGCCTGACGAGATGCAGAGCATCAAAGAAGAATCAATCTGAAGCTCCACTGTACTTGCAGGTTGCAGGGCTCAGCTCCAATGTAATAAAACAGAGGAGATATTTATCATCCACGTCCTAACTGTATCACCCACTGCAGCAATGGTGCGCAGCTGTCTCTCTCATACAAACATCATCACCTTTATGTAACACAGACATGCACTCCAACTCTCAGTCCCATACCAATAAATGCAAGGAGGCACAGATGATCACATTGTGTGGCCAGGCAGAGAGCATTTATCTTACATTCCTTTTATTAACCCTCATTCTTCTATCTTAAAAATCGCTCAGTGGGCCACATTATGCATGCATTATGCTCACAGGCAATGTGTTTTTCATTTGCTTCTCCTCAATCAGCACATTGTAAGTGCTGCTCTGGGAGGTTCTAATAAGAGAAGTTTATAATGAAAATGAACACATCAATAATAATTATTGATAATGAAGAAATCAATAAATTATAGATATTGATGCATAAACCCTCTCTAGGACTGCAGAGGCTTTTAATTTGTCCTCATACAACTGATATGATGTACACCATTATGACACACTCTGTACCATGATAGATTAGAGACAGACAGCACCGAACTTGAACTTTTCTAGTCAATAGGACAAAAAGCAGTCATATCGTCAGCTAAACAGTCCTAGGACCTAGGACTCCTAGGACCTAGGATTGCCCCTGGTAGGGACCTAGGACCCTACCAGGGGCAAATTGGGTCCTAGGTCCCCTGCTAGGGAACATTGCTCCTAGGATCATGATAAGGTGACAAGTCAAGGTGATCACTGGAATTGCGTTTTCCAAAACTCCATACTTAAATTATATCTGTTTATCACAACAACGAGCAAGCAACTAAGTCTATTTCTGAATAAGTACAGTAACTGCTGGTCTAAATACCACAGTAAAGTCACTTGAGTACTGATCCAACATAGAATTTCAGCATTTAATTTATGATCTTTTAATGTCTAAATCAATCTCACATCCTCCCTCGTTACTTCCCATCAACAGCAATAGATCATATTAAATGCACTTTTGTACCTGCTGTAATATTGATTTCTGTAAATTTGTTTTGTTTGCACCCCCTGTGGAAACTGTGTTGTAAAATCTGTAAGTAAATCTGTAAAATAGGTAAGACAAGAGGGTCGCTGGTTCCAGATATCAGCTGATAGAGAAAGAATAATTTAAAAGTTGTTTGGGAAGCAGAGACATAAGCTGACTCAGGCACTGACTGTAAGTGACATGAGTAATGACTGAGTAAGTCTTGCAAAATTACCAATTCAAATGTAATTTTTAAGAAACAAAAACCTGCATTTAATTTAAAATATATATCAATATATAAAAAATACTTGTGCGGCCTAGACCCAAAATTAGTTCATCTGAGGTGCTCTTTGGATGGGATGCATATAGACATAAAAAAATCCAAGAAAACTCCAGGGTAAATTCATATTAAACCCAAGCGAACTCCAATGCATCAGACTTTGTTCATTGGGTTTCATATGATCATGGCATGTGAATAAAAGCATCTTGGAGTTGTTGTTTGGTTTTTTTAATGTATATTGTTATATATATTCAAATAGTCTTTTTGCTATTGCTATTTTATAGGGTTAGGTTTTATAACACTGGTCTCAAAGCAAAACAACCTGATGATCAAATAAATTGTGAACAAGTCTTCCAGTTTAAATACTGCATTAGGTAAAAAATCACACATTTTTAATATTGTTACTGACACATTTTGATATGCAAAGTCATGCATGTCACAAAGGTCACTGTTACAGCATCTCATGGTGGAACAGGGAGACAGAGGACAGACACATGGAGACACAAACATAGACAGAAATGAGTGCACGTTCAAACAGACAGAGAGGTGTCTCAGGGAAGGGGCTCTATCGATATCTGGACAAAGTAGAGCAGACTTCCCATCACTTCAGTCCTAAGGGAGGTGTGGAGAAGAAGGAAGAGACAGAAGAAGTGGATCAGAGTGGGAAGAGACAATAACTGTGTCTCAGCTGATCGATGCACTTTCAGAGGATCGATCATCATGGTCCCCATCAGCCACTAGATGAGCAACCTAACCCAAAGCCTATGATTGCAAAACCTGACTCAAGAGTACTCAAGAGTGCTTCATCCGTGACCTGTGTGATGACTCACTCTGGGCTAGATACTGCAAGCAAATCAAGCATTTGGCTTAGCAGTCTGAGATACATTCAATAGACCGAGTGGGAGAGAAAGACCCACTCAGTGTTGGTACAGTTTGGTTTTTAATACATGTAAGTATTTTAATAAAAGCACCAACCCGTGCTGGGAATCAGTTGCAGACTGAACATCATTTTGAAAGTGGAATTTGGTTTATTTTTTGGTTATCAGAAAAAAAAAAAACAATAGTGGTTAATTGTTAAGGGGGTTAAAACAACAATGTTTAAACATGCAAACTCTTAAAAGTGGTATGACAGAGCTAGAGCATCGCTCTAGTGACATTAAATAAGGGTAAGGTGGTTATGCAGTCTGTGGACTTTCAAACCAAAGTTTTCTGTCCAAATCCATGTGTTTGGTACTGTAAGCATGATGATAGTAACTTTCTTATTTCAGCCCTAATCACAATCTTTTCCTAACTTCCTAAGCAAGTTGTTAAAAAACAAAAACTTGGTTAAAACAGTCAATACAACAGCTAGTTAGTATATTGTGAAGTTGTCTATCTGTGGTATTTTGTGTCCACATTTTTTTTTTTTTTTTTGCATATTTTGTGAGTCATTAGCAGTCAACTTGTCCTGTCATGTAGGTATGAGGACATGTTGTTTATGGTAGTTGCACAGACATCCCTCACCTTATACTCCACTGTCACACTGCTCTGGTGTAAGGCAAAACATCTGGATGTTTCCAGCTGACTTTTTTCTTTACTTCCTTATCACAGCTGGGTAAGGAAGAAAGCAAAGGTTCAGTGAAAGCTCCAGCTGAATCTATCAACGGGTTCACGCTAAGTTTCAAGACGTTAATGTAAGCCATCAACTCTGTTTGCCTTTTCTCTGGATAATTTAAATTCACTGTGATGCAAACTAGAGTCGTGAGTGGAGACAGTGAAGAAGAAGTCAGATTTGCTGACACGTCAACAGCCCAAGGGAATATCCTTAATTAGATAGAAGAAATGCTCTAAAAGCATTTTAATTAAATCATAACAAAAAAAACACACAGGGGTCTCTGGGATCTCAATCAGCAAAGTAATATAAGTAGTTACTGTATTGTCACTTGCTTTCTTTCATATACACTCACAAACAGATACATATTTATATATATTTAAATAAACTGACCTTTTAAGTTTCTTTTAACCCTTGTGTTGTCTTTACTTTTGAGATCCTCTGGTCTACCTTGGTTCAAAATGGGTTGTACATGTTATGGAATAACATAGTAAACAAGGGGTTTGAAGGTGGTCACATGACAGAGGATAAAGAGTGAGATCAAACAATAGATTA
>JAPQRN010000018.1:13526083-13542667 GCA_037367275.1 Coranthus polyacanthus
TAATACAGTGCCTGAAGGGATGTTTAATTTTTTACTAATGTCACTGAATATTTAAATATTTTAAAAACAGGGGAATATAAAAGAACAGGAAAAAGCTGACAGCACTTCTTCCCTTCCCTGCATTTTAAGGGAAGAACAACCATGAGCTCAGCAGGTAACTGTGTCTCTCCTTCAGCTTTATTTAGACGGACATGCTGTATTTTCAGCCCAAAAGGCTGAAGAGCTCTCCTACATCATCGTATGATCAGGCAGACAATAAGGTCAAGAAACACAAAGGAGGCACACACACCGATCCTCTGTGGGTACAGACTAGAGAAAACCCTGAGCCGTTTTACGTCATCTTTGTCCTTTTTAGAAATGTGAAACGTCATTCACTACTCAGCAAAGCACTTACCGGAGCAATTCAATGTTTTTTTCTGCACATCTTAAAATTTCAATGACCCTCAGTTCTGAGTTATTTTATGCCTTAATTGTGCATATTCATAACAACACATTGTTGTTATAATGGTAGGTTCAAAAAGTCTTGATGATCTGTTTTCCAAAAAGGATTTGTTGTGATAGGTGTGTATAATTAATGCAAATAAACACAAAAAAAAGGCCAAAACAAAACAACCAGTTGAATAACTCAGCCTCGGTTGCTCTGGGGAACAAATGAAGCCAAAACAAAGTTACATTATCAGAGACTTCCATCATTTCAACATAAACACATTAACACATACTGTCGCACACAAACAAATACACAATGATAGACAGCGTTTGATAGACAGCATTAGACCCAGCAGGATGATGAGGATTGTAAGGAAGGCAGAGGAGAAAGGCACCGAAAAGGAGTGGGAGGAGGCAGAGTTTTTAAAAAAAAATCAAATACTGAGCTGTAACTGCACCCAGTAACTGGCCTGGTAAAGGACCACATCCTGGGAAAAAGCCCAGAGCGCTGCTGACTGATTTGAAAGGATACTAGTGCCCTCTGGTGGACAAAGATGAGAGCGTTTTATGGCAGGGGTCTGCTGTGCTAGGCTTGTTCACAGCCAAATGAGAAACAGCTCAAAGCTCGCTTATCGTTTCACTTTGTCTCAAAGTTGTGCATTTGCAAAATGTTAAATGAAATGTCTATTTCAGATTTGCTGCCTTTGAATCTTGTGAAAACCACATTATTTGATCTTTAGTTCAGGGATTAGTTGATAGATTTGTTTGATTTTTAGCTGTAAACTAAAATTGTATTATGGTTTTCCAACATAAATAAAATTATTAATTAATTTAGTTGATAAGAGATCATGCCTGAAAAGACTAAATATCTAAAGCAGCTTTCAAGTTAGGCTAAAATTGTTTTATCAACAGTCTCCTCATTAAAACTCCATAACTTATTTACAAGCCTGTTAAGTGTATTGGGCAAAGCTTTCAGCTTAGTTGCTAAGATTCACATTAAGCAGCCAAATGATGAGGCTAAGCCACTGAAGAGATACAAAATACAAAAATATGCTTGAATTAGTTTCACTCAAACTAACACAAATTTAATTGGAATTTACAAGCCAAATTCAGTCGACCTTGTGCTGCACCATATCTGACAAATCTGACTTAATGCAGATTTTCTCATCTGAATGAATTGTTTTCCTCATCTATCACGGTTCGTTTCAGACCATTCTTTTCCACCCCAGCTCTCAGCACTAAATTCCAACAGTTCACTTCTCGTTCTAGTGAAGGTACAGCCTGGCATCGAGCTGGTAAACACAACCTTTAGCAAATAAACTAAATCTGTATCACAAAATATACAGACAGAAAAACAAATGAACACAAACACGCAGTCCCTATAGGCCGTTCTTGAACTTCACTTCAACTATAGGATTTGGAAATAAATCAAATCCATAAAAAAATAAAAATAAACTGGCAAAGCAGTTGAAATTTTCCAAATGGTGTGAGGAGAAAATAAGACTTTAAACACTGCAGTTCAGTTTCCCCCCCTCAGTGTGTGAAGAGTCTTGTGAACACTGCTGCAGTAATATAATAAGCAACATTGCACTCTGTTTCAAGCAGCTTTTCCTCGATGCTCCTCCAGCAATTAAACGCCTCTTCAGCAGATCTCCACAGCGGAAGCAAATGTAAAGTGAGACCCGGCCTGTAACGCAGCCTCTTATTTTTCTTGTTGGCTCTGTAGGGCGCCTCGGTGTTTTAAGTTATTGCAGCTACTGTGACAAGACGTTTTTTTACGCAGACACCTACCGACAGAAGACAGAGGAGATTCAATATTCTGAGCGGCTTAACCTGCTCTTTGATTTCACGGGCAGGAAGTCAATTTGGTGTCAGGAGTGGTTTTAAGTATTCAGATCCTTTACTTAAGTTAAAGTGTTAATACCACACTGTGAAAACACTGCGTTCCAAGTAAACGTCAAGCATTCTGTGACGTGATGTTTAATTTGTTCATTTGTATAATATTAATGTATATGTTGCGTTTTACTGCTATAGATGTTGAACTACTTTATTCACCGTTGGGTAGTTGCATCATATTCTATAAGATCATCGTGCGTTTGAAGCTTCGCTGTCTTGTGAGAACCATGTATCTCTAAAAAGGCAACTTCTCGTGAGCTCCGAAAAACAGCTTTTTGATGAGGCGTTTGATGATCATTTTTTTAATCCTTGAGTTTATCACAGACATTCAAAATCAACCAGGTACACGGTTTTCACTTTACGGGAAGGGGGTAAATACGCAACTACACAAACGTGTCCCTTGTCCCCACTGTCCCGCATATTGAAAAAAACAATACTGGTGACTTTTTGATTTTGAAGGGAATAGACCGTCTACTAAGGTTTCCATGCAAATGCATCGCAAACTTTAATCATATTTTCAGTAAATCTGCAGAAGAACATTTTTTATTATTTTATGCACTTTTCCATCCACTGCAGTTATGTGAATATTGAGTTGGTTCATGGAGATCAGCAGTGTCTTTAACTGACTATTTGAGCGAAAAGATGGAGGCTAGACTGAAACGATAATTAATAGTTACCAAGCTCCTGTCTTTCGATGTCTGATTCATCATTATCTTAATGGGATATGAAATAAATCAACTGATTATGACATGAGGTCAGTTTAAAGTGGATTTTGACGTGTTGCCAGTTAGATGTAATGTGTCAGTAACTAACGACCTGAGCTGTTGATTAAGCAGCTGATACATGTAAACAGAGGTCCTTGACACAGAATTTTTGTTGAATTCCCGTGGGTTGTGGAGGAAATGCACCCACAACATAAGACTATAAGAACTGTGACACTGCCTTACACGCTTTATGAATTTACGTAGCAATGGAAGTCGAGAAAATTGCGTTCAAATAAAACGTATGATATTTGTTACGACTTCAAACGTCGAAGGCCTAACCTGTGACCTGCGTCGTCTAATGGGAGCGTTTATTTACTGAATACAAAGAAATATCAAAGACTATGCACTGGTTACACAAACAGACGCTTTGCCTCAGGTTTGGCTTGTTGGTCACCCTACAAGTAAATAATGCAGCCTGACAAATGTAGAGGGTTAAAAAGTACAAAATTTGCCTCTGAGATGTAGTGGATTGGAAGTATTAAGATGCATACGGTACAAGTACCTCAAAGTTGTAAAGTACCTGCTTAAAAGTACTTATTTACATTCCACCACAAAGTATCAGTGCAGTAACACATTGCTATTAAATCATATTTGGAGTTAATTAGTCATAAATGCTTGAAATTCAAACTGCAGCTCTATTATAACCAGATAGAAAAACATGCCAACCGTAGGTGACATATGCGCTGCATGTGGTTTCTCTGACCTCTCCGCTCTTGAATGACTCATTAGCATGTTTGCTATTATTCACTAGTCCTGCTTGACATTTATGTTGTCAGTGTATATTCTTTAAATCTCAAGGACTGCTGAGTAAAAACCTTTTTTTTTTTTTTCCCCACAAGCACTTGAGAGCTGAGTGCTGATGCGTTAATATGAACAAACAAAGCGTTTGGCCTTGTGTTTTAAAGGCTTTTACTTGCACCTTCATAAAATTTGAATGCATAGATGAATCGGTCCTGTGCAAAGTTTAAAAAAAAAACAAAAAACTATATGTGCTGCGGGCATAAACTTGAATTTACATTCTAATCCTGCACACTGACATTTGCTCAAGATATTAATCATGCATGCAGACAGCCATGCATATTCACAAAGTCACCAGGAATCCTTTCCTTGGGAGTCCTTAACATACAGGCGATCTCATGCATAACCATGACCATGCAGGATCATTACACAAACACAGACACACACACACACACACACATATGTATACATATACTTACTCACTTCAAGTCCACTTTATGGTATTAGCTGTATGATAAAGCTGTACTGTGTCACTAAATGTCATTTACTAATGTTATTCGTTATATATACTTTCACTGAGAAAACTATAAGACAGATATTTCACTTGGTGTTGTAATTTGAGAAAAGGCTGTGTAATTCTTACATTTATTCAAATAAGGCACGGTGTAACTTACATAAGGGTAGAACTGGAGGGAGGCCACCTCCTGCAGCTCACTCCTGCTGAGGCTTTGAATTTAATTAAGGCAGAGAGGATTTTCTGACCTTGAAGCTGGCATCAACAAAAAGTCCATTTTTTTTCCATAAAGGGTGTGTAGCTTGTCGATCATTCGCTATAACTACGCTGATCTGCTTTCAGTAATTTAACCTGCATCTTACCGAGATATTTAACATACTACTACTGGCTACATCAGGGCAAAATGTTAACCAATTTTAACTGATAAACATATTTTAAATGCAGAAAAAAAACTCATGTTGTATTCAAATGCAAAATCAAATAAATTCTCTGTGTTCTCAGATTAAAAGTGTATCCCACTACAAGCGTCTAGGTAGTTTATTTCATCTAGGTGTTGCCAAAAAGAGACTCGTTGCTGCAACGTTTATGTCTGTGCCCGACTACAGCGATGCAATACACGTGTGCATTTGGTCAAAGCTTACGCGCTCTGGATGCAGTCTCCCACGGCGCACTGAGGTTCATTATGAATTTTAAAGCCCTCACTCACCGCTGTTTGTTGTTTGCTTGCGTTGGATGCGCTACCTTGTTCACCCGCAGACTAAAGCATTAGCATGTTCTGCTTCCATCATATGTTCAAGTCTACATCTGTCAAAAAAGTACAGACCGTTACAGTCTTCGGCCTCAGGATTTGTTCTTTTTGTCTGTTCCAAAGGCCCGTACTGAAAAGGCATTCGAATGTGCTGCTCCCTCCGCTTGGAATGACTTGCAGAAATACCTTATACTTGAGGAGCTGGTTTCCTAAAATGCTGTAAAAGTGTTTTTAAATGACTTGGTAAATCAGGCTGTAGATGTTTCTCCTGATCTCTTTAGGCTATTTTATAGTGATTTATATGATGTGTATGGATGTGTGGCTGCAACCCCGTCTGTGTAAACCTTATTAACTGTGCTGCTTCCTGCCTAAAGGGAAAAAAAATATTTCTTCCTAAAACATTAAATATGTAATAAATGCAACCTGGTTTGTTTTGGGAAATTTAGAGCAAATCATGTACAAAGTGAATGTAAAACATGTGAGGTATGTCAAACAGTACCCCCGTCAGTGCTTAAAGGAGGTGTGCATACGTAAATGTTATTCACAGGAGAAAAAGCTAAACGAGATGTGATACGCTTTAGATGTTTTGACAATACAGCCCAGATGCATCTGTGCAGGTTTGACCAGAAAAACGCAACAAAGGTGGAGCAGCAAGCAGGAAGTGGTCATGTGTTTCTGTGTTAAATCTACATGGATATGTTCTGTTATTTCAAGTTATAGCTGGTGTGATTTGATGATCTCCTTCTCATAATGGTAGACAAACAAACTAAACCAGCAGGAGGAAAGAAAAATACAAAGAAAAAACAAGCTGATAAATAACCTTTTCTAACCTGAGCAGAGATGCCAACTGTTGCCTGCTAAATGCTTTACTGTATTCTTCACTTGTATGTTTGCTTGTTGCTATACAGCTGTCGTTGCAAATGAGGCTTTTGTCCGTCTGGCAAAAAACAAAAAAAAAAATTGAACAAAACAGCTTAAGGCCGTATTTTTCTCCGGGATTATCAGCTATGCATTTTTCATATCAAATCATGGTCGTTTGGTCTGTAATGAAGTTTGGGTGTTCAAAATGTGGAAGCTGGTCAAAATGTGAGACAGAACGCAGCAGAGCGAGCTTTGTGTTGTGACAGTAAGTATGGCACGTAACTGAACGTACAAACCTATACAGGATACCTCTATGTATAGCATACATACATCAGAATGCAACATGCTGTACCATTTATTTACGTGGCTACTTGAACTCGCTGGAATTTTGAAATGAAAATGTGTATGAACGCGTTCTTTCTTTCTTTCTTTCTTTTTTTCTTTCTTCCTTTCTTTCTTCCTTTCTTTCTTTCTTTTAGCCTTATAATTAATCTTCCTCTACCCCCCATCCCTTGGCCTCATTGTTGAAATGGTGCACTTCATACACTAGGTGTAGCTGTAGGTCCATAATTGAGCCAAAGACAAGCGGGGTTACTGGCATGTGTGCTCAAGCTGCAAGCCACAGTTACCGCCAGTGGCCCCATACATTGTAGTGATGCAAACATGCTTCGATCGATATAATGACGATAACTAGAGGCAGTTACGAAATGCTGTTTTGCTGCTTCACTCGCTTTATATTTACACCTTTTCACACCTGTGAGCCTGAGCCAGTGAGTGTCACATGGTCAACAGCCACATAAGATGAGGCCTTGAAGGATGTAGTGCACCAAACATTTCTGAGGGGGCACAGTTTCGCAAACAGTTTGACAGAAAAATCTCAACCAAACATACGGTTCATTTTACTGTATGGTTTTTCAGTATGTTTATAAGGGATCATGAACAGATGCTAAACCGATTCCTGCCAGATTCTGGAAAGTACTCTAAGGATTTCATACGATGTTTGGACAACATATAAAGACTAATGATGTTTAAACAGGTTGAGAGGGGATTATGTCGACGCGCAGACAGAGGAAAAAACACAGCTCATCCGGTTTACATCATCAAGCTGACTGAAAAGCAAAGGATTCATTTCATTGTCGATTAATCTGTTTATTGTTTTTTCAATTTATTGTTTGGTCTATAAAATGTCAGAAAATGGGGAAAGGCTGATGTCTTCAAATGTGTTGTTTGTTCCACAACCCAAAGATGTTCACTTTACAGTCACGTTACGGAGTAAAAAGAAACCAGGAAATATTCACATTTAAGAAGCTGTAATCAGAGAATTTTGACTTTTTTTTTCTTTAAAAAAATGACTCAAACTCAAACTTATTGATTATTAAAATTGCTGTCAAATAATTTTATAGTCGACAGCTCATCAGTTAATCAGTGAATTGTTGCAGCTCTAGTGTGCAGATGATCTTTTTCATTCAAGTTTGAGTTTGAGTTTGAGTCATTTTTTTAAAGAAAAAATATTCTCTGATTACAGCTTCTTAAATGTGAATATTTCCTGGTTTCTTTACTCCGTAACGTGAACTTAAAGTGAACATCTTTGGGTTGTGGAACAAACGACACATTTGAAGACATCACCCTTTCCCCATTTTCTGACATTTTATAGACCAAACGATTGAAAAATTGGGAAAACAATAAACGGATTAATCGACAATGAAATGAATCCTTTGCTTTTCAGTCAGCTTGATGATGTGAACCGGATGAGCTGTGTTTTTTCCTAAATGCACAGCGAAAATGTACTTTAAGTGCTGATCTTATGGAAAAGGAAAACATACATTAATCCAATCCTTTTTCCTGTCTGTGCGTTAAGAGTGAGTTAAGAGTTTTCAGCAAGGGTTTTGCATTTTGACTTGGATGTGGGACACCGCAAAAGAGAAAGAAAAACTAACTTTAAAAATTCAGTCTGTTCATATTTGAGTGAGAGGATCATTTAAAATAAAAAAAAAAGCCACTGCATTTTCTCAGGTTTTAAGGAATAGGAATTGTTGTCGGCATCCTAAAACGTTTCCGAACTTCAGTAGTTTTGTGGCATTGACAAAATTACTTGCAAGTATTGAAAAAAAAAACGCCTCTGTTTGATTCCAAATTTCAATACTTATGGATTAAATCTCATCAGCTTTTGTGATTTTGTGTGTGAACGGGCAATTTCAAGTTGAGGAACACAGGTTTATTTTTTTATGCTGCTTCGAGTGGAAAAAAGCCAGGGTGCTGAAACATAAACTTAAAGAATTAAAACCTTCACAGTGGGATGAATTCATGTTTGTTAGATTTTTTATGTTTGCCGTGGAGCTGAAAAATAAAACTAAAGATGTGTGCCATATTGCGTACTGTAAGTTTCTGTTTCGCATCAGGAAAAAATATCGTTCGGGAGCCGAGGCATCAGTATTGAGCATTTTCAAACGATTTCCCAGCCCTTTTCGGATGTATGTTTTGTAACAGGACAAGTGCGGTGCAAAGTTTAAGAGCTGTAAATGACTTAGACACACAGAAAACGACTAAGAAAGAGTGTGAGGGGGAGGGAGAAAGGAAGCACTCTGTTTGCTTGATCACACGGCCATATAGTCATTTAGACGGTTCCTAATTGCTGAGTAATCGTCTGATTGTAACCATTTGCTGTCTGCAATCTGTGTTAGCAAGCAAATACTTTAATCAGGTTTATATCAAACGGTAGCCTGTAAAAACATGACATTTACAACGGAGCGCCATAAAGCTGTGTAAGCCAATCAATAAGCACATGCACACATGTACGCACACTTATACACACATACACGCAAACAAGCACAATGCATGATTTAATGTCAGCTTCTCTGCATGGAGCCGAGCCAAGCACCAACACAACACACTCACTAAGTCTTCTCCCTCACTGTCCATGTCCATGTGTCTCTTTGTCTCTCTTTTAATTTCACTAAATGGACAATGTTTACATTTAAATGCCACATTAGGATTAGGTCTAAATGCCCATAAATACTTAGTTGAGATAACTTTGCATTTGCTTTTAAAACTAAATAGTCAAAATCTTGAATTAGTCTTGTTCTTATTTGCTATTATGAAGGGTTTTACGTTGCACAATATTACAGCACTAAACCTTCCTTGTTCCAGCTGCATTAGAATGTCGGGATGAGAAATAACCATCAGTCTATGGCTACTTCCTTGCCGTATTCAAATATTTTTGGTCTGTCCAGTACAAAAAATAAAGGTGTATAAAATCTACAGCTCACAGGACAGGATGACACAAGTGTTTGACTTATACATTTGAACAAATACAGCCATAGGAACCATTTGAAGCACTCCTTGAATCTGAGTGGTAGCCTAGTTTTAATAGCCATTAGTGAGATTGTAAGGTTTTCTCACCGCTCGTCCCCTTCTCTGTAACCTCGCCACTTCTCTCTCCATCAAGAAGCGCTAAATATCCGGCTGTTGAGTTTTCTATAGATGCATTCACATACCACTTGCACACACTTCAGATATATGTTATTATATTATTGGCTGACATGGGATAGAGGCTCCGTGAATAATCAATCACTCATATGTTTGAGTCTTGTCTGGCAAGCAGCAGCTCCTTTCATGTCATTAACTTTCCCTTGCTCGTTATTGGATGAGCAAACACACTCATATTCAAACACGTATTCTGCAAGAGCGGCGCCATAAAACTATACACTTAGCCCTCTGCACCGATGACTCAACCTATCAGGTACAACGGCCGCATTGTAAAGTTCTATGGGCCTAAATCAGTGCTTTATGGTGGTAAAACACTGGACGTATTGCTTCTCTGTCTGTTTTCTGCATCTTTATCTTTTGTCTGCCAACAGGGATTTCCTGCAGCTGCATAATGGATCAGTAGCCCGTGTCTCTGTTGTCAGTGTATACAAGTGTTTTCTTTCTTTCTTTCTTTATTGGATTTGGCTGATTTGCTCAAAATCTCTCTTATTAACAAAAAGTCAAAGGATGCATTTTACCCTACGCTATTTATGTGACCTCTGCAGTTAAAATTACATACCTCTAAAGTCATCAATCACTGCTGGAAAAAAAAAAATATAATCATATATAATTAGATTGGAACATGGAATATATCTCTATATGGTCCTGAGGCAATTTACACAAGCCTTCATTCATTTGACAGGTGGCACTTGGAGGCACTTGGTGGAATAAATGTTATAATTTGACATTTATTTTTGTGATTGCATGAGGAAATTGCTGTATTAGAACAACTGCTCGCTAAATATGTGAGAGAGCACATGAAGTTGAACGATGAAAATAAAAATATTTTCAAAGCTAAAGTTTCTGCATTGTGATTCTGTGACACATTTACAGTGCAATTTCATTTTCTTGCTTTCCTTTTCCGTTTAACCTAAAAGCAGTTATATCATGAATGAAAATGAATCCTACCACCCACATTTGAAAACATAAAAATGAAATATACTGAGTATCTGCCACGTTTTATTACCCTCCGTGACCTCCCTGTGCACGCAGGATGAATTAAGCCAAAACTTTCAAATAAACCATAAATTCAAATATGTTTCCAGTAGTTAGCTGTGGATAACAGTACACACAATATGTCACTGAATAACTTCACATAAACATTTCATGAAATAAAAGTGGCTTGTTGTTTAGAGCAGATGGATCTTCTGTGAGATGCCGACTGCAGTTTCCGTTAAAGTAAGGTTTTTGTAAATACCAAAGGAGGACGAAAGAAAAGCTGCCCGTAATCAATGTCCCTAATGTCACAATTAATCATTAATGGCATAATATGTCTACAACAACACATACTTCGGCACTTATGATTAATGCAAATAAACTATTGACATTTACTTCTTAAATCAGTCCTGATATAAAAGAGCATTCGTGCGCCCATCACCATTATAATCTAGTCAATATATAACTGGACATGTAATATATTGCTTTGTGTCCAATGTATTTTTGAATGTGAGTCATCAACAGTTGTGTTTGATAAAAAATGTAAGTTGATTGTTACGTTTTTTTAATTGTCAGTGTGTTTGTGTAAACCCACTATGTGAATTTGGCTGCGAAAAGACTTCTGACCTCAGGACTTTCTCTTTAGAGCTGCCTCTTTTTAATTCCTGCACTTTGGCTTAGACTGTAAATACAGCAGAGAGAAAATCCTCTGACAGTGTAGATCATAGATACATCTCCCATTGTAAAATAAATAAATAAATAACGAGATTAAAAAAAGAAGAAAAAAAAAAGAAGAAAAAAAAAAAAAAAAAAACGCCTCCCGGTGTAAATGCTGCAATTTGCCTCTCAGCTGGTAGAGGCAGCTTTGACAATGGCTAAACAGCTCTGAGGCACAAAAAACAATCAATACAGATTCTCTGCTCCATCCCGAGCCCACCTGCTCTCTGCTCCGAGTCCCACACAGGGAGGCAACCCCCACCTCCACCATCACAATCACAATCACTGTGCACACAACGGTATACACACACTCACACACACATATGCAAAAACACACGCGGCCGTCACGCATTTTTTGACATTCCCAACATGACTCCTGCACAGATGAAATGCTTCACCTGGTGAAAACTGTCATTATGTTTCACCTTGTCTGTTGTACAGTGATAACAATTTGATTTCTTTACTTCCATATAGTACACATGGCTGATGTTGGAGTTATTCAGTATGCACGGTAGGTGGTCCCTCTGTTCCCAGCCTCGCTTTCCCACATAGCTCCTGTTATTTGTGTGTGTTACTTCTGTTTGACGCCCACATCCAGGATTACAGTTCAGCTCACTGTCAGACAATCAAGCAGACGCCAGACACCCGCAGATTCCTCCCTCACACTTCGGCTATACACTTTGACTCCTCTTTTTCATATTGCAATGTTGTTGATGCACCCATGTTCATACTCAAGGTCCATTTGATGCATGTGTCAGGCGTGAGGTGGAGGTTTAACTGATTACATCAAACTCCAGTGTGGTAAAAGAGCACAAAGGTGTCAATCTGGGCCCTGTGATGGGAGATCAGTGGAACAGTAATGCAATGGTAGTGAGTTATTAAATGAATAAAGAGGCAGAGCTGCCGAAGAGTATTGATTTTTCACAGCTCCCCGAGGCTCAGAGGGCTTTCAAGGCAGGGGAAGGACACACACACACACACACATAGACATGGACACACATGTATGCACACATACACATATACAGACACACATACAGACAGAGAGAGAAAGGTTTAAGAGTGAAAGGATAATGGCCCCAGCAGTTGCAGTCTCACTTAAAACACAGTTTGGGCTCTCAAGGTTTCCCACCGGGAACCGATCGCCTGATAAAAGGACTCATTCGGAACCAGCCGGGTTTTGTTCTCTTTTGCTCACCCCAGCTGTAATGCACTCAACATTTTGCACAATGCTAGCCACACTCACACATGCTTTAGTACATACAGAGAAGCGATATCAGTGTATGGAGCAGCTAGCCACCTGGGGCTCAGAGGAGGAGAAAAAACAGTTAAAAACCTCTTAATCATAAAAAAGATGAGGCATAACAGGTTTAACAAAAGCTCTGGTGTGATGAATGGCCTTATCTGATTAAGCAGAGTGATTTACCCTGAAGGTGAATGAATACCAAGAGAACCTGTATCGGTATACTATTTCGCTGTGCTAATTCTCAAAATACACATTATTTGCAAATCATCTTCACTGAAGCACAAATCAATGAGTTACCTAATACTGCTCATAATAAAGCACCGGTATGCATGGGGAGGTCTTAACTGCCTGAAGTTGAAAAGAGCTGCTGAAGTCTCGAGTCATTTTGTTCGACCACACAGGGAATACACAAACCGAGGCTTCTTTGTGTGTCATTTTGATGAATGCCCGGGGCATTTTCACAGAGTGCAAATGTGAGGAAGCCGAGATCCATCTTGATTTCAGGAGTCCATCGGAGTCCATAAGGGGAGGGTCAATGTCCATCTGTTAGCTTGACGTGACACTGAGCCTGCACAAAAGGAAAGACAGACCACTGACCTCATACTTTGACTGTATGTGTGTATTGTATGTGTGTTTGCAATTTCTATGTAGAGTCCAACAAGACAGAGACATCACTGTCTCTGTCTATCTCTCCCCTGTGTTTTCCTGCCTTACACTATAAGCACTCTTACATATTCTTGTTGAGGGGTAACAATGCCATCCTCAGAATCCACAACCATTCAATGTGATTCAGTCTTTGTAATGAGTCCTAAAGGGCCTCTTGAGTGTAGGTACATGAAAAAGATGCATGCAATTGCTAGCTTCTTGTCTGTATTAGAAGTTGGAGCTCAGTCTTATTGATAAAACCCTTTTCTCAATAATGGCTGTAATGTATTTTCTTGCTTCTTTGTCAATCACGGCAGATGTACACAGGTCTCTCAACTCATGTCTCTGTGTACGTTGATGGGCAACACAGACCAATATCATCATAGTATTAGGACAAAATCGAATTTCACTCAACTTTCCTTCCTTTCTAAAGCAATTAATGATTTTGTTGGTGGGGTTACAGGGTAAATAATTGGTTTTCCTTCGCTTTGAATACACTTGGTGTGAGTTTAAGGCAAGAGGAGTGTTTCGTCCGTGTCTGTGTTGACGCTGTAATGGAGTTTCATTGAGGTGAAATGTCAAAAGTAGCCAGAGCAGGGAGACACATTTCTGTTTCAGATGGGATATGATGAGCCTGATAAAGTAAAAATCAGCGACATATCAGTCAACATCTACCTGTAAATAATAACCTCACTTGAAGTGCTGAAAGACCGTGCTATGTAAATGCCTGACATGAAGCCACTTTGTGTTGTTGAGTAAGTCTGAGTGATAATTTCAAGCCAGTAGTAGATAGCAATTCCAACTATCCACGCCCCACAGCAGACAAACATAAAATGAAAAGCATCAACTTGTAGAGGCTCTGTAGCAGCAGTGCTCAGTCTCTTTATTTATTTAAAAGTGAATATCAGATGCATCTCACTATACAGGGTCATACAGAGGTGGAATTCATCCTAATGCAAATCAGAGCAGAGAGGGTACATGCTGAACAAACAAAAGACAGAGAGACAAATAGACAAATAGACGGCAGCTAGGACAGACAAAAATCCCACTTGCGCTCGGCTGCACTGGCTGAGCACATTCCCACCATTCAGACTGCAGGGAAATCAATAGTTTTCTTTGCCACATACAAATGAATTTTTCCTGGGTGGACTTGTGTTCTGCTGAAAGATTCAACATTTCTACTTTTGGAGGAAGAATGGCTTGTTAAACCTTGAATGATGAATGACAACGGTGTATGTGTTTTAGCCCTGAGAACAGATGGTTTCCCATCTCTTGATATTTTACTCCATTTTTGGCCAAGGTTCTATCTCAAACCTAATCACCCTCGCACTAAAGCAAACTATGTACCAACTTTTTTTTATATGTATTTTTTCTATACTTATAGATTTCATTCATCTGGATAAATTGCAGCGTTTGAAATGTGTTCTCTTTGTTTGTGGGGAAACTTGCTTGTTTTCTATCCCACAGAGAATAAATAGTCTGTATCTGTGGTGTATCATAAGTAGAAGTATCAAAAGCCTATTTGGAGTTTATGACTGTTTTGCATTTATATTTCATCCCATAATAACAACAACAGTGAGCACCAAACCAAAGCTTTGAAACCACTAATAATCTTTAATGGTGCAGATTTCAGCCAACAATATCCAGGTTGTCAGGGGAGGTTCCTCGCGTTTGAGTCCGTAGCAGCTGCCAACGTGTATTGCTTTGTTGTTCAGACAGTAATTACAGGCAACGGAGCGAGTTGTATCCACAGGTGCTGTATATCTAACAACACAGAGGAATTAATGCAGTTAGCGTGGGCTGCTATAGCACTGTCTCCTGCTGAGAGTGTAACCCAACAGGCCTTTAATGCAGAGTGGAGTTGTGAGGAGTGTCAGACCATGGTGTGCTGATTCAATCCTCCCCTCCTGCCTGTTTTAACACAGGATCCTTTAATGCAGCCCTAACAACATTTGGGGAGTATTTTTAAACAAAATGAAATTGCTGAGGCGCCACCTCCGTCTGCCCCGGTGCGGCATGGGATACAGTTCCCTCAGTCAAGCGTGCTCAGAGAGGCTGCAGGAATTTAAACTCCTACTAATGAAGATGGGGGGAGGGTTGTTTCTCTACTATAGAATTACATTGTCATACAGCACTATAATGCAACAGTCCTATATGGCAGGGAGCTTTGTGCAGCGTGGCACAATGGCACAAGCCTGGAAGGAGTTTGGGTGTGTCTTAATTACTTATTCAAGTATAAAAATCAATCAGAACAACATTTGACTTTCTAACCTCATTATGATCAATGCATTTAGCCAAGTTGAACGGTTGTGGTGTATTATGTTGCCATCAAGGTTTTTCTTCTAGGGCTGATTGTAACATCAGAGCTTTAGGGGGACTCAGCCCCTTATGAGAATGTTTCACATATATAGTGCTTTGTTAAAATGTTCACCATCCTATTAAATCACTCATTTTACTGGATAACAATCAATAGATTCATATTTGTCGACATATGTTTTTTTCATTTACAACTATGACTGGGCTTGGTGGTATTTCAGGCAAGCACAGAAGTCAGAGATTGTCTCAAGCACCTTTTCATCCAAGGGTTCACAACTTCAGTCCGTCCCAGCCCAATTAGTGTGCTCTATAACTCAGGCTGCATTCATTCATTCATCCAGGCTGAGCTCCACCACACACACCACACACACCGCCTGACTCATCAGCTTACACATCTGTAAAAATCATCTCCTCCACCTCCCCAACCTCCTTCTGAATTCAGAAAAAAATGTATTTTAATACACATGGGTGCATTGTATATGTTGTGTATTCACTCAAACTTGAAAACTGAAAAAATATTTTTCAAGAAAATTAAAAATTGAATGTGATGTTTTCAAGCTTATAACCTTTTCATTTTGGCAAACCTCAATTCCAAACCATATAAGAAAATAATAAGGACAGCACAAACCAATGTAAAGTCAGTAGTCCACAATTATAAATATTAATCCACGAACAAAACAAACACATATTATGAACTATGTTTCTCTTCTTTTCATTAGTTGGTGATGCTGGTTAGTTTAGCCAGGGTATTGAGGGGGATGAATCCATTTCCAGTGCTAAAAAAGTGACCAAAAATCCAGTTTCAGGCCTTTTTTATGAATCTGCTCTCAAATGTGATGGGTTCGTCCTTTTCCCTGCAGGCTTTGCCCTTCTACCAAGTTCCGCTACAATTGGTAGAGTGTGTTTTTTTTTGCATAATCCTGCTAAGACAGGGATTACATGCAACCTTTTTTCAGGGGTGCTGAGATAAAATTTACACGTGCTTAAGCACCCCTGAAAAGAGTCCAAAATTGCAGATGTATTTTTCTCATATTGTGGGTCTGCCCTTTGTAGCATGTTTGAAAAAGCTGTGTAACCACAACCAAACCCTCAAAGTCATCAGACCGCCTCTGAACCTAGCTGTAGTCTTTTGCTGTGCTCAAATCCCTGTGCATGTTCATACACATGTATGTCCTATATGTGTGTGTGTGTGTGTGTGTGTGTGTGTGTGTGTGTGTGTGTGTGTGTGTGTGTGTTTGTGTGTGTGTGTGTGTTT
>JAPQRN010000018.1:13583026-13597688 GCA_037367275.1 Coranthus polyacanthus
AGTTGCTATCTTAATAATACCACACAATAAGTGTGTTTAGCACTTTTTTTCCACTTGCACCTCTATTACAGATTTTTGAATGACTCTCAGACAGTGAAGTAACCAGTGAAGAAGACAAACACCTCACAGGATGCAGGAAGTAAAAGCAGTGGGAGAGGTTGAAGACTCCACCTGGACATTGTCTCATTCTGTGCTAATTGTGTCTTTAACTACACTTTCCGGTGGTGGAACAGCTGTGGAGCAGGGAGTCTTCATGCTGATGGTCTTCCAGCAGGTCCATATATGAAGTACCTTGTTAAGCTAAGGTGGTCGATAGAGTCGACGGTGTTTGTGTGTCCTCATTAGCTGCAGGATGTACCTCAGTAGGAGAGGGGAGGTAAGGAGGCCCTCATCGATGATGAGGTTGTGCATGTGTGTGTGAGCGTTTGTGTGTGAACCATCACATTGATCGATCCCACTCATAATCTCCCATGACCCCCTAGGCAGCATGAATTACACCAGTGGGCAGTTTATTTTGTGAGTGTAGGTGTTTGTGAGGCTGAGAGAGTAGGGGGTGGGGTCTCTATAATTACAGCAGATGGAGATAGTATCAGAGGGACCTGCACACAGGGGAAGCTGAGTGAGGGCAAGTGGATTAACTCCAGAGAAAGAAGTGTGAAGCAGGCAAAACAGTGAAGGAGTTCCTCCTGAGCACTTTCCTCACTGTTTACCGTATTTTACAGAATAGTACAAGACCACGTGGTCCTCTCGGAAGATGTATCTCCTAAATATCATAAAAAGAGAGGAAGGCAAGAAGACAGCGGATAACTCCAAACTTATGGTGTGTAAGGTCAGACACCCCTGAGTTTTGAACTAATAGAGGGAGAAAACTACATATATTTGTATGTCGGTATGTTGCTTGTATCTCTCTCTGAACATGGATCCAATACGATCCATATGGCCTCATCACTAGTGATGTTAGCATATATGTTAACTATAAGGTGATACATACATCCTCAGGATATGAAGTTATACGTTTATAACAAATGAAATATCCTTAGTAAAAGATCTATGTAAATATATGAATTTGTTCCAGTTTTTCATATATTGTACATATATGTTTTTCGCTTCATATGTACAGTATGTATATTTTGTATGTAGAAATTCAATGTATGTACATATATTACATTCATCTCAGCAATTTCAGGCTATTCCACCAATTTGCATTTGCACCAAGGTACAGAAATAGGCAAGAGAACCCGTTAGAAACAAAATGTAGTAATATTTTTCAGAAACTGGCGGTGAAAATTATATATTAAGAAAGACACCTTTATTAGACCTCACGGATATGCACACAACGTTTCAGTGAGAAACAATAAATTAAAAGAAAACTGCAAAAGGTAGAGTTTCTGTTGCAAAAGTTTGTTTTGCCTTCATTAGCAATTTAAGGTAATTTTGCAATGGTCTGAACAAAAAATGTACTTGAGTCAGTAACTTAACGTAACATTTTCAGCATTAAAAACATGAACAAGAGAAGACAAAGTTTTAGTTTTAACAACCAGTCTTGTGGCACAGAAAGGGGAAAACTGTGCACACAGTTGGTGTTATTATTATGGCTTATTTTTTTACTAGACAGGAGCAGAATCACATATTCTCCTTCAGTCCTTCAGCCTTTCCGGTTAATTTTCTTGGGGAGGAGAGAGGTTGGAGTTATATGAAGGTTGTCATATAAGTCGACTCATACATCAAACAAGATGACCTTAGCCTTGGTGACAGTCAGGACAGGACAGTGTGTGCACAGGTGTGTATTTGTGTGTTACTGTGCAGGGTCATATACAGAACAGATAGCCCCGTGTGACTAAACGCATGTACATATGTGCAGTTTTCCCAGATTTGTGCTGCGTGCCTGAGTCACACTGAGCTCACTGTGGATTTTTCTTGGAGGATGCTTAGTTCTGCACAGCTACACTGGATATGCTAATCAGAACCTATGAAACGGTGAGCAAAATCAGGAAGCTGTGTGTGCTAAGGGATATCCTCAGGTATAGGATTACACCAGCTGAAGATTATTATTGATTTGCTCATGGAGCTGTCAGTCTGCGCTCAGCTACAGAGAGCAGGGTGACTGACAGGGATGGGGTTGGGTGGCCCGCAGCCAACCAGGAGGAACCACTCTGCTGGATGGGCTGGGAAGGTGGAGGGAGATTGAGAGAAGGATAACACAGAGGGATAAGGGTAATTGATGATTGTTTCATCAGTGGAGTGGGAGGAGGGAGAAGAGAGTAAGAGAGAGAGAAACACATAGAGAATGAGAGAGAGGTTGATGAATAGGAGGCAGAAGAGAAATGACTGAGAGCAGAGAATAGTAGGTGATGAGACAGACGGTTGGGGAATCTTACCTCTGTGAGAGGAGAAACATTCAACAGAGCAAACACGGAGAATGTGAACATTTTTTTTAAAGTTAAATGTTGAATCGTGGAATGTAAAGACGCCACACCACGTTTATTTACAACGTTTCAGCCTTCGTCTAGGTGTCTCAGTGCTTTACCCACAGCAGATGAACTTAAAAAAGTGTAAAAATGGTTTTAGACTTTACAGTTGAAAAAGACGGATATGAATTACAATTTCTCTGATGTTCAGATCATTAGCAATCAGCTTGACAGAATGGTGTTCAGGCGAGTGAAATTTGAGCATGAATGTAAAACTCCAATCTGAACGGCCGCGTAAGTTGTTTGTTCCCGCCCACATGAGCGTGACTTAGCGTCCACACCAGCAGCAGGAAGATAGTCCAATAGTCCACAAATACCACAGGACCACACGGCCATTGAATCATGAAGGTGACGCATACCGTCTCCCAGACGTGAACGTGTTATGGTGTGACAGGTTCAAAAGCATCCGCAGAATAACGGTCAAGGAACTGGTAGAGATGTTGAAGGCAACTGGTCCAAAAATATCTCTATCCGCAGTAAAGAGAGATCTGTATCATCATAATTTAACTTTATATTGAAATTAAAAATTGAGTTTGAACGTGTTTGAACAAGGTGTAAACCTGTAACTACTCCCCTGGCTTCCTCAGTTTTGTGACTCAATCCCAAAAACATCACAGCTATGAGCATGATTTGTACAGGAGGACGACCATGTAATACTTTATAAAACTCTGCTACCACTTTTTCAGACACAGGACAAGCATCGTGAAAAGCAACCTTAAAAACCAAAATAAAACTTTTGTCATGTATTCAAGAACAAGACTAGATCCAAGATTAAAAGTGAAATAGACACCTTACCGACCAACGTTTAACGTGGTATGACTGTTGGTGCCAGACATAGTGGGTGCTCCATCTCCGAACACAGACATCCTAATTGCATTTTCATGCACTAAAGTGTCTAGTTTTCAAAGAAAAAACGCTGTTACATCGTTAGCTACAGTCCTGGCCCTTTTTACCATATACATTTGTGTGTAGAGGATACATTTACATTTCAGGCATTCAGTTAAAGCTCTTTTCTAGAGTGGCTTACAGTGAGTGAAAGAATAAAATGAAGAGTAGCTATGATATATTAAAAGTAATGTCACCTCGCCCTCGACTGCAGAGAGTCCCTGTGTGTAAATCTAGTTTGTGTGATGTTTCCAGTGTCCATAAGAGTCCTCTTCTCTGCTCACAGAAGCACTTTAATCAACCAGCTACTACTGATGGGCAACAGCATACAATGACAGAAAAATATACACAACACAAGCAACTTTCTCTTGCACTTTTACTTTATTCTTGTTTCATTCTCGCTTCGCCTCGGCTCAGTCACTCTGTTTGCTTTTTCTCTTTTTCAACGTACAAAGACCAACATTGCACATACATATAGGCCTACATAATACACCAGTGATGATGAGTGCAGACGCAGGCAGAAACAGTCACTCTGGTATTATTAGACATAGCACTTTAGAAACCCACATGATTCATGTTTTTTTTTTATTTGAGAACCATAAAACAATAAAGTATGATTGCTTCTGCCACGGCTTCCTGTTGCGGAACACGACGGAGGCCAATAAATGACAGCGTTGATTTCTGTTCCCACATTATTCTTTGCGATGGAAAATTATACAAATTCACCTGCAGAGACACAGTGAAGAGGGGGCTTTCAATAAAACACCGACAGATGTATTACACTAATGAGCTGTGGTAAACATTCAAGTTACATAATGAAAACAAATGCTATCACACCACACGCAGATGCATTTATATTTTAATGGTCTGTCATGAAACTATAATGCAGTTAAATGGTGAGAATAATACAAATGGAGACAAGGCGTTGTTGTGTTAGAGCATGATTATGCTGGAGGACCAATCAGGAGATTATATTTTAGTCTGAAAATACCTTTTAAGTTCACCAACCTGCACAATGTGCAGTCGAGTGGAGCTCCCATCAACTTGTTTAATAGACAAGGTGTTAAGGTCCCCATAAATCTTCAATATTTGATAGAAAAAAATGTTAAAAAAATAGATTTCAACTGGACATTGTGGTTCAGCGACTGCCTGGGTGCTTTTCTTGTAGCGCTGCTAATTCCCAGTAATTATCACACAGCTCCTTAAAACTCAAAACATGTCTTTGTAAAGGACTTATGTGACTCAGTGAGTCATTAACAGTGGGAATTGACACATCATTTTTCAGTATAGGATTTAAATTATTAGTAAGAAAACACGTATCGCTGCTTAAGTACCTGTAAAATGTAATGAACCACACCAATGAGCGACATAATACATACAGCTGGCCCAGTTGGGTAGTTAGGTCTTTATTCAGTTTTTAAAAAGTACTATAATATTATCATTTATAGTAATACTTGTGATCAATCTAATGGAATTCAAGGACTGAATTTAAAAACTCAAACCTCAGTTACACACAGTTTTATTATTACGTCACTATTACATATTCATTTAGACTTTTAGGCCATGTTGAACAATACGTGACAGCACAGCACAATTAGATGAGCCGTATTGAAATGGATAAAAACATTTGATCCCCACTTGTTCCTCACAGGGACTTTGAGCCAAATCTGATGTCATCTGGCAAAGAGCAGAGCTGCTGAGAGACGGAAGTGAAATGTACGACTCAATAGAGACTCCGATCAAAACACAGGCTTAATGGCCAGTCAAACATATTGAAGTGCAAATTCCTGGTGAAATATTGTAACATCAAATGAGTATTTTATAGGGTTCATCGTAAAAGCATCACAGTAGAGGAGAGAATGGCCGCATCCATTACATTTTCCAAAGTTGATGTAAAATCCTGTTTTGGCATCTGATAATGCAGGAGGTTCATTTATCTTTTAGTCATCATCTTGCCAGTACCTGAAAAAACACCAACCACACCAACTCCACTGCCGCAATTTTTAACACAGGGCTTGATTAGACTTGGCTGTTCTCCCACTCTCTTTGTCTCTGCTTCTGAACTACAGAGGCCTCACTGATGCTTCTTTTAATGGCAGGTTCTTCTATATACAGAGCAACTCTGAAGCTCAGAGTCAAATAGGCCATCGGTTGCTTTTGTCATCGCTTTCACGAAGGCTCTTCTTTTTCCAGGCAAGTAGAAGAGCCTGAGACCTAGAGCTGTCAGAGTTTCTGAGTTTTCAAACTTTTTTTTTCCCTTATCACTGATGGAACCCACTGGGGACCTGTGAGTCTGAATTTTTTGTGACCATGCCCCTGGTGCATTCAACCCAACTCATCTTGGAAGTCTACAAAGAGGTCTGTAGACTTGATGGCAAAGATCATGCAGTGGCCGTTACGTTACAGAGGGTGTGGAACAGAACGAAGCTGTATGTTAAATGCCTGAATGTGTAATGTGTTCGGTGTTAAAATTGAGCAAAAACACTACATATACTCTGTGGACTGTGAAATTTTTTTTGAAAAGTAAATCAATAGAAACAGGATGCATGTACTGTGAAGTTAAGAAGTACTAAGAGTGTCTCTATGCAAAGCTTTTAATTTATTTTAAAAAAAAAACAGTTTTCAAGTAACCCTGTAACATACGACAATGTGCCCAAAGATGAGACTTTTGTAACAGTTTTTTTTCCACATTTTGACTTTCCTCTCTCTGCACACATTATTTACAGACAGCTGGTGGCTGTCTGCCACACCTCAAGGTGTTTGTGTCACCGCCAAGCATGCACAACAACACACACAGCGAAACATCACTTCTTCCGGCACACACAACCGACAGCGTGTCCCTGTCCCCTTGTCATACAACCCCTGGCCCCACCTCACTCTGTCCCATTAGCCTGCCACTTCACCAGCACCTCCCTCCCTCCCTCTCCCCTCTGTCACTGTGTGTGTGTGTGTTTACGTACATGTTCGTGTGCCAGAGTGTGAGTGTGCACGCGTCTCCCTCTCCCATCTGAAATATGGCTGTGTCTGCCTGGTCTGTATATCTTGACTTGTCCCTTCAGCAGAAAACCTTGGTTGCCACTGATGGAAGAAGCGCCACCACAAATAGCTCCGAGACACAGCAGGTCACAGGCAAAAAGAACAAAGCATGCTCATAGTGACATTTTTGGACTGCATTCATGCACCGCTGAACAATTCATTATGGAGAGAGAATGCAGTATAAAACTATCAATTGTTATGTTTGTTACAGTAATAATAATAAAAAAGAAATTGAATTAAACAATAGCCGCGTTTCCATCCAGTTACTTGCAAGCACATTTTCAGGTCGCACATTAAAAATCCTGAGTAAAAACACTGAAAATTTGATAAACTATTGAAACACCTCAAAAATGTTTTTACACTTTGGAGAAGTTGATTTACTGATAAAAGGTAAATGTGATTAAGAGCAATGGGAACGGATTCAATGAATAAATGTCAGACGTCGATGAGCGTTTCCGGGGCAAAGCTAAGGCACGGTGTGTTTCTAACTGCGAACATGCATTTCAAGTGTCCAGAAATACAAGTTTTTGCTTAGTGAGAGGCCAGTGAGAAGAGTTTTATAAAGCAAGGCAATCTGCTTGTTTTCTCTTTGTCTCTGTGGGGCTGTGATGCTCTTTTTCTACACTCTGGTTAACTGAGTTTGAAACTCTTAACTGAACTTGGAAACCCTAAATTGCCTGAAATTACTACCTGTCCGGAGTGTTTTTTGCCTATTTATGCTGCAATGGGCTCTTGTATCCTAAAATATAAAAAATGTTTAAAAAAGAAGGTTTTCCTTTTCAAACAGATGGAGATGAAACCTAAACGGTGTGTGATTGTAGTGTGTTACGTTCGTAACAGCTACATGTGCTGTAGTGAGTGCTGTCAGGCTGTTAGCAGACCTTTATTCTTTCAAGTGTGTTGTGTCAAACTGCCTTTGGTGACATGTTAAAAACAGCTCATCCTTTTTTAAAAGTGTATTTGTGTTTCACAGCGGCACAGGATTGACTTTCTCTTCACACCATGTATGCGCCGTTCTCTCATTAGTGCCACCTCAGCCTGCTGGAGCTTTGTTCAAGAGCACTTGACAGGTCACTGAGTGTTAACATCTAATGAGAGTATTGCACAGTAATCTTCAAAGTGTCACACTGGCTCTCCAGTAGCACAGTGATGACTGGAGGATGATTGGTGAGGATTATGTAGAAAATGGACCCATTCAGGTAAAGTCTCCTACAATCTCTCGCTCTCTGCTCAAAATGTGGGCTACAGCTTGTTATTTGATGAAATCAATTATCAGTTTCCTCAATCAGATCGGAGCCTTAATGGTGATACCAAAGACACAGAGACTCCAAACAAACAAAATCAAGGAACAATAAATTATTCCATTTGGAGGGGAAGAGTGACAGGCCGCTACGTGGGATGTGTTTAATGAAATGCAACCGCTCACACGCTCACACACACTGGGGCTGTCAACATATCGAACCAGTGAGGCCTCAGATACCTCCCATGGCTGCTTCAGAATCAGGATTTACCAATCAGCCTCAGGCAAGTCTATATGAATGTTTGTGCATTTGTTTGTGCCAGAGAGTTTGCTTGTATGTCTGCGATCTTGCATACATGTCTTAGATGCACATTCATGCACCTGTTTTTTGTTATTCAGTATGCTGGGTTCGTAAGAAAATAATTATCTTATGAATACAAAGTGACACGTTTGCTTGTTTCTCTTTATGTGAACTAGAAACATCTGCTTTTTTTAGGTTTTCCTCTGTTGTTACAACTCAGCAGAGCTAGAGGGAGCCCTCCTCCATTTTAGCCACTGAAGTCAGGGACCCAACCCCCCTTACCCACCCACCATGTCCACAGCCTCTATAAGCCCCCTCCCTCAGGCTCTAAGCTACCAGCAGTGCTACTGGGCCAAGGCCAGTCCATCCCCACATCCACAGAGATGGGTTCAAAAGCCCCTGGGGACCAGAGTGGGACCTGCCTGGGCCTGAGCTGTGGTCAGCAAGGGTGGGACAAAGAGCAAGGATGCTGAATGCAATCTGACCCTGTCAGTTACCCAGACCAAGAGAGAGAAAGTGCTGTGAAAACAGCACTGGGAGGGAGAGCGTAGAAGTGGAGAAGAGAAAATAGAGGGAGAGACAGGGGGAGTCAGACAAAGATCGAGAGCAAGACAGAGGTCTTAGCAGGGCTGAACGGATCCATCAATACAGTAAAATGAAAGAAAAGAAAAAGATTCAGGCCAGGAATTATTTTGAGTTGGTACAAAAACCTCACCACTTTGCAGATTGGGTGTTTAGTGTAAGAACCCAAGGTCTAAAGCACGTCTGCAGTCTGGGCGCTGCAAAGCCATTCTCTGAATTCTGTTCTTTAAATGGGGAGAAATATTGATCTGGCTCAGCTGGCTCTGTAGTGCTCTGTGTGCATGTGTGTGTATGTGTGTGTGCGGCTTTGTCTTTTAGGACCCAGTGGGGGTGGCGGTGGGGTGTTACCATGGATACGGCCTCACCCCCCACCCCCCCAAACACACACACACACACACATACATACACACACACACACACACACCCTCCAAAAATCCTCACACACTTAAATACATACATACACTACCTCACACTCCACACACAATCAAAGACACACTTTCTAAGGCCTCTGGTCAAAAGATGTAGAAATTTCTGAAGGCGTTTCTTGATGTGTCACACTCCTGGCTGCACAGATAAGGATAAAACTGCACCATAAGGCGCAACACAAAGCGCGCACACGCTCACACTATAGTCCAACGAAACAGACAATCATGGTGAAAAAAAAACTGCAGAACACTAATGTGCGACACAGACTCATCCCTCATCATTTCCTTTCAATTTACCCTCTTTGTCTCTTCCACCCTCAACACACTCCTCCTTCTCTCTCTCACACACACACACCATTTTGTGCCTGTACATTTCTTATACCTTTTACCGACTTACATGCACTTAGACACGCACACACACAAGGCTGCCACTGTGTATTTTACCTTTTTGTACTTAATAAATACATGTGCTAACTAGCGCTGGTGTGTCAGCGGCACAAACACACACACAAACACACCTGTCTTGGGGGAATGAGACATGAGGAGAGGAGATCAGAGTGGTTTACTGCCAGGTAACTGATATAAATACCCCTCATTACAATGGTGACAGGAGCCTCTTTTCTTCTCTGGCAAAATAGCATCATTAGTGACACACACACACACACACACACACACACACTTAAATGGTCACAACAAACACAGGCCCACCTGCTGATAAACAAAGATTCACATTTGGACATAAAACAACTGACTTAGAAATTACCAGTACAAAAAAAATTCAGATGCATTTATCAGAAAAATACCAAGAGCTTAACGCCAATAAACACACGCATACAGGCAGATAAATACGGAGCGACTTGTTCTTTTTCATAAATGATGATGATGATGTTGATAATGATAGATCGCGGAGGGTTTCACGGGGTCGTTATAAGGCAGGAAGTCGCAGTGCTAGCCAACACAGGAAGATCAATACGCCCAGGGTCAGTTACAATATTCAGGGTCACATGACTCCGGGACTAAAATAAATCAGGATGTGAAATATTGTTGGCATGGATGCCGGGATGGGCCTACAACTGAAAGGAGCATGAGGGAGAGAAGATGGGAGGAAGACGGAGAGCTACAGTAGGTAGTATAAAAAATGTAACATTAAAAATGATGTTAGACAGACAGCTGTGAGCTATATAGTAAAGTGCAATCTAGGTTTAGAAGATGTACAAGGAATCACATTTTAGACACATTACAACCAAGTGTGATGGGCCATTCATTATTAAAGGTACATGGGACAATTTCACAAGAGCATGCAAAATGTATGATTCTAAATTGTATTTGCAGCAGTCGTATAGCTACACAACAACAGCATATTTATTATTAATTGAAGAACCTGTAGCTCTTTACTTTTCATAACTGGAAGTGAGTAATTAGGATTGGAATACTGTGTTAGTGGCTATTTCCATTACTGAGAAAACTCTTAGATACAGTGAAATATGTACATGGGAAATCAATCTGGGGCAGAGTAACATAATAAAATTGTGCGGGCTATTTTGTAAAGTGAACATGCTGTTGCATACTTTTTGTTAGATGCAGCAAGAAAACACTGTAATGGTGAGAAATCCGATTACATATTGTAAACCCCATAGTGTTCCCTTCAATTGGTGCTCTCCTTTAACTTAGATTAGATCATATCTCGCTTATTAATTTCTCCGATGAGGAGATTTGGTGTTTTGCTGAGTAATGCCGCTGTTGTCCAAATGGACAGAGCGCAATAACAGAAGGAAGACAGATGAGCAATGAAAGAGAGCAATTGTATTTCCTCTTTATAATATAGCTTTTAAACTTTTAGCTGATTCGAACATCCCCCTCTTCTGTCTCACTGCAGCAGGAGGAGGGGGTGAGGAGAGAGTGATAGATGGACCCACAGATCGTCGTTTAAAGCAAAAGCCAGTGCAGAGAAAGCTGCTGTTTAGGTCGTAACTGTTAAGACTGTTTACCAACGCTGCGCTTCCCATTTGTCGTTGACTGATTGTCGATTCACTGCCCCCACAGAATTATATCCATTTCTCTTTGGTATGCAGCACTGTGGCTCCTAACAAAAATGTATTAGTTTATAATAGACTCCTTTTATGCTTGTGCGTGTGCCTTTGTGTGTGTTCACGTGTTCCTAAGCGGGCGTGTGTTTCTGTTTATGTGTGTGTTTGCGTAATTAATTGGAGATTTCTGGGTCTATTCAGGAACACCTGACCTCTGACCTTCTTAACAAGTAGCAGCTCCGCCCCCCTCTGGCCCTGAGTCTCTCAATCTCACACTGTGTTAAAGGAATTAGTCACACACTTAACCACGCACACCCTGCCCATTGTTAAGTGACTCCTAAAGTGTGTCAAAGAGGTTTCATGGTTGTCTTAAACAGCTCTCGTCTCCCTCCCAGGCAGCAGGCATGCTCAGGTTCACCACACAAACCCCTCTTGACCCTTAAAAACAAACGAATGGCTCCTGTTAAACTCTGCACACACAGCAAACAGTGAATGTTGGTCCCAATGCAGTGGCTCTAATGTCCACTTTTCTGTCCCTTTCACAAAAGTAAAAACCCATCGAAACCAAAATAACACATATACCTATTTTCCCTTTATTTAAATAACATCGTCAATAACCATTGTGCAGGAAACATAAGGCTGATGAAGTATATACGCACCTTTTACACTCTTCTTTCATTTCATAAGTCAGTTCCATAGAATTTAATTTCTTTCCCCGCCATAATCCACTCAGTGCTTTCCAGAGGAAACACAATAAAACAATTATCAAAGAATAATAACAGGCTTCACAGTCTGTCGATGAAGTGTACTGGCCTAAGTTTACATATTAAACTCTGTGCACTTGTTTGTTCCCGTATTGATTTGTCTAACTATCCACAGATAGTGGCACCTTAAATACTGAGGCTGCACGGGTTTTCAGCAGATGTAGATCTGACCTCCTGAAGCCTCCTTACACAGAGATGTCACTGATTTCCTTTTGGAAGCTAAATGTAGCCTTTTTTTTTTTTTAGATGTTATCTGCTCCTTTTCGGTGCCTTCAAATGCTCAGAACAGTTACAGAACAGTGCCATCGTATTAAGAAATTTCTTCTACCAAACATACAAACTATAAGGTGATACTGGAGCATTTAAAGCTGCAATACATAACATTTCTAGATCAGAATTTCTATGTTATATTGTAATTTTTTGTTGACTTTTGTACTTATTATAACATATATTTGCAACAATGTTCAAATTCAGAGAAATTTGGTCGTCTCTAATTGCCATCATTGCACCTTTTTCTAACATCAGTGTTGATATTTAACATGACTTGTTGCTATTTCATTGGAAGTAAATGACATAACGGACATGTGACTAAAACTTTAATACAGTACTGCGCCTGTAAACACGACTTCTGCCTGAGTCACGTCAGAGAGATTTTCATCTGCAATGGTGGTGAAAACAACGACTCCCAACATCGCACACTACTTCGCAACGTGTTTTTATTACAGTTTTTCTCGATTGCTGAGACACGTTGCTCCAGTTCCCAAAACTCTAAACACAAATGCATCACTGCAAACTCATCTACACACGCTTCAGATTTTCACATCAAAACTAAACTCTGCCTTCACATCACACAAAAGCCAACAAATACACAAACACTACACAACAGTCTCTACACACGGGTAAAAAAAAAACTGCCCTAAAACCCTATTACTGCAATGAATCATGGTGAAATTTTGAATTCAAAATGTTGAATTCCTCAGTGTGCTGCACTCAAATGAACAGAAATTGAGCAAAAAAAAAGTACTGTAAAAATATGCAATCTGTGAGAATACAGTAGTGAAAAGCCCTTTACCATGTATACCAATTAAAAAAAACTGTTTATACAAAAAGAAAGAAATCACATTTATTCCGCCTTAGTGTCCAGTCTCTGGTCTGGATCAGATTCTCAGATTCTCATCGACATGACCGGTGATGTTAGATCTACAGGCAGAGTCCAGCACTGTTTTGATAATTGGAGTATACATTGGGATATGGAAATGTGTCTTAGCAACTGGGAAAAAAAGAAAAAGATTAGATTATACAAAATAATTTTCGTTGTGTTTACCGAAACAGCTCTCCACAGTTACAGTACGGAGCAGTTTGTAAATGATCAACCTTTTTTCCTCTCTGACGATGTGGATTATTGAGGCTTCACTCTTTGTCCAGCTTCCCGTATTGACATTCCATTGACACGTGAACATGAGTTACATGAATCTCCCGGGGAACCTTTTTTTTTCTCTTTGCCTCTTCTTCTTCCTCTACCTTCCTGTCTTTGTGGATCCAAAACAAGCAAAGTGGCCCATGTGTCTTTTATCTGAGGTTCTGATTTCTGTGATAACAATTGTGACTCATAGTGTTTCCACATAAGGAATTGTGTGATGACTGTGTTTGAGTTGCGATGACTTGAGTTAATGATATTGAGTGCGAGTGGTTTGTAAATCTGAACGTGGTGCCGACAGTGATAAATGAAGGGTTTCTGTTTCGAGTGTTGAGTCAAAAGTTCAACAAATTTGATTCATGCGTGAATAGCAGAGTTTGGGGAAATGTGTCTTTCGATAGATGCCATTATGGTTTGGGAAAATAACCAGTAATACTGTTTAAACAAATACTATAAGAAGGTTTGTCTGTTTGTCCCTATTCCATTTTTAAATCAATCAGACTGATTTATACACATACATAGATTTTGATAACTGAGATGCTGCTGATGCAAGGATATCATTGAACTTGGTTCTTGTTGTTTTGAATGAGAGACTTCTAGCACTCGAAATTACGTACTGTGAGTTTAAGCAGGTCTTCAGCTGTAGTTTAGCTGAAGATCATGAATGCTCACATAGTAAGGGTTTATATTATGTAAGAGGCAGGGTACATCAGTGTTTTTTTTTGTTTTTTTTGCTGAAGTAATGGCTTGAGACCCATTATGAGTGCCATGTGAGTTTGTTTCTTTTTTCATATTTTCCACAAGATAACAACAAGAGAAGTAAACGCTTATTCCGCTTTTTCCGTTAAATCAACACAAATTCTCTCTGTGTGCATGCATGGACATACGTGCATGTACACCAAAGTATGATTGTGTGAATTTCTGATAACCACACACAGCTGATCCCAGTGATTGAAAGTGTCTGCCGATTATTGATTTCCCACAGAGAAGTTGCTAAAAGTCTCGCAGCTAATCCTGGCGGGCTGAACACGCTATAGATAATGACGTGTAATGAGCTAATGACTTGCTGAAATATTTAGTAGAGCCTCAATAAGGTTGCACTATTAGAGGTGGGAGAGGTCATTAGAGGACCGTCTGAGGGACGGCCCTTCGATTAGTAACACCCAGGGTCCTCTTCTCTGTCAGTGCTCAGAGCTGCAGCAGCACACACATCCATACAGGTACATGCATGGACAAACACATACACAGACACATCATGTACATACACACGCTCATGGTCAAACATAAAAAAAAAAAAGAGAACGGCCAAAAAAAGCATGGCTGTTAGTATTAGGAGTTGGACCATTGATCGGTCAGCTTTTAAGAGAGTGACCTTTTGCAGAGGGCTCCACTGGCCTTGATAAATCTGATCTGGGGGCCATCTGTGTCTGGGTGGGAGCAGCTTCTGTAGGATGGGACCCCAGAGAGGAGAGGAGAGGAGAGGAGAGGAGAGGAGAGGAGAGGAGAGGAGAGGAGAG
>JAPQRN010000018.1:13616912-13628483 GCA_037367275.1 Coranthus polyacanthus
AAAAGGAAAAAAAGAAAAATCTTCAAAAATTCAAAGGTCTGTAGTATCTTTATTAAGGACACTTTCAGGTACCTTTTGTCATAAAAAACGTTATTCAGTTTCGTAAAAACCACTATCATTTATTTTGCTTTGCTTTGCAGAGGTATGCATTCATTCAGATACAACCGAGTCGAAACTGAATGAAAAACTGTCTGTAAAGGGAGTGAAACGCGGCCGCGTACAAAACAAAAGAAAAGCCATTAGTGTTTGTGCTGTATGTTGTGCAACAATAACTGAAATGAACGTCTTGGTGCATGATAGCTCCGAAACATTTGGTTACATTCTGCAGCGTTTCCCATTCCCCCAGGAGGGTCGTCCTGCCTGATTGGCTGATCGGTCGGGAGACCGCCATATGTCAGTAACTGTTTTTAGAAACAGGTTGCCCTCCAATACCTTGATGTAAACATCATTCCTAAATAAAACCAGCTCCAGCTTTGATAAGAAAAAAAACAACCCCTCCTCATACTTTCCCTGCGCTCTCTCTGCAGTCTTTTACCATGTTTTCTGTCAGGTTGATGTCTACTTCATGTAATAATCTTAAACACATTTGACAGTCTCCACTCTTCACTCTATGAATTTTATGTTTTTTGCTACATCGTGATGTTCACCTCTACTCTTTCTGCGTAGTTTTGTGTAAGACAAAGGCTTGTAAAGACCTGAATCTGTTCATTCCATTTAAGCAGTTATTTGTATCCCCTTGTCACGACAGATTTGATTCTATTTATAACCTGATAAATGTAAATAATTGTTCAAAACGTGCCCCGTAACTCTACATTTATTATTTTATTTTGGCTCACATGTTTTGACCAAATCCACGGCAAAGACCTGCTGAGGGATGTCAAAGTGTGAGAGCAAATTACACCTTCTGTTCTTCTCACTCACCGCATGCATCTACTCTAAACAACATGAAAGTGGACCGAATCTGCTGTTTACATGTTTACGTGAGAGTTACACAAAGATAGAAAACATCTCCATTTTAACCTTGCACTATTGTTGCCTTTAAGTGTTTTCCAACTATTGTAAATGCGATATCCAGTGTATGCACCACTATCCACTTGCCTTAGTGAAAAATCAAATAGATTTAAGTCACAAGGGCAACTTTCTCTGTTTTTTGTCTCCCACTGTCAGTGTATGCATGTGTTGACGTGTGTACTTGCATGGCGGCAGCCTGCTAGGCTGAGACTGCTGTTGGTGATGGGGGACATTGATTTTTTTTCTCCCCCCTCTGTTTTCTCTGGGATTTTGACAGAATCATAGCACCATGGAAACAAAGAAACTGCTTTGTGACAGAGGAAAACCTTTCATTTCAGCTGAAGTGAATGGCGGCTTGCTGCTGATAACAGCATGGGTAATCACACACACATACACACACGCGCGCACACACACACACACATAAGGTACCACAAAGTACTCACATATAAGGTTAAGGTATGATTGCTACACGTGATTGTGAAAATAAACAACTCAAAGGTCCCTTTTCACTGAGCTGCAGCTCAGACATACAATCGCAGCTAATACCAGCCTCTACAGGAATAAATGTCAGCAGAAGGGTTATTTCTTATCGCATGTCTTACAGATGCATATTATGGTCTACCTTTTTTTCATACATCATTATAATTTGAACTTAAGAAATTGTGAAGGTTTTTGTAGGACTCATTCAGAAAACTATGCTGCGCAGCTCCAACATTATGAGAAATGAACTTTTGAATGCAGAATGCAAAGAATGTCAGGCAACCTTTTTACAAAAAGTTTATCTATTGCTGTACATTTTGGGCTTAACAGACGCAAATCCCAGAATCTAAAATATTTTGACCATCTGACGTGGCTTTAATGAATAGCTTGATTCCTTAATTTTGCATGTGCATTTTTGCATCTAGTTCCAACTGAAAAAATGGGCCCTTTTTCCCGCTGCATTTAGAAACCGGCCTTTGACGGTGTCAGAAAGTATGAAGTGATTCAGTGAACTCATCTGATGTTTGTCCCTTTATTACTGCCAGAGAGTGATGGGTAGTTTGGATTTTTCATTTGACCTGTTTGTTTCAGGGTAGATATCTCAGATAAATGCCTAAATTGTAAAATCTGATTGTACACTGAGAACAGTTTGGTTACAGTACAATGAGACAATTATGCAGTATTGTGTTAAGCTTACTGTAGTCTAACAAAGCATCTGGAAAAACAACATCCTAATAGATTGCATGCAATACGAATA
Organism: Coranthus polyacanthus; assembly: GCA_037367275.1. NCBI lineage: Eukaryota > Metazoa > Chordata > Actinopteri > Kurtiformes > Apogonidae > Coranthus > Coranthus polyacanthus. The sequence goes on from JAPQRN010000018.1 coordinate 13,619,161, forward strand.
GTGAAAGTCCAGAGTCAGATTGCTCTTCATTAAACGATTTGACCCCAAAATATTAGATTTCAGAGATTCTATTGCATTTAGCATCTTTTCTATCATTATTGGGATGACGAGGGATCAAATCGATTCTGTGTCAAATTAACTTGAAGAACACCAGACTGCCAGGCTTTACTTGTGTGTGTCTGTTTGTGCGTCTTCATGTATGTATGTGTGTGCGAGCGCGTGTGTGCAGTATTTTTGTAGATGTGTTTAGGTGCATTTAAATCAAATTAGTGTCTATGTGGAGGCATGTTTGTGTTCATCTGTGATGGTGAGTGTGTGTATGTGTGCGTCTGCGTATGTGTGCGTGCGTGTGTGTGTGCACGTCTGTGTGTGTCTGCTGCAGCATGCTGAGTTTGTCTCTATTGAGCTGTTGGTGTAATCTGAACAGCTCTACTGAGAGGCTCCTGAACCTGAACCAGAACAGACGGACGTGGTCAGTGGTCACTGAGAAGACGGAATAGTTAAAGGGACAATCTGTTCAAAAACATAACTCACCCTGCAGAGGTTACAAAGGCAGAACTGGTTAGAAGTTGCTTTTCCCATCAGGCTGCCTCTTGAGAAAAGCCTGCACGATGTTGAGCTCCCTAAATCCTCACCGGTCTGCTTGAAAGGAGTGAATTTACACAACTGCACTGCATGATAAAAGAGTGGGACTAAAAAACTTTGCTGGGTAAATAAATGTACAGATATAGATCATTTCTAAGACTGTTAATTTGTAATGGTTCCAAGGACACTTTTTGTATTTGTATTTATTGATAAGTTCAGACATTGTAGCATTTCAATAAAGCATGTTTGGAGTAAAAGCTCAATATGTTTATGTTATGAAATGATGCACAACACCTTTATAAAAGTGAAATTCTTAAAGCCTTCTGCACGCAGTGTTTACACAGTGATCTTTGGATTCAATATGTATTTTACGTATGTATTATACATTTTAGGAAAATGCTACATTTAACAGCACTTACAATGCAACAAATGACAAAAATTCTGAATCCACACATGCTAAAATCTTGACCAACATGAACACGATATACCTTGTATTTAGACGGTGCATTGTGAATTCATCCTGAAGGAAGGTCTGGACAGCATTTGGTGTTTTGATGTGCATTCGCTGCATCTCTCTGCCCTGGCCTTTCGAGGATGACTCGTCTCATCCGAAGCCACTCACAACTAAATGTCCCATCTGGTAACATTTCCACGTTTCTCCGCCTTAAATCAATAGCAATAATTTTCCTAAGACCCTGATGCGTGCGCACACACACACACACACACACACACACACACACACACACACTCCCACGCACACACAAAACACAAGGACACATCCTTAGATCCGCTTCTCTTTGTTTCAGCTGCCATTTAATTTGATTGCCGTCTGTGTATCTCTGTCCGTAGAGCACTTGTTTTGAATGCACACTTCAGCTTGAAACAAAACAATATGCTTGTTCCTTGATGCGCCACATATCCTTCTCATATTCTCATCTCAAATAAATTCATTGATTGGTTCCCTTCCAATACTGTTGATTTGTGGTTCTCTTTTTTAGCGTTTCGGCTTTCCTACACATCCATCGACCAGTGCAATGCTGCAGATGCAGGGAAGCCGAGACACACATGGACCAGTCTCCATTTTAGTTTGTTCCAGCTGCAGGTTGGGCTCTGTGATGGCCGACACTCTGCTTCGAGGTGCAATGTATCGTTGCAGCTTCTCTGCACATGCATGATAACAAGCAAGAATGAATATACTCTCTTTCGCTCTCTCACACACTTGCACGTACATATGCAAACACACTTCGCTGAGCACCGTGATTGATTCAGGTCCGATGGAGCCGAGGTAATGGTGAGTGATGCTTCGTTATTAATGTATCCAGATGAGATAATTACTCAGCCCTTCTGCTCCTCTGCTGGTCAGCCAGTTAGTTAAACACGCGTCAGGGATTATGATGTCAGCCAGATTAAATGATCAATTACACACACATGGCAAAGTGCACACTCCCTCACTCTCTCTCTCTCTCTCTCGCTCTAAAAATTCACACACAAACACACACATGCATGCAAACATAAGCGAGATATGAACGCGTGTGGATAATGCTTGTGTGTGCGTGCATACTGTATGTGTGCGTGTTGGTCAGTGGCCGGTTGGTTGGGGGCCCTGGCTTTTGACCCTGAGCTCAGGGGTCAGGCAGCAGACGGCCGGCCAGCTGGACATTTCCATCTCAAAGACCCTGAGGACCCCTCAGCTCTCTTGCACACACTGAGTACCTCAAAGATCCCCTCCCTCCTTTTACTTGTATCTCATTTTCTCCTGCTGTGGATGGTTGGATGGTTTATGAGTGTGGAGAAGCTGCAGCCATTCATTTCTCCCTAACTGGGGGTCTAATGGAGAGGTCTACACTGGAAACCTGAGCTCTTACTGAGTAATGAGCCGCCCTTTACTGTCCAGTGTGTGTGTGTGTGTGTGTGTGCAGCCTGTGTGTGTTTTTTCCGTACGCGTATGTGTGTGTGCACTGCCCAGCCGGCTCTGTGCGGCCAGGCTCTGACCCTGTAAATGATGTCTCTCCTCCCCTCATCCACAGTGGCTCTTTACTGCTAATAACCTCTGATCAGATCTTAGATGGCAGAGCCCTCCACCAGGCCTGGACTACCTCCAGCCCAGAGCCTGCTAATACGCTCCAATCAACCGTGGGCTTCTCTATTGGAGGTTGATACGCAGGGATCCGTGGCAGGGACGGGTCACGCCCAGCGCCCCCACATAGCCCCACCGAAGCCCTGCCGACTACCTCTGCCATTTTTAAAGGAGTGGAGGGGCTGAGAGGAGGCATGGCAGCGGTGTATGGGGGAGGGACCGGGAGCCAGCCACTTCTCCACAGTCTAATGTAGTTAGGGCAGGGCCGATCAGTCATCCCGACCAATACTAACCATGTCGCTGGGCCTCTCCTCCCATCTTCTATACACAGGAGCCACAGAGAGCAGCACTGTACATTTACCTGCAATTAGATTTGCCCGAGTATCCTGCTGGGAGTGATGGAGGCCCCCAAGACCCGAAGATGGCAACGTCTCTTTCTCTTTATGTGTGTGTGTATTTGTGTCATATCGATACATATATGTGCATTTTTAAACATACGTCTGCAACCTAGTCACCAGAAAAAAATATTGCCATTATTAATATTGCCCCATTGAGGTCCATACAATCTCAATGTTACTGAACTAAAAATGTTTCATGAACGTTATCGTGTTGTAACAGCTACGCTAGTCTGACTGACTGAAAGTAATCTCTTGAAGCATCGTCCTCCCCTTCCGCTATCTGCATGTAAACACTCGTTGCCAAAGCCCCATCACTGCAAGTTGGGTTCAACGCTGCCCAAGATGACTGTGATTGGTTTAAAGGAATGCAAACAAGTTTTTAAGTTTTTCCCCTCTGTGTGGAGATAGGTCTGGCTATGCGAGAACAGTGCTCCAGTACCTTGTTGCCTTTCCTCAATAGGCAGGAGGTGCGTTCAGCGACTGGTGTTTGCATCCCAACTTGCACGTTTTTAGGTTAAGCAATAAAAGCACTTTGGTTTGGATTAGGAAAAGATCCCATCTTGGTTTAATATTAAAAGATACACTGTGAGTCATTATTCATCACATCTTTTCAGACTCTTTCTGTCCAGGGATCTTTCCCTAAACCTAACCATAAAAAGTTTAATAGTGCTGTTGTTTATGAGAGACACGGTTGTTGTTATAGCCTCATTCTGTTCCCTCAAAAAAGCCCTGTGAGCAGTTAAAATGTTGATATACGCGCATCTTGGAATACTGATACGAAAAGTATTTTTAGTTCAGATACATAAACATGGTAAAATGGAAACATTTTTATTCTGGCAACTGGGTTGATGTCTGTACTTAAATGTGTTTTTGTCAGTGTGTTACAGCAGTTTGACGCTGGCATTTACTGTGCAGTCTACATTTTTTTAACAGTTATGGATTTATGTCTGTGTGTCCATTTACTTTTTTTGCCCTTTTGTGCGTGTATGTGTGAGTGTGCTTCAGTAACATATTAAGGACGAGCGCTGCTTGGTGATAGCCCAGTAGTGTTTGCCTGGCCCTTTGCTTAGGTGGTAGATGGATAATGATTTAACCATTGAAGATTAGTGATCAGATGAATACAATGGAGAGGCTGATAACCGCCTCTGTCTATTTACTCAGTTCCTGCTGTGAACTGTCTCACACACACACACCACCACACACATACATACATAGCCTACTTAAACATGTGTTTAATTCCATGTTGCTGACCTCGGTGTTGAATTAAATGTAAGCATGCACACGACAGGACATCCTTAACTTAAAGAGAGGGCTCCGTCCTGGTCAGTGGTTTTCAGCAGAGTGTGTGCGAGTGTGTGCACTTGTATGACGGACTGTGTGAACCTGTGCTGTGTAAACACCTCCGCAGTTTCGGAGGGAGGCTCTCTGCCTCGTCAGAATGCGCACACACAGATTCCATTCCCTCGTCCCTGAACCTCCTCCCATCATCTCTCCTCTCCAAACGTTCCTTTCTTCACCTCCACCCCCTCCTCTTCCTCCTCCCGCTTTTTTTTCTCTGTGATTTACAGCTCCTGGCCCCTCCCCACACCTCGACAGCACATTAAGAGCATTTAAACTGTGGCCGTTACTAAACAGGGGTCTTTATGGAGACAGTCCACACATCTAAAGCCCATTACAGCTACATCAAAGCGGGATAACAATGACTAATGAACAATAGATATCATGAGAGACTGTGCCAAATCAGTATTCAGTGTTAAAAAGAGGGTGTGTGTTTGTGTGTGGTGGACAATCATAGCTCCATTTTTTTTTTTTTTTTAAATCATAAAACGCGTGTCTGTTTGTGTGTGTCTCATGTGCCTCATGAACACATTAATAAGGTTTTACTTGTGCGTCAGGTCAATAATTGAATCTGTCAGCATGCTTAAATTGTTTATGAGTGTATCTGCAACTGTGCTGGTATTTATAACTTAGGTATGCATACATTTCTGAGCATAAAGCTAATTCTGTACTGAATGTATAAGCACTGTCCAGTGACATTAGGGATCGACCGATGCTTTTTTTCAGAGCCAATAGAGATACCAATTATTAGTAATCAAGGAGGCCGATAATCAATACGTGAGACTGATTTCCAGTACGAATGAATCTTGATGCTAACCTTTGGAATAACTTCAACGCAAAACATCTCTGAAATGCCTTTAAGATGACTGTCAAATCAAATAAAGAAAGTGCAGCGTGCAGAGTTATTATAAATGAATTGAAGTAAACAAATAATTTTATTTTTATTTTCACCGTTGATTGGCTATTACTCATGACGTGTAAACAGATAGTGTGGATATCAGTCAGAACAAAACAGATACCAGTAATTGCACAAATGTGAATATCGCATCCAATAATTGGTTGGAGCTGATAATCCCTAATGGCGTTAGTCACAATGTTATCATTACCAAACATGTCATTTAAAGATCATTTTCATCCAAAGACTACCGTGAGTACATATAGTCTTATCTCAGATTAACACAGTGGGATCCAGACCCTTTAAAATCCTCAAACTCCAACTGGCATCTCTAGTGCTGTACTCTGCCAGTTGACCCAAACAGGACCACCTGCATCTCCTCCTCTCTAGTTGAGGCTCTGAGCTCTTACAAGTGCAGTGGTATTTTGAAGGCTTTGCCCTGTGCTACAGGTGCTGAATTGAGAAGGTGGAAGTGGCGTCCGTAATCCCATAATGGCAGGTACATGATGACAGGGGAACCCGTGTAATCCTCTTTCAGATGCAGCTATCATTGTCCTTACCGCAGCCACTTTCCCTACTAATCCCTCCACCTGTCCCCCCACAACCCCTAAACACACACATGCACACCCAAATAAGAAGCACTACATCATATACTCTGCCCACAATGTGATAAATGATTATGATGAGTGAATACTTAGCAACCAAAGTAAATGTACAAACCTCATAACTCACTTACAATATATTTTACAGAATTTCACACTAGCACAAGTGCAAACCTGTCCACAGATTTTCACCTGCGTGTGAATGGTTTCCCTGTGTTTTGCTGCTTTTATGGAGGCACTCGCTCCTCTTTCAGAGTCCTCACAGAGAAGCGTTTGTCACCCCAGCATCTTCCTCTCAGAGAGATGTTCTGTTTAGCATATATGTTTGAAGTCTGCTTACCTAATTATTGTTGTTTCATTGTCATTTCTCCATTAGTGTAATTCTATTATTGTTTTTTTTTTTCTCTGTGCCAAGATCTATTGCATGTCTACGAGTCTTCAGAGAACAATCATTATTGAAGTCAAGGGTCTAAGGATAGAAAGTGCTGTAGCTGCACAGATTTCTTTATGATTTGTAATTTTGGACTATATAAATAAACTTGGTTGAATATAGCCACGTATAAGAAAGCCCTGGTTGGAATTCAACAAAAGTCAGTACAAATGGATGTTACTGTTTTACTTTGATGTTCAGGTTCCGTGACTTACAGGTTTGCATGTTGATTTTCCTTTGAAGAGAGTCTTTTTAAAATATGGCAGTGAAAATACAGGGTAATGACTATGTCGACGTTAAAGAGGAAGATACAATAAGAACGTTTCGTATGAAAGTGCAGCAGCCACAGTAAAGGAAGTTTAATCTCGTACGTAAAGGTTTGAAACACTGAAACACACCATAACTGTCTTTGCTTCTCACTCCCAGTGATGTACACACCAAAGTTTTTACAGACACACACATGGCAGCAGATCCTATTGTGCACAGTGGTAAGCCGCTCACAGCCATACACACACACACAAAGGAGAGGACAGTCTCTTGTTGACATAAAATATATAATCCTTCCCCTTTCTGAGATATAGATTTTCAGGCACAAGTAAAGGACAGGAATCCTTGACCTAACCACTGAGTGCCTTGTTAAATCTGCACACACTGAGCTCCACGCACACATCACTTTTAACAGGTGCAACCTAGTTATTAAATATAGCACTTCCTAGTGCGAGTGGCTAAAAGGATCACAAATGATCAAGAGGGACACTGTTCAAAGCATTATTAAAGTTTAAACAGCAATATCCACTTGTGGGCATTTCGGCTTCATAGGACACTTTACACTACTGCTGTAGCAAAGAAATCTCCTTTATTTATTTTATAATGAGCTTTTAAGCAATTTCTATGCAATCTTCGTTATGTTACATAAATAAATAAAAATAACTATGGCACACAATACAGATAAAAGCTTATCTTATCTGCAGAACATTTGATTTTATACTTCTACCACTGGGTAAAAGACATATCTGGATAGTAGCTTGAAGAAATATACATACATGAAACATATCACGTTGAAGTATCACAGCAGGAAAAATAATAAAATGCATGTCACATCACTTAAAGTAAAGCTCAAAAAGCACATATGCATTTTAAAGATAATATAAAATTAACTATTAATTTTACTAATTAATAAACCTTTTACATTAGTATTATGAGTCCTGTCATCACTGCCTGTGAAAGACAAATGTTTTATGTCCACACAACTTAACCAGCAAATACAGTTTAATATAGGCCACACACGGTATATTGCACAACAAATGAAAAATGCTGAAAAGGCTTGGAACTGCAGCATCTTAAAAGTGTGTAATAGAAAACATGTACCTTGGCTCGTTGCATCTGGGGTTTTTTTTTTTAACTCTAAATGTAACGAATCTCAGTTTATTTGTTTAAAGGTGGAATTCTGTAAATGCATGTACTGTATCTGGGATTTAGTTTATCTGGACAAAACCATAAACCTTTTTCATTTACCTTTTAATCTCATCCTCAGTGCAAGCACACTGACCACAGAGCCCTCAGGCCAACGGGTCTCTGACCCTTCACCCCTGACCCCTCAGCTGGTCAAACTCTAACCCTGGGACAGATGGATAACGGACTCTATGCTTTATCTCCTCCTGACCACACTCTCCTTCTCCCTGCCCTTGCTGTAGCCTTTGCTTTCACCTCTTGTTGCCCTTCCTCTCTTTGCCTTCATCTCTCCTGTCCTACTCTTGATTGACTAAAGGCACATTTTCACTCCCGTCTTCACCTTTTCTTCCTCCTACACTTGTCTCTCCTCCTGCTTTTATATTTTTAGCCCATCATCTGTTATACTTTATCCTTCTTATCCCCCCCCTCTGATCCAACCTTAGAGTCATTTCTTGTTTTTATTAGAATTTTAAGTTGAATCTGTATTATAGGAAGATGACATTATGAGAGTATGATTAAAAAGAGAAGTGTCTCTGAACATACGACAACCTAGGTTATTCAAACCAAATGACTATAGTCTTGTAACTGTGATTTCATCGCACCACTCAGAATTAACTAATCTAATTCATGTTGGAATAAGTGAGGACATGTTTTTTGTCAGCAAAATGTAAAAATTGGGGCATAATGCCAGAAATACTGTGATTACAGACAATATTGCACTTGCCCAAAAGCATAACTTCAATATTAAGAGAAATACATCAATTCAAATTATTAATATTTGTGTTAGATTATACATGATGTTGACTGTGATTGTGTACGTCTTGATTAAGCATCATCTACATCCCCCTGCGTACCTTAATTTATATTTTGTTTATGCTGCAAAAGAACATTTTAGTTACATCTCAATAACAGTGAAGTATTTTCACTACTCTGTGTGTGTGTGTGTGTTAATATATGGGATCATTATAAACATTTATGCAGCAAAGGAGCCTCTCGTGCCAAAGGGGCTGACGCTCAGGCGGATCGAACCTTTCGATTGATACTGAAACAATTTGCATACTGATTCTCTTTCAGTGCGCACGGATCCATAACAACACCGGCTAGCTATTCAAATGCGCCTGCATCGAGAAAAGCACGGAGAGAAGCACGGCACCGGGGCTGGAAAACAGATGCTTTTTTGCAGGACGGATAATTTGAGATTGTAAACGGACGCATGCAGCGGCTAAGGATGTTTACCTCGTTCGGGATTTGAGACTCTGGCTGCTCTGAAGAAAAACTGGAAGCCGGAGGAGCCGGACGAGGAGGACGAGGGAGAGGGTGGGACGAGTAAAACACGCGAAGGAGACGCGCAAGAATGAGAGCGCCTTCTCCGCTTTGCAACTCATATGTTGGAGTTAAAGACTTTGTGTAAATTGATGGTCAAGCTCTGTCGTTTTGTCTGCTGGTGTATGGGAGTGAGCGGGGAGGCTGTTAAAGATGCATGACAGACTAGGATCCTGCGGTAAAGTCGGGGGATACAGCGTGAGCGTGTGTGTGAGTGTGTGTG
>JAPQRN010000018.1:13667404-13686834 GCA_037367275.1 Coranthus polyacanthus
CTGACTGTACAGATTGAGAGGGTGAAATCCTCTTCAGGTTTTAAGTTCTGTTATCAGACACCACACATCTTTAGTTGCAGAGAGTGTTATGTAAGCCATCACTTCAATCAGGCTCACACAGCAGACCTACACACTGTATTTTTTATTTTTTTGTATTGTAAGAAGACTACCAGTCCATTTTGTGAGGCTGTACTTAGTCACAGCAGTGCTTCAAGCTAAATGCGAACATTAGCAAGTTAATAATCACAATGACTATGCCAACTTGATGTCTCATAGGAAAAATGTTCACCATCAGTGCTAAGCATGTTAGCTTAGTTGCTTATTAGCTCTAAAGATAAAATAGGCTACAGCTGAGGCTGATGGGAATTTTATTTAATTTTTTCCCCCAAAATGAAATAACTTCTTTGACAGTTTCTACTTCATGATTGTGTGTACAAACCATTCAATAGAAGCGAACACATTTTAGTTTTAACCAGTCTGAAAATCCACACTGTTTTTTTAATAGAATACAGAAATCTATTTATATTCTGTCAAAACATGCACTGCTCTGCATAATTCTGTCTAATTATGTGTATCGTACTAAATTCAAAAAGACCAGCTAATATGGGCCCGTAGATATCCACAGAGCAATAACTGATGAATCCCAAATGTGGGTCTTCTTTTAATGTAATGAAATCACGATTGCACAAACACACAGCCTGTGTTAACAAAGGACACCTCAGGGACTCATTGTGGTAGAGTTAAGCACATTGTTTATTAACAACAGTGTGAGGTTAGCTTAATTTGAGACTCATCACAACTATCTTCTTTCCTTTTCTCCATTGTCTCATCTCTTTCAGTCCAACAGCTGGCCTCAATATTGAATGAACTGCTTCATCCTCTCACCAAACCAGCTGACAGTCAGTCTGTCCTGTTGAACTGGGTTAAGGTTCTTTTCCCCTACTTACTGAGATGCTTTTAGTAGTAAGATATTTATTTTTAAAGCATGAATGACTTACTGTTAACAAATGCCTCTGTTGAATCAGAGTCAACAGAAGTCATTCAGTAAGGTCTGACTTAGAGTTAATGTGTATTTTGCCATGGCCCTGTTGAAACTTTGGCCTTGTGCGTCCCGGGCGGTTAATTCCGGTGACCAACCACCCTGGTCTGCTTGTGACACAACTGACACACTTTTCATATGGCCATGGAAATACGCTGCTCAAGTTGCTCAATTTGGACACCCCTTTCAGGAGCGGTCAAAGGCTTGCATTCGCGTTTGACAGGGTCGCTCTGGTTACCAAGAGACGCTAGTTTGTCCTACTGCCCTGGTGTCCAATACCCACAAGTGGTCAGCTTGCAGAATTAAAATACTATAGCAGAAATGTATTGTTAGATGCGGCACTTTGTCAAATTAAAATGTTGAAGCTGAATTTAAAATGAGTTTGCACTGTATGTGTTGTTAAGGCAGGTCTGTGGTTGGCTGGACTGGGGCTGAGTAATTCCCACTTTGCCCACTGTAGTCACTCCATGTCCTGTTACATAACTGGTATTAGTTAGACAATGAGTTTGCAAAGGGCTACTCTTGTCTGAATAAGAGGTGCTTAGGGGGCCCGGCTGCAGTACATGCATGTGGGGCAGTTTGGGTCAACAAGGGCACTGTGGAGAGCACAACAAACCACAGGTGACTGCTTTTAGAATTTTCTTTTATCATAAAAGACAGAAGGCAATAAGGAAGAGGTGTTTCCTAACTACCATGTCCCCATTAGATTTGAAGGGGCATTTTTGTGGTCAGTAACAGGTCTATGTACTGTAGGTTTTCATCACATTTGAAGCCTACAACCTTCTGATTTCAGCTCCTGGGTGGTTAAAGGTGTTCTAATAACTGAAGTCATCTGGCTAAGTGTGTGGCTGGTATTTAATCCTGCAGGCTTCTGACACTCCTTCAACCATGGTTACCTAACCCATATAGACTTCCATTGTTAATGGCGTTTATTCTTACAATATTGAACTAACACTGTAAGAAGGCTAAGTAGTTTATATGAGATTTGTGTGTATGTACACAAAAATGTTGACTTCAATTTAAAAAGTTTAATCTAGATGATCATACATTAGAAAACATATAATTTGGTTTATTTGTATGGAAGTGTATCCCCTTTGATAGCCAAGTGAAACAATGTGTTTCATAGCTTTTACATGGCATGATTCCACATCTTTTGTCTGAATACTTACGTCTCATGATGAAAAGTTTTTCCCAGTGGCTCAGAGCTTGTTTACCATTTGACATCTTTACCGTATCTGAGTTGCTCCGCTGCTAAACAATAGCTTGGTTTATGGCAGACAATAATGGGTGTGTGTGAGAGAGAGAGAGAGAGAGGGCAAGGTGGTGTTGTGTCAGTCTGCGTCGAGTGTGTGTTTGTTTGTTAACAGTGGGAGAGCAATAGCAGCTGAGTTCACAAAACAGAAGAAGAGTTCTGCTCAGCTGGAACTGTACTAACAGCCCTCAGCCAATCAGGGCCTGTTGCTATGTGTGCTGTGAATCTGCCCCTTTGTGTTGCAGAGGGGGAGAGAGGAACACGCACACACATCATAGAGTTTTGAGGAATCATCACAATAAATCAAGTAGGAGGAGGCCGCAAAAGTTTTCCAGCAGGCAAACTCTAAAAACAGCCTGTTTGTTTTTTTGGTACTTGGTAGTGTAGTTGTTGACTGACTAGGCCTAATCAACATATAATGATGAAGTATGCTGGTTACTGCGTGTTTAATTTCAACACATCAAGCTGACTCTGGATCAGTTGATTCCTTACCATTCTTCACAGTCACTAGGCCAAACTTATGGCAGTTTCTTGGCAGACCTCGCCACCACTTCCAGTGTTTTTGAACATTGTAACACCAGGCAGACAAAAACAGGAAAGGTGAGCCGGCAGTGACGTGTGATTCGTGTTATAAAACACGATGGAAACACAGTTGACCCTGTTATTACAATTTATGTCTTGCAGCAATTCTGTGATGTTTTACCACAGAGGGGAGAACAAAAGCTCATACAGCGGGACAGGGTTACGTTCAAAGTTATTTGAGTGACATAAACACCTAGACATTATTACGCAAACAGAGCTCAACACACAGAGAACATGATCACATAAGCACAGCATAACAGACTGTCTCAGTGTATATAATGCAAGGACGTGTTCTCTCAGAGCACTGCAAAAACACACACAGAAAACAGTCACAAGCTCTATATCTGACACACACTCACAAAGCACAACAGGAGCATTAATTGTCTTAAAACTCTTTGTTGTCAAACTGCAGCTCACTGTCAGATACATACAAAGACGCATATTGGTGCAACTCATTCCTACGCAGACACTCTTCAATCACCGTGATGCGAATGTTTAACACATTGTCTTGGTTGCCTTGGTAACACTTGGCCTTTCTTTGCGAGTTGCGATCATTGGTCTCTGCTCTCCAGTAGTCCTAGAATCAGAGTTGGAAACCGGCTCAGAGCCATGTAGGTTTTCACATACCAACAACTTGTTTTGGTCTGTTGATGCAGTAACAATTGTTATAACAACAGACAATAGACTAGTGTAATGGACAATAATAACATAAATACAATATACAATGACTTAAAGTGACAAATTTGGCAGTAAAAGATAATCGGAAAGTGAATAGGAGTATTTATCGTTCGTATCAGTATTGGCTGGATCATAGTCAGTGGGGGTCTCTGGTCTTCTTGAAAATACCAGCTGCAGTTGGGAAGAAATAGTTTTTATGTCGTGAGGTTTTGGTCCTGATTATCCTCAGCTTCAGAAGTGGATCTGTGATGTTTTTGAGGTGAGCCAGTACAAGGAGCTCAAAAGACATCATAACTGCAGACTTCAAGACAACAGGTCTGTAGTTGTTGAGTCCTGTGGCCCATGTTTTTTGGGGGGATGAGGATGATGGCGGAGGTCTTGAAGCTGGCTCATACATGGCATGTCTCCAATGAGGTGCTAAAAATGTCTGTGCACACCGGAGACAGCTGATCAGCACAATGCTTCAGGGTGGAGGGCGAGACCTTCAGGTTCTTCTGTTTTGCCTCCTAACAGTCCTATTAACATCCCTCTCCTGGATCGAGAGGGTTGTAGTATTAGGGGAGGAGGGGGGCTCTGGGGTGGGGGAGGACGAGCTGGTGGATGGTGTTGCGGGGGATGGTATCAAGACTGACCAATTGTCTTTCAAATCTACAGTAGTACTCTTTCAGGTTATTGGCCAGGCTTGTTGTTGATCATTTCAATTTCAGGAATTTAATCTAGCCCAACCCACACCTTTCGTGTGGCCTTGCAGTTCCCTGTATATAATCCTGGCCAGTGAATCAGTCTCGTCAGAGAGTGAGAATCTTGCAGTTCAACCAGTATCTTTTTACTTGCTCATCTGAACCAGCCACAGTTTGGACTTGAAAGAATTTTCTCCTTCTCCGCATCCAAGGGTGTAGCATGCATGCAGGTAAGCAGCAAAAAGCGGTGGTGTCTTACATTTGACGCCATGGTAGTCTCCCGTAGCCAGACCTGTCTCTGGCATTGGTACAGTGTTAACAACTTGTGGAGATAGATCAAAACAGGAAAAAAAACTCTATGGGTTGTTTGGATTTTTTTGTTAAAATAACTAAATTGACAGATAAAAATACCATCTTCAGCCTATAGTTGCTTGCTTATACATTGACAATGTCAGTGTTTGTTCTTTAATGTAGAAAGGGGCACATTGAAAATCGTAACATGCAGATAGTAGAAGGGACGATAATGCCTGAAATACTTACTCAATGGCAAAACTTATTCCATCCTGTGAGCCAGATGACCACCGTGGTTCAAAGGGTGCTTTAGATTTATGTTACAATGATGGGAGTTTATACTGTGCCTGTCTGAACTAGCTTGATTAGTAACACTCATTTAAAGACTAACAATTAAATTTCAAGAGTGTGTTTGTGGAGCTCACCTAGCCATTGAATTAGAAACCAGCAACCAGCATATTAGTACACTCAATTCATTAATAAATATAGCTGACCTAAAAAGGACCAGTAAAACAGTCAATATCTGGCGAACTGCCATTATATCAGTCAGCTGTCCAAACATGTGGCCGTTAGTTGCTTGTCCAAGTAAGAATGTGATTATTTTCTGCTTCCAGTAGAACTCCTGTTTTTCACATGGGAAGTTAAGTAACTTGAGTAAGAACTGACTGCAAAAATAGACACCACAAGACTTCTTGTTCTCTTGTCTGATTTGGTTTCTTTGGTTTCAAACACTTCAGGAGAAACAAGACAAACTAGACAGCTGCCACAGTTTCTAAAAACATACAGCAGAACCCACGGATGGGAAAAGGTTGTAGTCACTAGTTACTCATACGAGACTTCTTTAAAACACAGTAAACATGACCCCATTTAAAGGCACCAGTCAGCCTTACAGGGCTGTAACAGTGGGTGGTAAGGAATTGAACGTCGGTTTTGATTGTAAAAATGTGATTTTAATTCAACATGTCAATCTCATGGCTGATTAACTGTCCGAGTCACTGGGTCAGACCTGGGAAGATTAGCGTAATACTTTTAATGCAGCTCGAGTCTCAATTAAATGCAGTCAGATTAACATAAAGGCTGCAGTAGCACAAGGTTAAACGCTGGTTTTATTCCTAACATTAACATAATGATAATTTACGTCTCAAATATGTATAATCTATTTTGAACGAACATACTTGGTTTAATAAATTATTAAACACTGTGAAGAGTTCTTTTTGAGTTGTTAAGGCGATTCTTTTCATGTTGGACCAGTCTAAAAATAATTTCCCCTTGGAGGAAGAATAATTAAGCTAAAAAATCCAATACATTGCCAGAAAAAAACATCCTTTTATATTTTTATTTGAAAAAATTACCATTCAGCAAATTCTCTACCTAGAGTATGTGAGAAAAACGGCAGACCTAATTTCAGGTACTGCTTTATGCTTTAGTTGGCAACAGTGAACAGCTTTCAAGATTGATTGAATATTTTATTTATTTATGTGTTTATTTTGTGCACACAAAGTGTCCAACCCTACAAGACACCACAAAACAAAGCTGCAGTGGTGACATTAAAATACAATTCATTAAAAAATTAAAACTTCCTTTACAGCTCAGTCTTTCCCTGGCTTGCCAAATAACAACCCCAAATCCCTTCCTAAGACTCAAGTCAAGTTTTTCATAATCCTCTAACCAAAAGAAATCATCATAAATGGAGGACATGTTTCCCAAAAAGTTCAAGACCACTTCTCAATGGCTGACACTATATAATCACATATAACAATATAATAAATTAAATTCCATATATAACCACTTTTATATGCCAGTTGTATGCCTGCTGTGAGTATTTCAAGAGAAACTGTGTTACATTAACATTAAGTTACTCTATGCCAATGAATGCATAGTGTAATATAGAGTAGGCTGTTCAGTATGGACCAGATTGTGTTAACAGAACACTACATATGTACTGTACATACTGAGAATGAGATGGTCTGCTCTGGTTTAGCTTTCTTCTAGGCCTGCTGGTTTTAGGGTTTTTACATTTCAAGTCACACCTCATGTGTTGTTGAGAGTTAGTACAGAAAACATTCTTGTAAAAAGTAATCCCTACGATGTATAGGGAAAGGAGATACAGGTTAGTCGTCTTGCAGACCAGCTGGTCTCCAAATATAGTGGGACTGCAGAACTGGCCATGGAACAGAAAAGATGGCATTGCAAACAATTCCCATGGTGGTGGTGAAATGCAGTTGCCAGGGCTGCTGACACTTCAGATTTGCCACCTGCTTTGTTAACAGTGTATTTGATTGCGTTAAAACTGGCTGTGTGCTTTTTTTGTCTTGGGATTTACGCTAAGTGGACATCACACAGTATTAAGAAGCCCTACCAAGTGGTGGATTTTAACCATCATTTATTCTTTTTAGGTAGTGAATGAGTAGATTGTTTTCCAATTTACCCCTCAGCTGTCCAAAATACATTTTCAGATAAATCATTACTTTATGTGAAAAACATTTTAAAGAGAGGTACCTTTTTAGACAACCTCAAATTACTCCGAGTCACTGACAACAAAGCTTTACTAAATATTCAGTTTGCACAGAAGACCACAGTACCAGCTGTGTCAGCAAGTTGTTTGTCCTGTTGGAACTTTTGTCCCAGTTTTGAAATATATATATATATTTTTATCTTTACACATTGTATGAATCCAGCATTTCAACACATTAGCTCTTTTTAGCATAGGCGCAGCCTACAGACACCATCACAGAAGCATCAAATATTTCATTGTAGGGACCTACACTTTGAAATCACACACACACACAGAGAAACTGAAAATGAGAGCTACCAAGTTGTGTCTATATTTATCTCACCGGGGGCTGCAGTAAGGAGATTTAGCTTGGAAGAACTGTCAGTGTAATCTCCCTTTCTACCTCTGTATATTTATTACAGAAGTGCAGCTTTATGTGCATGTGTGACAGATTCTTGATGAAGCAAGAATCCCAATTTTTGTGTGATATTTTCTCACACTACTCTTAGTTACCATTTGAAAATAAAACTATTGGCTCTGTTATTTTCTTGAGCTTTGGAGAGGTTGTGTGCCATGACCCGAGCCTTATACAGAGCATCAGTGTCATCATAATATATTTTGTGGTTATGTGTTTATTTGTTTTTGATGTGACCTCTCTCCCTCCCTCTGTTTCTTCTCTCTACTTGTGGAGAAATAAGGATATTGCAGCAAGAATGTCTGAATTAAAATAGCCGATTTAATAACATTAAGCCTAGTTGTTTTTGTGGCACCATGTTCACACATGATTCAAGGTCAAGGCTTTTCAACATTTAAATTTTCTTTGCATGTGTGTCATGTGTTTAGCAGTTTTACAATGAGTGGTGAGAGTGCAAGGAAATCGTTTTCTTTTGTTTGAGTTATTTCTCATTGAGGACATCCGGCTCTGCACCCGATGAGACTGAGGACTTGGCATTTGGGAAGGTTAAACCTCCTCAGTTTGGTCCCATTCAGAAGGAGGTAGATATCATTGTGTGTTAAGCCGACACACCTCAGCAAGCTCAGCATGCTGCTGCACTGAAGATGCCCGGAAATGCCCTTAACAGGCAGCCTTCTTGCTGGCCTGTTATCTTGGGTCTGCAGGCCCCCAAAAATTCAAATGTCTTAGATATAGTAAATATAATAAGACCTAAAGAATTTAATGTGTCCGAAAGCATGTATTAAGTCTTGGAAGTCTTCTCTGGTGTCCTCCCTGGGGTGTGTTTCATAAGGAATTGGCCCCGTTACTCAGCCCTTTATTCCTCGTATTTTTTTTTATTATTTATTCATCTTCAGAGAATTGACTCAGCCCCACTGGAGCAGTTGAGGCTTTAGTATCTTTCTCAGGGAAACCTTGACAATGGCAGTGGATGTTATTTATTTACTTCAGACAGAACATTTAAACTGAGGCAGAACAGTCACAATTAAACTGCTCTATCCATTCTTTAAGTATGTTTTTCTTTTCCTTTTTGTCAAAACATTACATGTAATTTGATTACAACACTGAAATATTTTATGTAACAGCCAAATTACTTTAACTTAATTTATCTAACTTCGTTTGGAGATCTATAACTCGGTGTATTCATCCATGTCCTTTTGCACTTATGTTCATCTCTTGTACCGTCCCTTGTTTAGTCTGTAGGAGGTGTGTTTTTCCCCTCTTTTTGTGTTTATTTTACTTAGATTTAGAATGTCAAAAACTAACTTTAAGATGTAGTACATCCCTATAAAAATAGAACATTTCAAATGAAGTAATCTGTCTAAAATCTACTCTCACCTTAAATAGGTTGAAAGCTTTATTTTTTTTTACATCCACTCAGCTGATGGAAAGGCTCCCCCATTCACATTTTATTTTTGGAAGGTTTCAAACATGTATTTTACTTACTAATCAGAAACATTATAAATATGACTTCCTGTCTGCCTTTTGATCTAACTGTGTTTCCTGTCCTTTTGAATCTACCTCTGTCTGTACACCTGTCTGTTTTGCTCTGATGTATTTCTCCCCCTGGTTGCTACCCTGCAGTATATTATTTCATTCAGTGTGTCTGTGTAACAGTCAGGCTTTGATACCAAGAAGCCCAGTTATACAGTCGGTGAGCTCATCCGTCTAGTGCTCCTGCTGCCTCTCTTCGCTCCTCTGCCACTGGCTTTTGTCTCCAGTTCCCCAGCAGCAGTGCTGCAGAGGAAAGACCAGCAACATTAACAGTGTGAATCGTGCCGTCTGCCTAATTTGCATGAAACATGATCATAAACAAATTACACATATAGAGTGCAGCGCTCTGGTCCCTTGTCTGTCTGAGCAGGGGAGGATGGGAGTGGTTTCTTGCCATATGGGTACTTACTGAGCATTCAAATTAGCTGCGGGTGTAAGTGTATGTGTGGGAATGTGTGTGTGTGTTTGTATTTGAAGGGAGCAGAGCAGCTTTTGCTATAGAAAGAGGGCCAACCATGCAGTGATTGTGTGGCCACAGTTTGCGGATTAATGGGTCAGTTTATCTCAATGTGTGTGTGTCTGTCTCTCACTTGGCCTGTCTCTGCTTCAATCTATCCATCTGTCTCCGTTAACATAGCAAAAATAAATCTCCACATTGTCTTCACCCATATTTATTCAGATTACATAAATCCAAAGGACATTTCAGCTAAATCTAATCTTCCTACTGTTGCTCCAGCAACACATACGCATAAAGAAAAGCCTTACAAGACACTTCACCCAGTCACTGACATGTTTGACTTCTTTATCTGTGTCTGTCCCAGGACTTGAGTTGTAATGAATCATACCGAAGTGTGTCCCACCGTGTGTTTACTCTAAATACTCTGTCAGCTATCGAGGGTGACCACTGTTCTCTTGTCCTGGAGGCCTTTTTCCATCCCACATGACTCTGTACTGATCTGTTGGCCTGAGGACATGGAGACAGCTGAGAGGTGTGTTTGCATTTGTGTGTGTGCACACACGCATACAAGCCAACCCAGCCGATCTGTAGGCAGGACTCCAGCTGCAGTTGGTGGCAAGCGGTCACAGGTCTAATAATAAGACGCCTGAATCTAAATCCGACCTGTTACATAATTTACATCACACATTATCGGGAGACGGAGGAGAGGTCACGCATGTTAGAAAACGGGATATCTCTGTTCCGTTGTGCATTACATTATCTCAAGACTGAGGAGCTTCTTATTTAAACAGTAGGCCTAAACTGGATGAATTTTCTGATTAAATGCTTTTATATTTGCATTCCTCAACCGCATGCAAAAAGATAAAGTGGGGTTTACTAAATGACCTCATGTAGAGACAGAAAAAAATCAAAGATGTCTGGCAGACTCATTAATTCAGTGACTTTTCACATAAAATGATGAGACACATTTGATGTTTTAAAGAGATGGAGAGGCAGGAATGAATTGGTCACAGTCCAGTGGGAAAGCGAGGAGAAGGAGGGGAAGGAAAAAGGCAAGATTGAACATTGAACTGAGCTTGTGAGGCTTAATGATTGGTAAACAACACCAATTGTTACATAAATTCCCAGATCTTTTAGCTACTGCAGTTGCTGAGGAAAAGGACAAAATTAAAGCTTAGTTCTGAAAGCTGCAACTACATCTCTCATCTTTGATGTCTACGGTAGATTTCCTGCTTCTCTGCCTTTTTTGTGCCGTCCATCTACATTCTTGTCACCTCTTGGCTTTTTATTCAGTTCTTTGTGTTGGTTTGTATATGTGTGTAGGCTTCATAGGAATGTTCTATTCAGGCATGATGCCCTAAAGAATGACAGCTCTCATCTATGCGTACACAGGCTGGGCCCCTTAACCAAATCCTCCATCACTAGCCTTTTGTCCTCCACCACATATGTGTGTGAGCGCAGAGCCATGTGTGGTTGTATGTTAAGATCTTTTGAGAGGATTTGTGTATTTGGTGTGTGTCTTTTGTTTTCTCTGTATCTTTGTTTGTTGGTAGCCATATGTGTTTTTGTGCATGTTTGCATTAGGGGTGTAAGTGTATGTATGTGTTCCAGGGTTTGTCTTTCCTAGAAAACAGCAATCTGACACCCACTGTGCACACATGACTGGGGCTCTGTGTAGTATGTTATGTGTGTAGGGGTCCCTTTTTTCCCCTCCTCTCTCTTTAATCACACTTTCGCCTCCCTCTCTTCTTCTATCCATGCTTCCTTTCTGTTTTGCTCCTTGCCTCTTTCATGGAGCATCACCTTTAGCCCAAATCCCAGGATAGCGGTCTTTTCCAGCACACACTGGGGTTGTACTTTAACTGCACTTCAGGCAGTCATTGCCCAATATATCCAGTATGTTCAAACCAAACACCATGTAAAGGTGTGGGTGATGGACCCTGTGACCTTGAATCACAACCTTTGTCATAAATATTACCTCTCTCCTGTCGCTCGCTCTCTTTTGTTCTCTCAGCATTATTCTCATGCCCCATTTGTTCAAGCCTTTCCGATTCCAGCCTTCAAATAAAAGGAGTTTGTGCCTGAATAAAGCCTCCTTCTCCCTCTCCATCTCTTTCACCCTGCTCTTATTCAGCCTACAGCTGGCTAACAGACCCCCCTCTCCTACCCACCCTCTCTCCCTCCTCATGTTTTGTGTTGGACTGCGCCTCTTTCCACGTGCAGCAGCAGCTCAAAGGCATGTAGGAGGAGTTCCCTGCGAGGAATGTGCGTGACTGGCTGGCTTGCTGGCTGTGATACGCACACACAGAGCGGCAGCGTTCTGCAGAGCCAGCTCAGAGGGACTCTGTTCGAGCCAGTCTCGCTCTGGTAGGAGGGGGGACAGCATGCCTATAAGTGTGTGTTTCCATACTTCTATCTTTATGAGGACTGGTCATCCTCAGAGCGATAAAAGCAGATGTAAAAACGAAACTGCTTTTCACCGCTTCATTTTACAGTCCACGTTAAATACAGGTAGATTTCGGAGTTCTGGCCCAAGTGACAGAAGTGTTTCAGCAGCTGTAGACAGCTACTGTAAGTCTGTGTGTTTGATTATATGTGCAAAAAAGAAAGCTGCGATTCTCAGTGCTGCTGTGTGTCAGCTGACTTCCTGCAGATTTCTGGGAGTTTTCTCTGGAGGAGTACAGGAGATAGAGAGCTAACCTTCTGCTATAAATACCACCCTTTGAATCTGAGCTTCAATTATAACACACAAAAGCAACATTTCTTAATATTGTGACAGGAGAAAAACATATAGTCATTGCTATAATTCATATCAATATGTAAAAACTGCCATAAAGTAAGACTTAAAAGAGAGTGGATCAGCATGAGCAGTAGTTCAAATCTGCCTGCTTCTAAATACAGTAGTTGTTACCTTGAACAGAGCCTTGTGTTCTCCGATTTGGAGGAAGAGAATATTCCTGACAAATATTCCTGTTAAAAGGACAACCCTGCTCTGTCCTGCAAGGCCCTCACCACCTTGCCTGCTCCACCCTGCTCTGGTCAATCTTGTGGAGCACCACTTGGTTTAGCATAGCGCTATTATTTCTGTTCTGTTCTGAGTTTTTTCTTAATTATTGTGATTTTTTTTTTT
Organism: Coranthus polyacanthus; assembly: GCA_037367275.1. NCBI lineage: Eukaryota > Metazoa > Chordata > Actinopteri > Kurtiformes > Apogonidae > Coranthus > Coranthus polyacanthus. Next base: position 13,679,956 of record JAPQRN010000018.1, read on the forward strand.
TGCCACTTTTGGCTGTGTGTGTGTACTATAAATCAAGAAGAGGCAGTTTGTGACTTCACCCTCAGCTCAGCTGACACAGAAGGACTAAATATATTCCTTTGAAGTAGCCAAACTGGAAAAGTTGGGTCATCCACTGCCTTCCCCCACACCCCTTCTCTAAACAAGCCTTTCCAGCCAAAGTTAAATAGCCATATCCCTATAAGCATAAACCAAAGCATTCATCCTGGCATTCCGTTCATATCATGTCAATACAGGTTGCTCTTCATTCATATTTATTACACTCAGGTTAAGTAAGTAACATAATTGCAACTTTACTACTTTGGTACCCTGTCTTTGTTATGTTAAGCGAGTTTAAAGGCTTATAATGGTCCTCTGTTTTTCTTCTTTGTCTAGATGCAACTGAGGAGTTCTTTGAGTATGATGCGGAGGAGTTCCTGGTGTTCCTCACGTTGCTCATCACTGAGGGAAGGACACCAGAATATTCAGTGAAGGGCAGAACCGAGGGGCTGCACTGTCCACCAGCCCAGTCCGCTATGCCACCTCTTCACAAGCATGAATGCAGCGACAAACTGCCCCAGGTACAGTACTACATTAGCACCTATGCCTGTGTTCACAACCTTTCATGTATTCCTGAAGTACAGTATAGCCCAGATGGCAGTTTTTGTTATTGCCTCTTTTCTCAGTGTATTTCTCAGCCACATCTCTCTCATTAAAGATCCCATAATTAATAGGATCCTAATTTTTACAATTTGTCAGTTTACATTTTTATGTGATTTTTACTAACATAGCTCATTAACACTTTATTCTCACTGATATAAATGCAGAAAATGAGTGTAGGGGTATAAATCTAGGTATAATGCAATATAAATTAACAGCTTTAGGGATGAATCAACACTGGTTTAGTTATTAGATAAAATATAACTTTATTAATCCTGAAGGAAATTCTTTTGTGAGATGTTGCTCAAAGATTTTACAACATAAGAATAAACACAGTAAACATGAATATTAACATCAAACAATAAATATAATGCCAGTGACTAGTAGGATAACAATCATAGAAACATTTTAAGACCAAAAAATTTTTAAAAATCAGAAAATACTGTTTGTAAACTTGGCAGTGTTTTTATCAGAAGGATTTAGTTAGAAAAATTTTAAGCCCCTTTTGTAGATTGCTAACAAACACTAACGCTGCACATTTGTTTTTCTGTGTGTGTGTTTCTAGTGTCGACAAGCAAGGCGAACCCGTTCGGAGGTGATCCTGCTGTGGAGGAACAACATCCCCATCATGATCGAGGTCATGCTCCTGCCAGACTGTTGCTATGGTGATGAGTGTCCGCCAAGTGACCCTATCAGCGACCCAGTCATTAAGCAAGATGCTCTACTGCTGGAAAGATGGACCCTGCAGCCTGTTCCGAGACAGTAAGACAGACACACTCACGCAAACACACACTTAGACACACATTATCTTATGATGGCAATCGTGGGCAATGCCAGAAAAGGGCATTTGTACATTTTCATTTGATATGTAGCACTAGTATATTTATTCAAGAGAACTGAATATGTTGTATATCCACGGTTGTTGCCTCCTGTCTTCATCTGTTTCTGTCCTTGGTTATCTTGATTTATTTTACTGCTTGTGCAAAGGCAGGGTCAAAAGTGTCTAAAACACTCTATGCTGTTTCTCTCCACAGACCTCTCTCTATATAAAATTATAGAATAGTTACTTTTATTTTCTACTAGGTCAAGATTGGCGGGTTAGAAAGTGAAGGATAAAGTAGCTTAAAGGGCTAAGAATACATTTACAACATGCAATAAATTATCAATTAAAACAAAAATTAAAGAATAAAAACCTACATAATTGCCACGGCACTCAGAGGGTTAATTAGTCTAGAAATTCGGCCTACTTTTGTACTGGCATGTGTCTTCAGACAAAAAGAACACACAACCCTGAACTGTTTTTTCATTAACCTGACATACTGGCACATTTCCACCTCTTTTAAATGTGTTTTTAATAGAAGCGGCGATCGTTTCATTGAAGAGAAGACCCTGCTGCTGGCTGTTCGCTCCTACGTCTTCTTCTCCCAGCTCAGCGCCTGGCTCAGTGCCTCACATGGCATCGTCCCCAGAAACATCCTGTACAGGTCAGACCTAACACTTACTGAAGACTTAGACACGGGTGGGTTGAAGGCTTTTCACTGAGGCTGTTTGACCAGATTAGAGAAGCTGCAGGACTCTTGATCTAAATTTATTTTCAAAGTGATGCAAAGCTATAAATCTCTGCTGTGTAGTTTTCTTCATTAAACAAGGTTTGACAATGTAATTACAGGGAGTAAACTTAAATCTTTACTTCTACAATACCAGATATTGTACAAATGAACAGCATATTTATTGTATCTCTATACTCCTTTTCAACAGGATCAGTGCCGCAGATGAGGAGTTGGTGTGGCAGTTCACCCAGCCGCCTTCAGAGCACATTTTCCCCGTCCCAAATGTATCCCAGAGTGTTGCACTGCAGGTTCGTGTCCAGTCGCTCCCCCGTCAACCAACCTACCCAACCCTGGCCTGCAGCATCCACACCGGCCTGCCTCCGCTTTACAGCAAGACCTCCAGCCTGAACCCGAACCTAAACAGCCATGGTGGACTGCCCACCCTCAAAAAGACCCAGGACCCCAGCAAAGAAAACCTCCTTCACAACTCCAACGTGTACAGCAAGAACTCCAACTCCATGTCTGGCCTTCTCCTCAATGGATTACCTGTTCCTAATCTTCCCATCAACAACATCCCCATTAACAGCCTTCCCCACACTGCTGTGCCACCTCCTTATAGCAAAAAAAGCCAGGAGCCTGGTGAAAACCACAGCCATGCTTATCAGAACGGAGAGCTTCCGCAGGTCAACATCCCCCAACGTCAGGGCTCCCCACTTTTCCACAGGTCCTCCCACTCCCCCACGCCCTCCCGTTCCCACTCGCCTTCTTCTCTTTCAACAAGTAAAGCAGGAAAGTGGCTGTACTCGGCTCTCAATGGTTCATCTGACCCAACACAAGTAGAGGACTATGGGACTGGCACCAACAGCAGTGAGAGGTCCAAAGGGCCTGTACCTGAACCGCTGAGAGCTTTTAAGAATTTCTCCATGGCAGAGCCGGCCCGCTGCCCCTCCCCGCGGCCTGTTGCAAGTGAGACAAATCCCCTGATTGGCTCCTTGCTGCAGGAAAGACAGGAAGTTATTGCCCGCATCGCACAGAGGCTTAACTTCTGCGACCCTACAGCACCGCCACTCCCTCCAGGACTTTTTGCTTCTGACAACCCTCCCAAAGCCATGTGGGGCAGTAACCATGAAGACTTAACTGCCAGTAAGACCAAAGAGCCTGAGGTACCCCCCTATGAGTCTGTTGGACGTGTGTGGTCCACCCCCTTCAACACACCTGTGACTGACACTTCGTTCAGCAAACGGGAGAGCACCTCTCCTAAACCTGCAGCCTGCAGGAAGCTGAAAATGACTGAGACAAGAGACAGAGAGGGAGAGAAGAATGGAGAAAGAGAGAGAGACAGAGAGAAAGAGAAGGACCGAGAGAGGGACAGCTCCCTCATCGCCCAGGCAGTGCAGGACATTACCAGACTCATCCAGGAGAGGCTGTCTGTCCCCTCTCTGTCCCCGAGGCACAGCAGAAGCGGCAGCCCCCTGCACCACACGCACACAACAACAGTCACGCACACGGTCCGCACATACTCGCACACCACACATGGACCACAAGCCTCACACACTGCCACCAACGGTTACACCAACGGCCACATATCCAGCCATGAACCTCGCAGAGGCACGCACACCGCTGCCACACACTCACCTGTTTGCACAGACAAGCCCCGAGTCGATCCGGGGACAGATTGCCATTCTCCCTGGGCCCAAAATGGTGCTCACTTTACACTTGAAGAATCTTCTTTCAAAGGCCAGTCCCACACCCAGGCTGGTCAGCGTTTACGAACTCCCCAGCAGGAAAAGCTCAGAGTCCAGACACCCAGCAGCCACGAAACCCCCTCTGCCTCCCATGTTTTTGAGAACAGCTCGAGGAATGACCAGTTTTATAGTTGGACTTGCAGTGATGCCAGCCCAGCAATGAATTGTAACATAAGCCACAACCACAGCATGCCTCAGCCTCAGTACCAGATGCAAACCTGTGCAGCAACCCAGGCCTCTGCCCCCCAGGATGAGAACCAGGCACCCTCCAGGTCTGGCAGTTCCAGCATCTCAAGCCCAGACATGACTCCCCCTAACACTGTCCTGGTAAGGGTCTTGTAATGTTAAACCATCACACCTACAATAATTGTGCAATGACCTTTTTCCACTGCATCTTACCGGCTTGATTCGATTCTACTCACCTATTTCGGTTTTCTATTGGGCAAAAGTAGTGGATAGTACCGGGTACTTGGTACTTTTTTATGTACCACCCAATCAAGGTTGCATGCAAGTTGAGGCGATACCAAAATGTGACATGAAAACACTGCAGATTACTGATTGTTCAGAGAGAATCGTCTGTCACTATCGTCACTATCTGTGTCATTGTGTGAGACAGGACTGAACAAACCCACCATTTTCAAATGCTAAGATAGTCATTGACTATGACTATGTTATATTTATTTTTTACATGGCTTTGCTGAATACTCCAAATCATTATTTGTTGTCACATGATTGAGTTTTGTAGTAAATAGCCGTGTAATAAGCGGGATAATACACAGCAAGCCAGTCATTATAGCGAAATAAACTCAAGACATCCTGCTTTGCCCTTGTGGGGTTTATTATATATTTTTTTGCATTACATTATCCTTTAATTAATTTAATTTAATTGATTTATTATACTAAGACACTGATTATATGGCAACACTCAAATCCACACTATGGTCAAAGAATTATGATCTTTGCAGCGGTTTTGTGTGCCGTTGCTATGACAATCAGATACATTGAGGTGGGTGTTGTATCTGTAGTGAAGCACCAGGTACCAAAAGCGGGTAAAGTCGAGTCAAGCCGGTACCATGTGGTGGAAAAGTGCCATAACTGTTTGTCCCTGTACCACTGCAGTAAACTACCCTACTAAATAAATAATTATAATTAAACTGAACATATTCACATTTGGGCAAAAATTCTATAAATCCGATAAAACATCAAAAACAATGTGTTTTATTTTTTCAAGAAAATGCCCAAATTATCAGGTAAATTACTAACGGTTGCATTCACTAGCAGATCAGAAATCATATTTTTCCTGTTTATCCCATATATAATGAATTTCTCATGGGGAACAGGTGAGATCGGAGTGGTAAACAAAATGACACAGATTAATGAGAAGGTGATAAATACAGATGTAATATGTCTTAATCTCTCTCTGTCTCTGTGCTCCAGCGCTCCCACAGCCCCTCGCCTCTGCGTCCCTGCAATAGCTGGAAGAAACAGAATCGCCACTCATTAGATGCTACAGCGACCAAGGCCTTCCACCCCTGTACTGGCCTGCCTCTGCTCTCCAGCCCTGTACGAAACACACACACACACACACACACACACACACACACACACACACCGCAAAACAACTCAGTCTTTGTCACTTTCTAATGTGTGAAAATTAACACTCTCACATGCCGGATTACAGAAACACATACTCTCACTGACGTAGTCACCATTGTTGGTATCTGTGCGGTTGTGTTAACATCACACTCGCCTTTATTCCAAATTATCTAAAGCATTACTCACAGTTTTACCAGTGTTTGATGATCATGAAGATTTGTCATAAAGAGACTGGAGTGTTTGGCGGTTGTTTCTGATGCCTTGGTTAATGCCCTACACATACAGGCTGCTAAGGCACACATAGCTCGTCTCTGCCTCATCAGCCACTATAAGCTGTTGCTCTTAGATCATCACAGTCTCCTGTCCTCTGATCAGTCTCACTAGCACATATAAACACTAAAATGTACACACAAGCTCGTAGGAAATCTGTCTCACACAGTTTCTCACCTACACACATATTTAATAAGATATCAGGTTACTTAATTACTTCTCCAGTGCCTGAAACCTGACATTTGTTTCGTGATAGTAACAACATGGCATTCACTCTTTGTAATCTTGTCCTATGTGTCTCTGGCAGGTTCCGCAGAGAAAAAATCAAACAGGCTACTTTGACCTGGACACCTCTCTGACGGGATGTAAAGGTTTACCATGGGCCTCTGGGAAAAGGTACGCTTTTTCTCACCTGAGATGTTTCATTAGTTTAATAGAGTTTAATTAAAGGCAGGAAGCCTTTTTTCTTATTTTTCTCTTCTTCCCACATCCTTTGTTGATCGTAGTACCATCTGGATCAATTTACTCATACTTTGCACTATGGCTTTAAACCTACTTCACACTTACTCACTTAGCAACATTTTAGAACATTTGGCTTTTTAAAGCAGTGCCAGCAGGCAAACTTTGATTTTGATCTTTGATGTCTTTTTATTTGCTTATTCATCTTTTGAGTTTGCCTCTAGTATTTATCAAGCAATTCCAAACTCATAGGACCAGTGTGTAAGGGATCAATATTAGAGAGGGGATTTGCTGCTTTTTACTATCATAAAACCCTCAAAAGCTAGCATAGCCACCCAGTAGGAATTAGATGTATTGTGTGTTTCTTCTTGAGAGATCAGACAATACGAGTGTTGTTCTGAGTGGTAAGGTTAGGTCAGCCCAGTCTGCTGACTATTCCTCTCACGCTGCCACCTGCTGAAGCTCTGCTGTACTGTGACTATATCGAGAATCACACGCATTGAGCTCAAAATGGCAGACAGAACTGAACTGGCTTTATATACACAGAGCTTCATGGCACTGCCTACACACAGTAGTTGTGGGTGGTAGCTCAGTGCTTCTTT
>JAPQRN010000018.1:13691621-13716458 GCA_037367275.1 Coranthus polyacanthus
TAAATGGATCATTACCAACAGTAACAGGGTTTTTTTTAGGTTGTGGTTTTTTAATTTTCAAATACATCATAGAGTACGAAGTTTGGATGCAAGAGATTCCTCTCCTAGTATTCCTATATGGAAAGGAAACAAAGGTGGCCAGTATCTTGACTTACAGCTCTTTTTTTTGTACTAAAATGGCCCTTAAATGCACAGTAAGACAGACACCAGTAAACCATGGTACAAGATAAACCGATGCAGACTGCATATATTTTGTTAAAGGAACCAGACACGAATATCAGATGTGTCTTGTGTATTACATAGAGGTCATTAAACGGTCTTAAAGTGTTCAAACTTGTAGATATAACATGTTAGAAGTCTTTAAATAGTCTTAAAGTGAGCTTGTGAGGTCTTAATTGCCACAGACATTTGATCTAATTTCAGTTCTTTTAATGTATTTATTTTGTTTTTGTCAGTGTGAGACTTTCTGTCCACATTTCTACCACTGACCCTAATACTGTCTTCTAAACTGTATACTTTAATTTACCTGTAGATTAACCAAAGTCACTAAATGAGGAAAAAGGTGATTTATTTACAATTTCAACTTAACTTTGGTCAAAAATGATCTCGAAGAGGTCTCAAAAAGTGTTGAGTTAAAGTGTCTTCATTCGTGCGATCGTGAAGCTGACGGCAAAATATAATGTCAGTTAAAAGATGTTCTGCATCGGTTGCGATTCTGCTGCCAGGTTTGTTACCTTCGTCTCATGTGGCAGTAAATATATTTGAATGCCCAAAGAGAAACTTCTACATGAAAGAAACAGGCTAATGAACAAACGTTTAAAGTTATGCCGAGAGAAGGAGAAGACCATAATAATGTTAAAACTAAAATCATCATGACTATAATTATTCCCACCTTACATGTATAGTGGGAAATAATTTGCCTCACTATGTTTGCATTTCATTTATTTTGTAAGTCTGTTGAGTGTATGGGCGAAACATATAAAATGAAAACACTGCAGCCTTTATCCTCCACATCTGAGGATTATTGCCTAAAATCTGGATTTGTGTTACATCACATGGGTCCAACAGCTGATCAGCACGTTATGCAATGTAAATCCTAACCCAGCTTGTATGCGGGTGCACGGCAGGAGTGCCCGGCCGTGAGCGCGCATGGTGTCTCCGCATGTGACGTAGGATTTCTTGTGCAGGAGTGGGCGCTCGTCTCGGTCGGTGGGACTCGTGTGTGGGTGCGTTAAAGCTGGAGTGGAGGATTTGTGGATCACTTGTCCAACTAGTGAGCGGCCTCTTGATCATTTAGAAATGTCGGGGGATAACGAGGAAACGCAGGCGACTGAGGAGACACCGATGGACGAAAAGGTAACTGTGTGGCGGTTTAGCATTCTGGCACTAGCACTGGCACCGCTGACTTTGTTATAGCTACGTTATATAGCTTAGCTTCTTCGCTTCGCGCTCGTTATTGTTGACATGCCTACCAAGGCCGAGATAATACGCACCGGTTTGGTTATTGGCGTGCATTTACCAAACTTTGCGCTGACAGTACGTTACGGGTTAGCCGGTCTTCTAACAGAGCGGCTGCTTCGGATGGTTGATTTGAATGTCAGAAGTAAAGCTAGCTGTGTGATGTAGCAGCTCGCCTCGCCAAGCTAACTGTCATGACATTCACATATTGGCAGATCGACGAGAACAGCTAGCTCAGCTGCTAACATTAGCCAACGTATTTCAGTAGCGATTATCCGGTCTAAAACAAACAGTAAATAACACAATTTTAATTCAGCCTCTGTAACTGTAACTTTGCGTACTGCCAGAGTAGTCGTCTGGTTGTGAACGTGATACAAACTGGTGGTTTTCTTCCTGCGGCGCTAGCTAGCTTTGCTTTATTCCAAACGGTGGTCCAACCCACACAAGCCAACTGTAGCCTAGCTTCACTGTGTCCAATATGGGAAAGACTGTCGAGTCCAGCTAAAGTTACTTTTAACTCTATGTTCGTAAACCCCGAAATGCGGGTTTGTCTCGCGGAGCTGAGCATTTACACACTTGTTGTATTGGCTGTCGTTGGTTCAAGTGATACGATTTCAAAGCTAAGCACAGAGCTTTGCAATGTGAGCAGAACAGATTACTTCATATACAAATAACGACGCATTATGCAGTGTAGTTGATTTTCTGTAAAGTCACTGAATACATATGTAGAACGACCACATGAAAAGGCCTGTTTCTTATTACATATTGAATTTATACCCTAACTTACTCATATTTGATCATTACTTTCTTTTTTACTTAGAACCTTTGTACAGACTTCCAGTTGAGCGTGTAACAAAATCTAAAAAGGTACATGGAAAACAACTGTTGTTACTAAATAAATATAGGCCTCAATTGAGAATAGGGTCAAAAATATGAAAACCAGACATGTAATACTTTTTAAAGATAGAGCTGTTGGAATTGTAGCAGCAAACATTTCAGATTTCAGGCCCAAGATAAAAACTGTTACAGGAAACACCAAATGTAAACATGCAACGTTTTTAACTATGTAATTAAAATAAGGTTCGAAATGTAAATAAATAAAATATAACAAGCAGACATAACACTGCCTGCTTCCATGCCTTGTGGTAGAATGCAAAGCATGGCAAAACTGCTGTAAAGATCATCACACAATATGCATCATCATATTGCACAGTCCTCGTAAGGCATTGTTAGTAGACTGTTTTTGTGGAGCATGTAGTTATAAGCCTGTCATCACATTGCCTTTTATTTTTGTATTGTTTTCAGGAGGAAAAGATGATCAGTCCTGAGAAGGCAGAAGAGGCCAAATTGAAGGCCAGATACCCAAATCTAGGAAATAAACCTGGGGGCTCAGATCTGCTTCGCAAACGCCTCCAAAAGGGGGTGAGTGGTTTGTTTGCAAAACATTCAAAGTCCACTTAACGACAGACTCTAATTCCACTGTCTTAGTGACCCTAAACTTCACTGAATATCTCCATACGTTTGACCATAAAATATAGCAGCCCTATGAAGTTAACTAGTTTGTTAAAACATACATTTTGAATTTAAAATTGATCATTAAACTACACCTTGCAAGTCATTGAAGAATGTAATTTCTTTGTTCCCTTTCTATGTCCCATGTTGTCTACATTCAGTTTTGAAGATACAGTTAATGCCTTTTTGCTGTATAATAAATGATTTAAAACATTTACAGTATTGGCAGCCTGCACTCTTCAAGGGTGCTCCCTCTGTTCATGGTTCAGAGTTTCACATTTTTAATCTCATGTCATGACGTTTCTCTACAGCAAAAGTACTTTGACTCAGGCGACTACAACATGGCTAAAGCAAAGATCAAGAACAAGCAATTGCCCACCGCTGCGCCAGAGAAGACCGAGATCACAGGGGACCACATCCCAACCCCCCAGGACCTGCCCCAGAGGAAACCTTCCCTGGTGGCCAGTAAACTGGCTGGCTGATGCACATACAGCTCCTGCAGCACCTCCCAGCCCTAACCCTCTCCACTCAAGTCTCAGAGCTGTAACATTACCTCTCCCACCCCCCACAGTTTCACCTATCCCCTCCCTGCTCCCCACTAGCGTGGACCCCACCCATCTGGAACCCACACCGAGTACCCAGCTGTCTGGCTCCCTGTTACCTTCATAATTATGTTTATCTTTGTTTTTTACCCATCTGTCTGTTTCTCGTTGGCTTCCTATCCTGTTTTTGTCCCTCGCTGCGCCTCAAAACTAACCACCCTTCCGGTCAAAGCCCTCTTACTTTTCCATGTTCCCTTTATTTTCGCTGTACTTCCATGTAAGATACACTGAAAGACAGATCATCAAAGTGTGATGGAGTGGACTGTGAAGCCTCTGTATGACTGATGGACGGCAGGTAGCATGCATGGTGTTTACTGGTTGAAGAGAGTTGGTAAGCAGCAGAAGCTGCACCTTGTAAAAATTGGAGGGCTTTAGAGCAGTGATCAGCATCCCTCAGTTTGGACATGTATATATTTTCCTTTTGTTTGGCACAGGGTCAGACTTCAGCCTTTTAGAAAGTTTTACATTGGATTTGTACCATTCACTATATTTCATTACTCTTAGTTACGCTGTCAATATGCTTGAGTGATTGATTGAATATAATAATCCAGAGGCTCAGTTTTATTAATACTTTGAGAACTGTGGGAGACGGAGGGTGGGTCATAATAAAGGTGAAGGCCATATGAAAATGCATGTGTGAAACAAGGCTCCCAAAGGCAAACCTCACTGATTTTAACTCATTAAGGTGCACTGACTGAACACAAAACATGTACACAAATGCTGAGAAGATGCAGCATCAAAGCACGGTGTGACAAAAGGGTTGGTGCGTTTAAGTCACCTCGGAACTAGAAAATGTTCAAAGTGGGAGAATGAAGAGGTTAATAATCAGATGCTGCTGCTTGTTCAGTATGAAGTGCATAAAGAGTGCACTGTATTTGTCACAAAAGATGGCACCATGCCTTCCGTAGGTCACATTTTCTAGTTCTGAGTTGTCACGAACAAGTCACCACGCTAGATGGGGTAGAAGAATATTCGGGGTCTGAAAGCTAAATTCCTATCTGTAGGGACCAGCCTCTGTGATCTGTAAAAAATATATATATATATGGGAATAAGAAGTACTGGGAGCAGCTCTTACCACTGGGAACAAATAGTGTTATGAATCGTGTGCAGGCTTGGTAAAACCCTCTATGCTCTATAAGTTAAAGTAGTTTTATGTTAAAAATGTCCTCGGCCCTGGATAGTGCTTTTCCAGGGCCCTTACTGACTGGATGAAGTTTACCTGCGATGTGGTAAATCTAAGCTAGCACTACATCCGTCGGAGCTGTGCATGTGTATGGCTGCCCTGCTGTCACTTTGTGCCATTTTGTTTTGTAAATAAAATAGTTTTGCACAAATGTCGGATTGCTGTGTTGTGATATTCAGGACATACTACTGTGTGTTTTGTGGAGCTTTCAAATGGCTACATACAGCCATTTAGTGTCAACAAGCTTAAAACAAATTATATTCCTGTTCCGTAGTTCTTGTTTTCCTTCATCCTATTATTTTTAAAACCTGTGATTTCCAGCACATGGATGAGGACCTCCACAAGGGGTCACAGGATTATCTTAAGACTCCTCTAATCTTCTAATCTTTGCTGATTTTATAGTGCGTGTCTGCAGAATGTCACCTGTTAAAACCGCTAAAAATAGTACATGGAAAATGTTGCTGGAAACAATCTCGGCCGTTTAAAATATATACGCAACCAGTGATGTACGGGGTCCTAGACTAGAAACAGATTTAAACCCTTAGTAAAATGTCATCACTGTTACTCAAACACAGAGCTGTCAGTAGCTCTACAATAGATAAAACTGTGAAAAACAGAGAGAACCTTTAAAACATGTTATAAAACATTTGGAATGTTGTGGCCATCACTCATGTAGTTCTAAAAAAATATAAAAATTACTGGCCAGAGTCAAATCAGTACTACAATTGGTGCTACTTTAGACCAGACTTTTTAATGTGAAAAGGTTTTTTTTTACATATGGGATGGTTTTTAAATTGGTCTTAAACGTAGTGTATGATATTGTAAATGACCCACACTTTGTATGTGCTCCAAGGGGTTTTTCGTTAGTTCTATTTATTCCATCTCGACTTTTCTTTGTTTTCAATTTGAGTTGTTTTGTTTTTAAGCAGGACCGCATGTTTAGTTTTTGTAATTTGAAGATGTTTAGTTGTTATTAGTTTCAGCGTTTAGGCTTTTTTTGGTAATGTGGGTTATTTGTCAGGGGTGAGATTCGAGAAGGTCGAGAAAGGTATTGTTTTGATAAAAATGCAACAAAAAAATACCACTGGGGAAAAAAAAAAAAAGAAGCTTAGGACAGATGAACAACCATCCTCAGAAGATACAAGCTGTGTCTGTCTGCGTTTGTGTCATTAACCAAAAAAAAAAAAAAAAAAAATCAATTGGACACAACAACAACAAGGTGTAAAATGTACAACCCTAAATAAATAGTTGGGATGGGATGGAAAATGGTAATTAAAGAGGCAATCAGATTTACTTTGACTTATCTACGTTTCATTGTAGTTGTCGTTTCATGTTTTGTTCTGGTCAGCTTCAATTCATTTGTAAATATACATCCATTAATCGCATTCAGGTCTGAAACGCGTGCAAGAAAAAGGTAGTAGGTAGATGCAAGTAGTCTAAAAAAAAAAAACAAACTCAAAACTACTTTGAACCAACACAAAATATAAAATAGTACATTTAAGAAAACAGTGAAATAGACCCAAAAAACTAAAATGTGACTGATGCCTCAACGAGGTCCTTGTGGAGTTTTAGTGAAATTTATTTAGTAGAGTTTGGGTGAATTAAGAGCCAGAGCCACTTTCTTTTCACTGTATATTGTTTGACCTTTGTTGGTGTTTTTCCATCCTCGGCCACTATGCGGCGCCGTTTCCCACGCGGCAGCAGCCAGCCGTCCCCGTTTGGCTGAATCACTTCATCCATCGTACCCAGAATGCAAAGTGAGACACCGCCGAAACCTCAGCCTCAAGCTTTTCGTGTTATCATGGCGACAGGAGCCGCATCTTCCCCTTGAGTCTCAGTAGCAACAAAGGATTCACCTCCTCCGCTACATGAAAACACACACCGGGTCCCGGGGAGTGCGGAGACCTGCCGGACTTTTAGCCCAGATTGGAGAAAGGACATAGCGAGTGACCGTCATGGCAGCGTCGGAGCTGTACACAAAGGTAAAACAAGTGTACGTTTATATGTTTAAAGCTAGGTGCTAGCAGGTCGGCTGCGTATTTCTCATCATTACCGACCTAGCTTAGCGGCAGGTTTCGTAAAACGTCAGAATATTCTTCCAGAAAAAAAAAAAAACAAAAAAAAAAAAACAACAACACGCTGACAGTTTGTCTTGGGCTCCGAAAAGATGCGTTTCTAAATGTCGAGCTGAACGGCGGCTCTAAATGAATGAAAATAGCTTTGAAGCCACGTCTAACGCGCTCGGTGTGATATGTGTGGTTGTTTAAATATAGATGTGAAACGGGGTGCAGCTGACAAAAAGCCAGCGTTAACAGATGCGACAGAGGCTCGCTTCTTTTCCCCGTCCGCGGTCGGCCTTTAATGCCGTTCATTAAGCATAAGAGGGGTTTCATAGAAGTATCACGTTGTTTGTTTACTAAATCAAGATATCACCTTCTACCCGGGCCTTGAAATTTGGCATCGCCACCCTACCGGAGGCAGGGGGCCAGGATGATGCAAAGGCGGTGCCAGCCATCATGGAGGCTCTGGTTTTTTCCGCTTTAAATCACAGCATTTGCTCTTTGACGCCGACCTGTGCGTCGTCGCATCCCGCTGCAGGCTTCTCCTTCATGTCGGTGCTTAGTTTTTTGTTCGGGGCGTGAGCTTTTGTCGGGTTGGGTACCGCTCGAGATGATGTGATGATGGTGGTGGTGGTGAGGATGAGCGCCGCATCCGGACAGTTTAGCATCCTCCCTTTTAGCAGCCGGCGTGTTTTAGACCGACGGAGGCCTCGGCGAAGCTATGGCTGCAAATGCACACGGAAGACAATCTGACACTGCTGCCTGTTACACTCAAGGCTCGCAAGGTCATAAGTGTTTCTGTTGCTGCTCCTGTAGGCTGTTTGATTACACACAGATGAAGTGTTGTGTGTTTGTGAGGGGGAAGGAGATGAGTCACCCATCCCCCTTCTTTGACAGCTGGTGTGTTCATCTTGAAAAACAGTTGTGGTGGAGAGCGAACGATTGCTCTTCCCTTTTTAAATCTCTGTGATCCAGGGCTGTTGCACTTTATTTCCATATTGTTTACCGGTCGAACCGCTCTCTCTTTTTCATCAGGATGACCTCTCGTCCAGAGAAGGTTTTGGAGCTGAGGCTCTGTCTGTAATGCACCTACGAAACTTAGGTGTGTACATGGACGATCTGGCCCAAATATCATCTCGCACTGTTTTTAAAACTGGCCTCAGTTTTGACATGTACTGTAGACTACAGGCAGACTAGGAGCAGCCAGCGGATTTGCACAAAAAGATACCTCTATTATTCCATTATTTTTGGTATTAGAATAGTGATCATTGCCTTGGGTTTATTGTGTAATCAAAATGAAGAGTTTACAGAGTTGTAATTGGCTGTGAACAATAACTTAATAATAATAATAGTAAAGGTAAAAGCATTAAAAGGACACTTGAAGGTAACATCTCAGAAGCACTTTTCAGATTCATCCGACAATCCTCTGTTGACACTTGGCATAAATGCAGGGAATGACAGCACTGGGAAAATACTGTATTTGCAGCTTGGCACGTCATATCAAAGATCTACAGTCCACATTAATATTTTAAAGCTCAGTATCATGTCTGCGGCTGAAAAAGAACTACGTGCTTTGTCGATTTCTCAAACGCCTCGCTCTGCGAAAACTGTTTCGGTTTTATAGGCAGGCGTTCGTCCATCATACTGCCATGCTGCTGCTTAAGTTACATTGTGTGTACGCACATCACCTTAGGGACGGAGAAAGGGATACGAGAAGTCATTTGTCCAATCGGAAGAGCCATATATATCTACTGGATTGTTCCACATTATGAAATGCTCTCTGATGTTCAAGTTGGAAGCAGGGGTAGGACGACATAAAATGACGCGATCTGTACGATTCACTGAAATGAGAGATTGTGGACGCGTGCAGGATTGATCACAGTATGACGTGTGCCCTATTCAAACTTACACAAGTGGTTAGAGATGGTGCCAACGCACAGAAAATTAACATGTAAAAATGCAGCTAAAAGAAACTCGTTGGAGTTTTGGACTGTTGGCAGCGTCTACTGAAAGCAGCCATAATTGAATCCTAAACGTAAGAGATATGATGGTTGTTGAGAGGAGAAAATTATATTTATATGCGTTGGCTCTCTTAAAAGGCATCTGGTTGTGAAATTGCAAGCGGCCGCCATCCAAATAGCAGCAGAATTGGCCGATGTTTGCTTCCTCTGCCAGCAGGATTTGGCGTGTCTCTTTCCATAAAAGTCTCATTGACTATTAAACGGTTTTAATTGAAGGTAAAACTTGGGATTTTTATGCCACTGTGGCTGGAGAACGCAGACTTTCTGGTTTGAATGGTACAGTCTGTCTTAGAAGTTGGCCTCTGATGTCAGACCCCTCTCTGTGATTTACCTTTCCAACACAGAGGTGGAAAACACTCTGCCCTTTGTGTGCATGAGTCAGCCTTATAGAAGCTTATTGAGCTGGTTCGAGCTGCTGGTTAAGATGCACAAACACAAACACACACTCCAGTCCAGTTCTGGCTCCTCTCTGACCCGATTGCCAGCATAAAGGGAGGTGAGTCAGAGGTGAAGGCAGCAGGACAAAGCTGGAAAGTAATTGGAAATGCTGACCAGGAATTCTGTCTGTTTGATCCTCTGTCGCCATATAAAACATGCATATCTTTGATTGCGTCTCAGTTCTTCCCTCCGAATGAACTAATAAAATGTGCTGAAAGTGAATGAACCAGTACAGGGACAAAGAAAAAAGAGAAGCGAGACTACGCTTTATTAGATGACTCACACCTGTAAAGGCTTTTCCACACAACCTCGATCGTCAGAAATACTTTGAAGGAACATGTGCATGTATTTTTCGGATTTAGTAGTTTATAAATACACCACTATCATGATTACTTGGCCACTGTAAGTTACAATGCATACATTTTACAGTTTTTACAAAATACAGGCATACACTCATGTATTTGCTTTGTGGTGTTTTCAGATCACTCTACAGGCTACTGTGATGGAACAGTAAATGACATGTCTTTGCCTCTATACAGATAAAGCTCAGACACAAGCTACTGTTAGGCATGAGCCATATTTCAGGCTGCCATAAACTACAAAGGGCAGAACTGCAAGAAGGCAGCTCCACATTATAAAATGTCTCTAGCAAAGAGCAGATAAACCTATAGCAATAACTCTGTCTGTCTATGGAAGGAAAACAATCGTATGTGCTTCCATACATGCTAAATTTATTTTTGTTTGTCTGAACAGTAAAATACATTTACAATAGTTGTAGAAAGGCAAACAAATTCTTAGGTTTCCCACAACAGAAAGCTGAATTCTTACCAAAGGGGAAGGACCTGATGCTCGAAACTGAAGCCAATGCGGTAAAATGTTAAAATGTAATACCACGCATGACCTCTAGATGCTGTCTCCAAAAGCATAGACTTACTTCTCTAAAAATACAGCTTTTGAAGCTTCTGTTTATTGAATAAAACGTATTTTTTCCTGACAGACCGCTCAATTGTAGTTTCAGTTAATAAGTCATACACTAACTAATACACTAACGAGACCATCAAATGAATTTGTTGCGCAAATGTTTGAGGAAGTTTAGCGTTTTACCGTGTTAGTAAGCTAGCGTTTAGCATTAGCTCACCCATCACCCCACGCGCTCCTCCCTTCGTCCAAATATGGTCACTTCTGGCCCCACAGAGCCAACACGGTGGCGGACAAAACGCAAACCCCGCTTCAGAGCGACAGTCCAAAAACCAATAGGTGACGGTAGCTCCGTCCACTTCTGACTAATGTCTCTGTAGATTTTATATGACTGCTGAATACATCATGTCCCACATCCAACAGAACAGTCATGCTTTGTGCCCTGTAGGTGTCATTTCAGCTGCATCAGGTGGCGAATGTTACATTTTCTAATGTGTGTTTATTTTTTTTTTCTCCCACAACTCTAATTGAGAGCATGTGCATTCGATTACAGAGATAACCTGGTTAAAGTAATTGCGCAGTCATGTTCTATATGCTTTGGCATGTAGTCAGACTAACGCAGAACAACACACCAAGGCAGATGCACAGCTGCAGGTTTGTGGCAGAAATAGGGATTCTGTCATTTTTTTGGCATATAGCAGCCACATTGACATTTTTAATGATATTTTGCGCAACAAAATTTAAGCATCGTATTTGAACATTCTTTTGGATTAAATTTGCAACTGGTAATATAAGTTATTGTCATTACACGGTGCATATGTTGATATGAACTCCATACAAACTTAAACTTGATGTTCTGTATGTTTGAACACAAACACAGAAGTCTCCTTGAAAGAACAAAAAGACTCAGTCCAGTACATGGGAACATAACTCAGGATAAGGGCTTATGTTTGTGCTTGTCGTTGCAGCTCTGCAGACAGTTATTAGGAGTCTTGTCAGTGGTTTGTGGGAAAGTCCTTTCTGGTTGCCTAAGAACTCATGTGATCGAGAAAAGGATGCTGGAATATTTGACAGACAGAAGGGATGGCCAATAATCTGCCACAGGGTTAGGAACGTTAGGGAACATCCTTGAACGCTGCTTGTGTCTGCAGACACAATGGGAAGGTTTCATCCAAAAGCGAGCTGTGGAGCTCGGTGCTCGATCAGTTAGTGGCTGGTCTTGTGGCGTGTGGGGTTGACGCTGTCATCCAAAAAACCAGCAAACTCACAGCATGAGCTAGGGGTTTTTACTCAAGAGGCCAAGATGAACCAGGAGTTGGTGTATATGTTTGTGGAAGTAAGTGTTTTTAATTCATTTAAACTTTTGTCACCCCATCCCTCTGTTCGGCGAGTTAAGTAGATACTTAAAGAACCGACGGTAACTCTGCTTTACGGAGAATATGATCTGCTAAAAGAGAAGCTACTCTTTGTTTTTAGCCCTAAAGTGAAGCTTTTGTAAGTCACCTGTTGAGTGATCAGACGTCTGCAGGTTCTGGGCCTCATTTTGGTGCATTTCCCTCTCTAAGGGGGGAACATGGAGCCCCAGTCCTGACACACCCTTCTTCTAGAGTCATCTCTGTGGAAAAAAAGTTATGTCCCAGAAACCTGCAGGGCAGTAATAACTACCGATGTGATTGTAGCCTTTTGGTAACATTTTTGTTCACATTGTCAAAATGAAATCACTTCAAAGCTTTCCGTGTTCAACTTTTGAAGGTTTACAGTTGCATGTTTGGTTGCAGAGTCTTGAACTGTGATGAACAGAATCAAAAAGCAGTTTGTTCTTCTAGTAGATGATTTCCTTTTCTTTAGATTGTTTGCTGTAGCGTATGTTGACCTACAAAGTGTAAATGAGAGCTAATATATGTAATATTCATAGAAAAATGTGATAAATTCAGCCTCTGTTCCTAAATAATGGAACTAGACATTTGTCTTATATAGATATTATGACATTTTTATCCCTCCTCTTCTCCCTTCCCCCCTCAAGTGTCTTCTGCCACTTGCCAGGCCGACATTGTAAATAAGAAAGAATGTTTTTAATGTCCTGCCCGATTAAATAAAGGTTAAAATGAATAAATAATAATAAATACAGAAGTGAACTAGTCTACGCCAAGTATTAGCACAGACTGAACTAATGTGATTAGATGCTGCTCAGAGTCATGACTTCTTAGTGAGAGACTCTGATCTTTGGCATCCACAGGGCATTGGCACGTTACTTGTTATATGTCAGCCGAGGTTCGGAGCAGCGTTGGGTGTAGTGAGACTAGTGAGGGTGCTTTACCTACCGAACTGTAGGCCAGCGCGGTGCTCTCTGAATCTTAGCGTCATGCAGCGTCTGCCCAGCTGAGCAGAAAAACAGCAGATTCTCACATGAGTGGCATCATGTGACGAGGCTTCTGCAGTCTGGGACTCCATTGACGGCTTCACCGAGAATCTGTGGGCAAAACAGTTTTCACATACCAGTGCAGCTGTCTAGAAAGTATTACAGCAGACCTGTTCTTATGATGCCCACTATTATACATTCCTCTACTTGTTTACTTATGCATTTACAAGAAGAGTGTAATTTACCTTGAGAGGAGTTAAGTTTACATGGTCTATGAAGAGGTTATTTACTGAATTTCACTTTTTTTTCATAGAGCATATGATGAACAAAAACATAAAGACATACAGTCTTCAACTGGCTTTTTTGCTGTCTTGCATTATTGTAGGGCTGGGTTTCCTTTGCGTTGCATCTACAGTGCTGTACTTTACTGTACTGTACATTAGGCAGGGTGTTGGTTCTTTTTTAATCATTTGAAGTAGGGCCATATGATACGACCAAAATTTCATGGTCATTTCATGTCCAGGTAATGATACTTATCGGGATATTGCACATTTTATAGAAAGAACAATTGCTTGACCCCTATTTTATATTATATTTTGAATTATTTACTACTTATTAATACTCACATTTGATACATTTTCTACCTTGAAACTTTGTGCAAATTTTCAATTAAGCATGAAACAAAATATAAATAAAATAGTAATGAATAAATTAAAAAAGTAAACACTCTAGGTCATGTGGTAAAAGAGGTTACTGCGGTTTGAGTCTGTTGTGGCGACTGGCCTGTGTTTTCTAGACTGTGTCAGATCCAAACCACGTCCATGCTGCAGACACGTTGCCCTCTTTTAGGTCCAAGCTCCTCGTTTTGTCTGGGCTCATCCAGGTCCGTCTCCACGTCGCCCTGTTCTCTGTCACGTTCACTGTCCTCCATGTTTGTGTTCCCTTTGTGGGCGAACGCAAAAGATAAACTGTGATTTGTGACGAAATGAAATACACGACATACACGATATAAATTCTCATATTGCACAGCCCTGATTTGTGGATATTAAAAGTGTGCTGTTGCCTGATAATCTGACATCATTTAATCCTATAGTAATGCAAAAGAACACGTGACTTTTGGAAGCATTACAAGATTTGATTGTGCATGTGTCTGTCTAGAGTACAGTGTTCGATTAGCTGTAGAAAAACCTGGGAGGGTTCGCAAAAGTCAAAGCAGGCCGGGGGGGGGGGGGGTCCAGGAGTGAAAGCTCACAGCTCAGTATTAGCAGGGTGAAGTCTCCTTAATCTGCTGTTGACTTTGTGCACAATTGTAAACACTTCAGATGGACGCCCTGCCCCACGGCTGCAGGCCTACGCCACACACACACACACACACACACAGACGATATGCATCTATACTGTACACACTCTGTCTCACATCGCCCTGATCGCTACGACCTCTAAACCTCAGTCCTCGTCTGTCCTTCAGGAGCTCAAATGATCAGACACCTATAGGTGCTGCAATGTCATCAAGAGCAAAATAGGCTCAGATTAATGGCTAAAACAATGATGCTCAAAGCGCTGGCCAAAATCTCAACTTTGTCGCTTGAGATACCTCTTACTGTATTTCTTAACGTCTGTACGTTTTTTGACAGTTTTTTTTCCCTCTTTGGCTCAGAATGAAGACACATCGTCACTTGTAGTCACGTTAACTGTAGTTGCAGTAGCGGTAACCTGAAGCCATATGTGAGTGTAATAAAATCGTGGTGTAGTTGACTTGAATGAGATTAGCTGGTGTTAAACCCTGGGTTAGCCTAATCAGGTTCTGATCCTTTATCAGTCAAACCAGGATTAGCATCAGGCGAGCCTTGTACCTTCAGACCAGCCTTTCTCTGCTGTGTCCTGACCTGCCCACAGACTTGTAAATGAAAGCGGATTTTAATATATAGATGTCGTTATGGGCAAATTCTTTTCTTCTTATCTAAACTAGTCTACTGTAATCTATGTTGCTATTTTTGTGAAAGGATTTAATCTCTCAATTTCAGTGCCCGCCTAGAAACTTAAAATGTTGATTAGACCAGAAGAACAGTGTCTTTAAGCTGTTTTTCTTGGTCCCACTTTTTGAAAAACTACAAACCTTCGCAGTAAATAAATCTGTGAATAAGTGAACGTTCCTGACATCATCAGTAAACCTGCCATATTGAAGATATCCCAATTCATACATTTTTAATACTTTAAAAATGAGATAAAATAAATGCGTTTCGACAGAGTTAAGCAGTTAGGCTCTCGTTTCTTTTATCTCAGTAAAAGCAAATGTATGCCAGCCTTTCACACCAGAATCAATGTACATTTATCAGAACAATAACAACATTTTGTACTATGCCAAATTAAAATGTTTTTGAAATGCAAATTTATTTAGTGGCCCGAATAAAATCTCCTGCAGGTCATGACGACAAACTACAGTTCTTTGAGAGTGGTTTAGAGCTGCAACGATCATTTTCATTGTTTGTTTGTTTGTCTGTTTGGTCTGTAAAATGTCAGAAAATGGTGCAAAGGTTTTCCCCAAAATTCAAGCTGACATCCTCAAATTTCTTCCAACAATTCTCATTGTTCTAAGGCTTACTCTCTGATCCCAGTGTAAAAACCAAATCAGGAGTTGTTTGTCTTCTGCCAGTGCACGGAAAGCAGTTAAACATATGCTCAAAAGTGGGATCTCACTGAATACGTTGATTGTGTCACCATTCCTTTCAATTATGAGCATCTATTTTTGACTGGATGATGTTTTATCTATGTGCTTGCTTTCATAACGTCCAAAACACTGATCTGTTTAAAGCTGTACAGCTGGTACTTGGATCAATGTGTCCACACCCTGAGGTGAAGAACATAACACAGGAAATTAAAGGCCTACACAGTCATATAAAGTATCTCAGTGGCTGCATTGGAGGCACATTAAAAGCATTGCAGTATGTATTCGTCGTGCAGGCTGCATATGGAGGAGCTCAGTGCAGAAGTACTTGAGTCATGTGATTTCTGACGTCACGGACATCGCCCTGACGTCTCTGCTTTCCTTTTGTCAGCCTCCTGCTCTTCATTTGCCACCCATAACTCACCAGCCTGACCGTCCGTCCATCCGTCTGTCTGTCTGTCTGTCTGTCTGTCTGTCTGTCTGTCTGTCTGTCTGTCTGTCTGTCTGTCTGTCTGTCTGTCTGTCTTTGAGGCAGACGCTGTGCCTGAGCTCTGACTCATCACGTTTTTCTCTCTGGCTTTTAGATCCTGCTATTTTTTTTCCAGCTTATGTTTCATTTTGGAGAATAATGTCCTTGAAACATCTATCAGTGTGTATGTGACTGTGTAAGGTTGAGTTTTACCCTTCAGCTGTCCTCTGTTTCGGAGCCCGGGGGACTTTGCTGGACTGTAAACATGATCCATTGCCTCCGTAGCTGCATTGTATCGCCGTCCGTCTGTCTCTGTGTCCCATACTTCATCGTAGGTGTTTGTGTGTTTTGGTCAGACAGGAAGGAAGTGCAAGAAACGTGTAGATTAGCAGCATATTTCAGCATATAGTTATGGAGAATAATCGTGCTTGACACCTACTGACGTGTGAAACAGTTGTGTGTGTGTCTGTGTGGATACTGTATGTGTGAAGATAATTATCAGGATCAGAACGTGTGCTCAGCAACGCAGTGATGACTCTGTGAGGTGTGATGCTGCTGAAAACCCGCTGTTGCTATTTTTAGCCTCTGTCCTCCTCCTCCCCCTCCTCTCTGTGTCCCTCTATGTCTCTCTACCTCTCTCCATCTCTGTTGCTAGGAGGCCGGCTGCTGGGACGGTCTCCTGTGGGGACCAAAAAAGGTGAAACCGCTAATGAAATGCAGAGAGAGAGAAAGAGAGAGAGGGGGAAAGGGGCTGCCTTTAACTGTAAACTGATGAGACAAAATTCAAAATCATCATTCGTTACAAACCTAGAGACGCTATACAAACTGTAAGGAGGATTTGTTTTTTAATTGTCCTTAGTGTTGGTTAAATTAGCTCGTTCTTGTTCTTTGAAGTGTATTGAGCAATACTTGGAAGCTGCAGTTGAGGGGCCTGCAGCCATAAATGGCCCTTTAAGACTAAATTATGACAGCAGCTGTGATGGTTTACCTGCTGGTTTTGAAAGGCATATCCTGTGCACATGGTGTGACTTCACTGACAACATAAACTGCTTACGCTTATGTTTATTCCGGAAATGGATTGAATGTGCTTTTGACTTTTTAGACTCTGTCTCTGAAAAGGAGGTTTGACGTGCCGTATGTGGTCACTATGACTGTTTGTTTTAGTTTTGTTTTGTTTTGTTAAAACAAATAAAATGTTGCGACTCCTGGTTTTGGTCCTACTCATTTCTGTAACTCAGCGCTAGGGACTGGCAGTATATTGAATTAATCTGATTAATCAAGTTTTTGGTTTCTGAAAATAGCCAAAAATGCCTAAATTGCAAAAGATTAGTGCTTCCTCTGGAGATCTTTCAAAATGAAAATTCGACCTGTTTGTTTGCCGTAATAATCCTAGTGAATATAGTATAGTATAGTGTAGTATAGTATAGTATACAGCGGTGCTTTATTTTATTTTAAATTATTTTTCATTTTTAAGTAAATAATGCATATTGATACCCTCGCAAGTGCCACTTTTTGTTGTTGCTTATTGATATTGCACATATGCTGTGTACACTTTTAGTAAAGAAATCATGCTTTGTCTTGAGTTCATGTAAACAGGAAAAAAACTATTAAAACCATAAATCGTACACGACACTGAAAAAAAAAAAACAACATCAAAGTTTGTGTGATCACCAAAATAAACGAGTTGGTTAACTTAACTAACAGAGGGAATATATATTGAAATGAAATGTATCGTAAAAATGCATTCAGCCAACGTGCATGTAGACTTCAACATAAGATATGGTAAGAATAATGGTCCAAAATGATGAGAAACTGCATGTTTTTTATTGAAAAATGTCAAAACCTAATGTCCCCCTAAGTCTTTAACAAACTTAGGGAAAACACTGGAACATAAGCTCTCTGAAAACCTGTGGAAAACCTTGTTATGTATTGCTTATTTCCTTTTTGCTAAGAATTAGATGATAAGACTGATACCCCTTTATTGTTTGTACAGTACACACTTGTAAGTATGAGGCCACTGCCAGGCTGCAGTAGCAAAACTTACAAAAACCTACATATTTTGGGTGTTTTTTTATATATAGTGTATATATTATTTGTGTCCTTTGACACATATTGTGTGTGTTCTTTCTTCTGCCACTCAGAGAAAACCTAAACCACACTGCATGCTACCTAATCGCACTGATAACACTGTCATGTGTTCCTGCAGGAGTGAGGAGAGAAAGAGATTAAAGACAGATAAATACTCAGGACAACCTGGGGGCTCGTGGGTGGAGCTTTGAAGAAAAATATTTGATGCGTTCAAGCACATCCAGTAAGATTTACAATCACAAGTGCTACATTGAAATGCCATTTTTCATTCGAAGAGGTCGGTGTGAAAAGGTCTGAGAGTATCATATTCAAAACTGCGCTGCATTTAATTAATTTAACTAGTAATATAGAATTATCAGCATGTAAAACTACTTCTTTTTCCCCCTCTTTTATATTCTGGGAGACTGAAGCAGGCATACTTCTCTTCTTAATACTAAGAGCCACAGACAGACAGCGCGAGTTGCAGGGTTTGTGTGACCATGATGTCATGATTCAGATGATCGGCGGTGAAGTAGCCGACCAAATATACCAAATCCTCTCCCTCTGTGTCGTTCTACAATGAGGTCTTTCTCTCTCGCCTCTGTGAAATTGTCATCAGCAGTCTATGTAACGAAGCCAAAAGACGCCACGAAACCACTGCCCGACTTCCAGAGAGCCTCTGAACACTCAGCGTCATGTGCTTCAGTCTTCATCAAGAAAGTGTCATTGAAATATTTCTGTACGTGCTCGTTACTCTTTAGACTCAGCAGAGTGAAAATCATCGTTCTTGTTGAGATTATAACACGCCATGGTTTTAGGGAGTCTAATCCTGTAGTGATTTGTGGAGGTGTATGTGTGAATGTGAGCTTATTTAGACTTAGTTTGCCCTGAATAACACTTAAAAACAAAGACAAAAGATTTATTCGGGGTATTGTCGTTTGAAAATAATGACTTTGTGGTCTGTAGTTTCTTCTGTTTATAAAATATGACTATTTATCTAAAGACAAAACAGCTTCATTGCTGTTGATCTGATGACGTCTCCTGACAGCAGCCTGCAGACCTCACCTCAGACCTCTGGGTTTTTCAGGTCATAGTGTGGCCGTTAAATCTCCAATCACTCTGCAGAAACTCAGATGTCATTAGATGTAAAGTCTCAATGCATGCATCTATGTTAGTGTGCTGGATTCCTCAGCCATGTGACTGGTGGCAGTGTTCATCTCTCTTGTTTTTCCACATGTCTGTGATCAGCTGATTGCCTCCAGTCACAAGTCCTTAAAGTCCTGAGACGGTTTTAATAGTGGACTGTGTGTGCATTTGAGGGCGAGTGAATTTCAAGTTACAACCACACATTATCCACAGCTTCCGTTCTTATGAGCTACTATTTGTTTTTTTTTTTCTCTGCCATTTTGAGCCATGTGCTCATGACCAGGAAAACACAGATCCCAGTGTTTTCTTGATGTCACACTTTAAACTTCCTCTCCCAGCATTAAAAATGGATTTATTTAAAGAGTTTTAAGTAGCGCTGCGTCGGCTTCTTGAATGCAAAATCTGACACTTTTCTTTGCTTTAAATAATTAGGTGACGTGAGAATCGTGAGATTGAGGAGGAGTAATTGTCATACAAGTAATTGTGTGTAACTCTGTTCATTTTATGCCACTAGTATAGTATAAACCTAAGCATAGATTACTTATACCTCACATACAGTTCACCTAATGAAGAAGAAGAAGAGCTATTTACTGGCATTGAACACCAGGAAATTTAAGTAAAAAATGGCACAAATTTGACATAAATAACTTAAACATAAGCACCTTGAGATAAAGGTGATGAAGATTATCATGATTATGCTAAATAATTACATTCAACTCAAATAATTGCAATAAGGAGATTATGTAATAATTGTGTCATTTAAATATCCGAGTGAAACTTTTCCCTTTCCTTGTCTCACAGTGTGCTCGGGTGTGGATCCCCGATGTGGAGGAGGTGTGGAAGTCTGCTGAGCTGGTCAAGGACTACAAAGGTGGCGACGCGTCCCTGCAGCTCACGCTGGAGGATGGAACGGTGAGGAGGGCGAAATCTGTCTCAGTGTTTGCCTCTTGCTCTTTTCATTTTGCTGCTCTCAGCTCGTTTTGTGGGTTTCTCTGTCTCTTCCTGCCTCAAAGACACTTCAAAGCGCTGCGTCTCATTAGTGGCTATTGGTTTTACCATTAGCACTCTCCACAAACGAGACCTTCCCACAAACATGCCCCAAGGAGCACTTACATGTATGGCAGTACATTTAGTCCCTTATCTTAGAATATAAACAGCTGCAAGCATTTTATTTAGATCTATTGCCATACCACACAATTACTACACATGTACTGTATAGACATGTTTAACCACATCATGTTTCAAATCCTGTTTGTTTAGGCTCAGTTTGTCAATGAAATATACACATTTTCATTTTTTTCTCTTCTTTTTTATATGTTATTATATCGATGCGGAGATGGAAAAGGCTTTCAAAGGAGCTTGATCACAGCAGTTTCTGACATGTTACCATAATCAACAAAAAAATTAAAGAAAGACATAAAAATGATGAGAAGAACACCACAAAGATTTGCTAAAAAGTTTATTTAATGTTGAACAACACTCGTCCACTAAGCTTTTAAAAATTAAGATTAAAACAGCCTTCATGGAGGTATACTCTCTGTTTCTGTTCATGTGGGCAAGAAACAAACACAGAATTATGTAATAAATCCACAACATGTTATTAATTTTCACTTTGTTATGTAATAACAGTCGCATTTTGTAATAAATACCCAGAATATGTAATAAATTTCCCCACAATTTTGTAATAAATTATTACACATTGCTGTGGTTATTATAAAATGTGGGAGTTGCACTTTATTGTGATGAAAACTTGGGTGCATTATATAATGAGCAACCAAAATGGACGTCTTCATCGGCATACGTTATACTTTAAACAGTTGAGATAAGTAACTTCCCAAACATTAAATTAGATTGTTTTTATAGTTGACTCTGATCTTGGTAACAAGATCAGCTTTTTATCATGTTTATCCTACAAATACAGCGAAACTCAAGGACTTAATGTCGAAAGCCGACCAGGAGAAACTCATTCATGCTTCGAGAAGGTTGTGTGGTCTTTGGACAGAACTCTCGTAAAAACGACCATTTAAAAGCTTCAGCTTATTCAAAATGCAACTGCAAGAGCTGCTGGTAGAGTCATGATTTATTACAAAATACTGGGAAATTTATTACATTATGAGGTTAAAATTTATTTCATTTTGGGGAGTTGTTACATAATGTGGTATTTTTTACATAATATTACATAATGCATTGTTACATTACTGTTGAAGATTCTCACATCATACTGAATCAGTCAAATGATCACATTTTTTTCTGACCCCTCCTTATTGTATGACTTCTTGTAACCAAATCCAATATGCTTGTCAGACAAGCATCATAGACGGAAAGAGATTCATTTAATAAGGATATGAGATTAGAAATTATGATGGATGCATGAAACATGGTAACTCAAGATAAGGACAAAAAGGAACAAAACGGATCGATTAGACAATGAAGCTTAAAATGAAAGAGCCGTTAAAGATCAGTAGAGCGCCTCATGACATTTCTGAG
Organism: Coranthus polyacanthus; assembly: GCA_037367275.1. NCBI lineage: Eukaryota > Metazoa > Chordata > Actinopteri > Kurtiformes > Apogonidae > Coranthus > Coranthus polyacanthus. Next base: position 13,713,007 of record JAPQRN010000018.1, read on the forward strand.
AACATATGTATGAAATGTTATTTTTGAATGGGTGTGGACATCTGTTGATTATTTAAAACATGACCTCTCTGCTGTTAGTCAGCCTCCGACAGCCAAACATGTAAGACGACTTCAGATGCTCATACAGAAGCAATGGATTCTATGTCAGGACTTGATTTTACTTAGTGTTCGGGAGGAGTACTTTTCACTTTGACTTTGCGTAATTAGAGCGTCATGTTTCACGTCCATCATGTGGTGAGTAAAAACACTAGTGTAGCCCCTGCTGATTCTTATTTTGATATAATCAGCACATTAGACAGACAGAAAAACTGAACTGAACTGAAAATACAGGCTGTTGGACACCGGCCAAAAAAAAAAAGCTTATAGTGGACTCAAAGTTTGAATGTTTCTTATCTCCCTCCTGCGTTGCTCTGTTGTCTTGATCATCTCCAGAACATTGAGCACAAGTTGGACCCCAAGACGAAGAACCTGCCTTACCTGCGAAACCCTGACATCCTGGTAGGCGAGAATGACCTCACAGCGCTCAGCTACCTCCACGAGCCGGCCGTGCTGCACAACCTCAAAGTCCGCTTCATCGACTCAAAGCTTATCTACACTTACTGTGGTAGGTGACACTCAGAGCAAGAATTCAGATCAAGAAAGTACCTGTGGCAACCTGTAATGAAGGCATACAATGGTGAATTAGGGGAAAAAAAAAAAAAAAAGAATCGGGGGAGTGTGAAAGAGTAATATTTTGAGAAAACGCTCCACTTTCCAAGATTAAAGTTGTAAAGTTCTAAGAAAAACTTGCTTGTTCTCTGACATTAAAGACAGAGAATTCAAATAATCAAATAATCACAAAATTATGACAAAATTCAGTATTTCCTGAGATGAAAAAGTCATGAATTTGCAAGAAGAAATTCAGAAGTAGATCATCTTGTTCTGAAGAGTGAAGTACATTAAAGCATACATTTAAGACAATGTACTGAATCTTTGATAACGGGGTGAACGTAAAATAAATATATGTTTTTAGTGCAAATAACTAAAATTAAAAAAGGCTGAGCCACACTGACTTGTAATAAAATCAACTTAAAAATACGATCCACAATGAACAGAATGTTCATTATTACAGTTCATTCTCAAAGAAGCATCAAGTCTGATAAAAGGCGCGGCTAAGCTACAGATGAGCTCACTTTCCCACTTTGTGTGTTCAGGAATCGTTTTGGTGGCCATCAACCCCTACGAGACGCTGCCTATCTATGGCACCGACATCATCAATGCCTACAGCGGCCAGAACATGGGAGACATGGACCCGCATATCTTTGCTGTGGCAGAAGAAGCTTACAAACAGATGGCCAGGTTTGTGTATGTGTGTGTGTTACCTGAGTAGCCTTGGTTCGCGTCTCCTTGTTGCTCAGCCCTCCCTCCCCTCTTCTGGGTTTGTAGGTCAAAGCTGAGCCAGAAATAGCCTCGTGGTGGTCTCTCCGTCTCTCTTCCTCGCTCTTTTAATCATATCCAGACACTCGCGCACACAGTTTCTCTGCAGGAGCCGACCAGTAGATCTCTTTAGCCCTCCCTCGGAGAGTTTGTGTGGTTATCAACACATGTATTTGAACATTACTCTGCAGCAGGTTTTTATCAGCACTCAGATCTTCCTTTCTCACACAGGGCAGATTTAGCTAAAGCTGGCAGCAGTGACCCTTCCCTATGTCCAGAACAATGCAGCACTGTTAGTGAAGGATCACCTCTTTTTCACTTTCATTTTACAATTTGGTTAAAAACTAAGCACATGTTGTCAACATAACAAAATATTTGTTGAAGCAGGCATACTTCTCTTCATCAGTCATCATCATCATCTTTTTATCTCTATAATCAACCTTTATTTTGAGAAACGTTGAGGTGAGGCACGCCATTTTCCCTGTAGCCGAGTAAAATACACAGTAAAATACACCGTAGCGGTAAAAGAAGCTCCACGTGGCCAGAACAGAGAGGCTCAGGATTTACCTCTAACCCCAGGCCGTCAGACTTTTGCGCACAGATCCATCCTTACTCTCTTAATCAGCACCTCTCACTTACTGCCGACGCTACATGCACCTACAGTATGCAGTACACGCCACTTTAACTTAAACTCAGGAAATTTATATCTTGTATAGGTTAGTTAGATAGTTTCTTAAATTGACTTTCTTATGGCTTCCTTGCTCTGTGGAGCAGCTAGGCCTCATTTCACTGTAGGCAATACATTGTATGTCACAAGAAAGAAAGAACCTTGAATGTTAAAATAATAAAACGCAGTGCAGTCCTTAAAATGCAAAACGAATTCGTCAGCTAAAGCGAGAACAGCTACAAATGTCTGCATCTCTGTATTTTCTGCCAGGGATGAGAGGAACCAGTCGATCATTGTGAGCGGGGAGTCTGGAGCAGGAAAGACGGTATCAGCCAAATACGCCATGAGATACTTTGCTACAGTCAGCGGCTCCGCCAGCGAGGCCAACGTCGAGGAGAAAGTGTTGGCTTCCAATCCCATCATGGAGGTGAGGACCGGATGCGGTCTGCTGACCTCAGATTACAGTCACTTCTGTTATTAAGAGTCAATAAAACATGGATCACAGTAATACCATGTGTTTAACAGCTTCGGAGACCCAGAATAAAATGAAAAGGAGCCTTGTTTTCATAAGTAATTTCTTTCTAAATCAGCCTGCTGTCGTCACAGTAGTTTTAGTTAATTTTATTTTGAGGAACTGAGGAATTTTAGTTCAGTTTTTGTTTGGTTTTAGTGTTGTTTTAGTTTTTCTGGCAATATGAGGAAAGCCTTGATTTACAGAAGCTGAAAATGGTAGAATGAAAGAATCCATGACATCAAATATATATTTACAAAACCATTGTTTATTAAAGGCCCCATATTGTGCAAAGCCTTGTTATTCTTCTACACTGAACCAAACAGAAACGAGGCTGATTTTACCTGCAATTCTATTTTGTCTTAGTTTGTGTGGCATTGTTCATTGTAACTTTTGTGCTTTTGACAGCTGTTGTTTTTATTTCTATGTCAGTTAATGAAATAATGTTTTAACTAGTCTTAGTTTTCATTAACGGTGACACCCTGGAGCTGAATTTGTGAAATCGCTTTGCGCCACCTTTAACATCAGGAAATGGGATGTGGGTGTGGAAAACTGGATCCACGTCTCCAATGGCCCGAAAAGGCTCCTCCCTCTCCTTTCTCATTTCTTCTCCTCTGGCATTTACTTCGGTTTCTTCACCACACTCGGTCTTTCTGGCCTGAGGAAGCTCTCTGCTGTGATAACACCAGTCTCTTCCTTCAGTGTGTGTGTGTTGGTGTATTTCCTCCCGTAGAGTCCTTGGGACAGGAGGAGGGATTGTACAGCTCTCCTGTGAGCATATGCCTCTCCTCTCCTCTCCTCTCCTCTCCTCTCCTCTCCTCTCCTCTCCTCTCCTCTCCTCTCCTCTCCTCTCCTCTC
>JAPQRN010000018.1:13728192-13743816 GCA_037367275.1 Coranthus polyacanthus
TTTTTAAATTTACACAGTAATGTGTTAGACGGCAGATGTTTAATACAAATGGGTCAGTTGTGCTCAAAAGGTGACAGGTGTGTGTAAGGTTTTGATGTTGATGAACCCTTACAAACAGGATGTTGAGGTATAAAGTGTGATGGAGAAATGAGCAGCAACAGTCAGGCAGGGATTTTTTCCAGAGCTCTGACCTTTTTATACTAATACCCAGATGCAAATAAAAAGAAGCAGGCCGGTCAACAATAAAAGCGGTTTCACAGGTCCAGCAGAGTCCAGAGTTCATAAGTAGTATAGTCTCCACCAACCCTTTTGGTACAGAAGGGCACATTATAAATTTAAAAGAATATATTTACAGTTTAACATCACCAATATTCCCCTATACAAAATACCAGTGACTATTGCCAAGTACAGATTAAATAAAATACATCATAAACTGAAGAACCCAAACAAAAGCCACATTTAACAAGAAAAACCCCTCTACCCACTCCTCTCTGTCGTCGACTGTCCTTCTTGATTCATCCTGACAAGGTGATTGACATTAGCTTAAGTCTTCTGGCTGCATTGTCACATGTGCAGTCTATGAAAACATGGCACCCACAAGTAGACCTCAAAGACAGAGAGATTATTATGGGTTTCCAAATTAAAAACACGGTATAACCGAACTTAACTCCCTGTTTTAGTCTGTTTTGTTGTACCGTCAAGGTCCATGTGCGTGTTGTTTTCCACCGTAGTGAGGGAGATGCCATCCAGCTGCCTCACAATGTGATTTAATAACAATTTAATAAATGTTTGTGTACCACTGTGTGTGTTCAGATGGTATCAGAACTGAAGGATCAGAATGGTTTGCTGAAGACAGAGAAGGACGACTTGAACAGGTTGATTCAGGAACAGAGTCAGCAGATGACAGGTAAGTAACAGAATCAAATTTACTGAGACGTCTAATCGCATTGTCACTTGAAATATGTTCTTTGTTCCTTTAACTCTTCTTCGTGGTTTGTTCATCCAGAGAAAATGACCCGTGCGATAGCCCAGGAGACTCAGCAGCTGGAGACGGATCTGAACGAGGAGCGTTCTCGTTACCAGAATCTCCTGACAGAACACCTTCGCCTCGAGGAGAAGTACGACGACCTGAAGGAGGAGATGGCTTCTTCGGTGAGGAACACGCGCACACACCAACACTCATTAGAGTTTCAACTTCTTGACGTGCGCCGTCAATAGTAGTTTAGTTGTACACAAGAGACACCAAATGAAAGTTGTCGATTGTGACGTACTTCTCAACGTCACGCAGGATGTTCAATCTATGAGCAAACAAAACAGTAAAAAACAAATGGTAATTTATCTTTTGCACCCATGGTCTACAGCAATGAAAACTTGAGTTTAATGTTTTATCATTCAAAACGCCAATGTCTCACCTGTCTGTAGAACGTCTCCAAGCCTGGTCACAGGAGAACAGATTCCACCCACAGCAGCAACGAATCCGAATACACCTACAACTCAGAGTACGCCGAATTGGAAGACGGTTCCCGCGCCGCAGAAGTAAGCAAGTCGGCACCAAATATATTCATGTTAAGACGAAAAATCCAGCAACGTAACCAAATACAAAACCATGAGTGAAATTTAAGTGAGGCACAATGTTAACTTGCGAAGTGTTGATAAAATGTTACTTGCAGCATTTAACAAAAACAGTTGATGAAATACTCTTCGAATGCTTTGTCCTAATGTTTGTATGTTATGCAGGATGTGACACGAGGAATAGACACTTCACTCACCCTGAAGCTGCAGAAGCGTCTCACAGAACTAGAGCAAGAAAAGCAGTCGCTGCGCAACGAGCTCGAAAACAAAGAGGAGCAGTTCCAGCGGGCTAGAGCCAGGGTACTGACTCCACATACACAAGAGTTTATTAGTAAATGACAAGACATTTTTAACCTCGTACATTTATCAACTAATGATAAAAGGTAATGGAAATGTACCTCAGTATCTAGTGAAAACCTTTCTCAATATAACAACAGTTTGACAGATGATAAGTGGCTTAATAAGACTTTAAGAAGAAGATTCTCATGATCATGTATGATAAAGGTTATTTCATATTTTATATGGTTTACTAAAAATTATATTATGAAATTATCAGCAGTTTTTAATCCCATTAAGCTGTGTTCTGCGTTTCAAACTGCTGCTTTGTGTGCTAATGACAGTAGGCTAAAAGGTCTATTTATGTCCACGTTCTTTTTTTTCAGGATGATGCAGAGTTTAAAAAGGCTCGTGGTGCAGAGCTGGAGTACGAGTCCCTCAAGGTAAGGCCGGAGTTAATGGAATGGTTATCACACTCTTTCCAGATAATGGAAAGCAGACGCAAACATTTATCAACTGATGCCACAGCTTCAAAAAGCCACATTTCTCACTTATTATTATGTCACCTCTTAGCGTCAGGAGCTGGAGTCAGAGAACAAGAAGCTTAAACATGACTTGGCAGAGATGAGGCAAAGCCTGCTGGGTGATGCAGCTACCGGCGCCGGGGCCCCGGGATCCCCCGCCTACAAGGTCCTCCTGGACCAGCTCACTGCCTCGTGTGAGGAGCTGGAGGTCCGGAAGGAGGAGGTGCTGATCCTGCGCTCCCAGCTGGTCAGCCAGAAGGAAGCCATGCAGCACAAGGTAAAACATTTCCTCTGTGTTTAACAGTGTTCAAGGAGCGGGAAAAAAACAATCCTTCTGCTGAGGTCTAACGTCTTCATTAAGCACAATGCCTGCAACCCAGAAAGCAGCCTTTAATCATTCACATTTCATATAGGGAAGGATCGTGACCAAATTAACAAGAAGCTAGATATAGGTGGATGGTATCAAAACCTCATTACATGTGTGTTAGTTTTTCATCCCAGTTTGCTTTTCTGTTTGTGTGTTTGTTAGCATGAAATCATAAAAAACGAAAGACAAACAAGAAAACTCTTTGGCCTAATTGATGAAATCAAATTTAGCCTGTGATAATTATCTCTGATTTCATTTATCGTGTTATTGATAAATCATAATTTTTTGATAAATGTTTATGAAGAAGAGTCTCTATTTGTGTCTAAACGCAGTCAATCAGTGAATAAAATATGTCGACTGACATTTTTGGGTGAAATTAAATTCAAATTCCCATCATTGTGTGCAGTGTTTGAAGTTAACGTTTCCACTGTATCCTCTGTGTCTAACTCTTCTGTCTCCACCTTCTCTCCTCCATTCATGCTTTCCCACAGGATGAGAAGGTACAGTTGAAAAATTGCATCATGCATGAACATTTGACACATCTTTATAGTGTGTCACATACGTAAAACCTCCTAAAGTAAACAACGTGCTCTCTGTATTCTTGTCATCACCATCCTGAGTGAAACGACTCTCTTCTTTGAGCACTGTGGGAAATCACTAACTCAATTTCGAGACTACAGTAAAGCAGGTTAGAATTTGTCGGAAAAACTCCTGCTATGCTTTGAACTTTAAATTAACGGTACGCAGTCTAACGTGGAGTTCCATTACAGGCGTGGAATTTCCATTTGAAGTATAACAGATGTGGAACATAAAATACCGAGTGGCACAGCGGTAACACTTTATCTGTGGCACTAGTATAGGTCAGCATTCTTACTCTAAGAGGCTTTACATACAGACGGTGCCCTCTACAGGCCGCGGTCTGATTATCTCATCTGTCTCGTCCTTTCGTCTGCCTGAATGTTTTGTGGATTCATGGATTTGTTTCACTTAACATCACTAACAGTTCTGCCCAGTGGTCATACGGTCATGTGGTATCTGTCCGTATGACCGCAGTCGAGTATTCATTCAGTCGTCGGGGATGAATATTACCGCAACGAAAAGGCTTGTTGAGAGACGCATTCATAAAAGTGCAACATGTGAATAGTGTGAAATTTGAAATGGCTTAGAACTGAATTTAAATGTATTTTTTTTAAAATAGAGATTGCATTTGGTTTATGAGATGCACATTCAGAACATAATGTACAAAGTAATTTTGATGTTCAATTAGTAGCACGGTTTTCTGGATGAAAGTGATTTTTTTTTCACACTGCTGTGCAGCTGTGGCTCTTGTGTTACTGTTGACAGGCTTAAGAAATAACTACCGGCTACGATTTTACTTTTCAACCATGGGAGCGAAGACAGAATATTTTGTTTAAGACCAAGCTGTAAAATAACCTGAAGTCTTACTTTTGGTGTCTATTAAGCCCAGAGGGTTGGGCGCTTTGTGTGCATAATATGAAAATAAAAGAATCAATTTATATTATACTGTATTTACACTAATGTACTGATTCACTGTACACCAAGTGTCAGTTATTGTAAGGAACTAAGCAAGACTGTCATGCAGAGGTCATACATTATGAACCACTGCTCAAACACTGTTCTCTGACTTGACATTTCACCCCAGTTACTTATCAGCTGATGCTCAGCTCTTAGCGACCGACAACAGACCTTTTTGTCTCTTGAAAGCTATAAAATGAGGCTGCCACTGTGAGGTGGCGTTCCCTGTACACAGACGTGGTTTGACAGCCTGTCACCGCGTCGGCCCGAGGCTCCAGCAGGCTGCTGATTGTCAGAGTAAAAGGACAGTTGTACCCTGCAGCTACAATGACGCAGGCAGGGGCCGAGTGCGTGCATGCTGACTACACACAGCAGTGTGAAGTCACATTAAGGAATTATGGAAAACTGGGTTGTCTTCAATCAAACACCTATGTGTATGAATGTTGTTGTTGCAGACACTAAGATGCTCATTGGTGCAACTCTCTGATGTGGTTCCTACTAATTCTAATGTTCCCTCGCTCTCTCATCCCCTACAGGAGACCATGACTGAACCCTCTGTCTTTGTTGAGGATGTGTCCAAACTTAAAGACGCTGATGAACTCAAGCAAGCTTACGTAGGCCTCAAAGACACCAACAGGTACTTTGTTACAACCGGTACTCCTCTTTTATGTCCAGGTCTTTTATGTCCAGCGGTGCTGAATTCACCCTCATTCAATTTTATTTTGTCCTGCTGTATGTAAGTTTGAGCTTTAATTTTATTATAAACCGGGATGCACCGATTTACAGTGTGTCCGCCAAACATCAACTCACATCATCCTTGGTGATGCCATCAGCCGCGCGGCAAATAAGATGACATTCACAGAATATTATTTTTTTACAAATGTTTTTTCTTAGATTCTGTGGAAGAAAAGGAAAATGAAAAAATGGCTGAGAATTTCACACCATCTTGGAAAATTGTGTGTTAAAACTGACACAAACACTGTTACATGTTTACACATCAATGCACAATGCGTTTGTTGTATTAATTTTAATTATTAACACAGAATGTGTCAGAAAAGTTAACGCAAGATGTACGAACACATTACGTGCTACACATATAATATAAATATACATAGAAATACATACAAAAAAACCCTTCTAACACAATTGTTTTCAATACGGACACAAAATGTTTAAACCAGAGCGCTACACATTTTCAATACATTCCTTCTAAGAGTTCAGTCGGTGCATCCCTTATCGTAAATGTTTGTGTGCGAAGTGAGTGTGTGTCTGTGAACACATGTTTGTCCTGTGCAGATCTCCCAGGTTCATGCATAAACCACTGGATGTCAGTGATCTCCTGAGTAGGCTCAGGTAAACGAGCAGTCGTGGCCTATGCATCATGAGCCAGAGCATGCATGGCCACGCTGTTGCCAAACGGGGTGAAGAGTTGGCTGTGTTTGGCTGATATTACTAAGCTGAAACAGATGATAACAAATTCTAGGCTTGGTCATTACATTTTCTGCTCTAACAGCATGATGTACCAGATAATGTACCAGCCGAGTGTTCTAGCAGGATGTACGCTTACTGTTCAGGGTTTTCGTTTGGCTTTCAAGTCCGGTTTCATGAATTTTAGGAGTGCATGGGTTTTTAATATTTTAGCATGAAGAAGAACAGGGTCATACCATGTTGGTTTTCACTTACACCAAAGCCCTGTGGATGTTTACAGTGACTTGGACAGTTTTGGTCTATATTTGAAGATGCTAAAGAACTGAATATTCACAGTGTGATTTTTACAATGTGTACGGCATGAAAGCATGAAAATTAGATCTTATATCCAGTAGCCAAAGCTTTATTAACACCTGGTTTCCCACCGTGACTTTCTCTCTTGTTGACTGTGCAGCTGAGATGCAGTAGGTTTAGTGTTGCTGTAGGAGGCGTCCAGTCTCAGCTTCATGGAATGAGTTCAGCATGAGTCCGGCATGGAAACGCCCACTCGTTCTTATGTTAAAGCAGAGATGCACAACACGGTTTAAGTAACAGTCAACACTGTTTTGAGTTCTGTTTATCAAATCCACATCCAGTCATCCAGTGGTGGAAGAAGTATCGGCTTCTTTAAGTGAAAGTACTAATATCACGACGTGAAAATACTCCACTACAAGTAAAAGTTCTGCATTTCAAAACCGTACTTAATCTGTAAGTATTATCAGCAAAATGTAGTAAAAATATGAAAAGTAAAAGTAGTCATTGTACAGTTTTTTTTACCATTATATACAATGGTATGGTATCATTTAGCATTTTACTGCTTTATATGTTTAAGGTTGAGCTCATTTGAACTACTTTATATATTGTTAGGTAGTTTAATCTAGTATAACATCTTATCTAGTCTGTTTTCAGCTTTTCCAACTAATCCAAGAGTAATTGTAAAACGTACAGTATTTGTCTATGAGATGTCGTGGAGTTGACTTATATAGTTGAATATAATGTAAATACAGTAAGTAAAGTTCAAGAGCCTCAAATTTGTCACATTAGCATAATTGTGATGATTAAGTGATTACACATACGCTTAAAAGTATCGACTAATGTAGGAAACACTTGCTCTGCTTTGTAACTCATCTGAGTTATCTCTAAAGTTGTACCGTGCATCACTGCCCTTTACCTTGTGTTTCTTCCATGTTACTCCATTTGTTATTTGTCACATGGATAGAAGGTATTTCTGTTTTTTTTTTCCTCCACAGTGACGTTCACTACATTTCAAGCTTCACATCACACGGCTTTCAAATGACTACAGTCCACTGGTTTTTACATCCACACACCTCATGTTTTCATTCAAAACGTCTCGTACACCTTTTCCTTTCCCATCTATCCCACGTCATTTTGTCCCATTGTGTTTTCATGTTCCTCTGTGTTGTGTGTTGGTCAGATCCGCTGCTCCAGACTTCCATAAGCTGAATGAGGACGGAGAGCTGTGGCTGGTTAATCAGGGCTTAAAGGAGACCATCAGGTGTAACTGTAAAAGTGTGATGTGATGTGGAGCATGATTTCTTTGCTTTTTCACTGGAAAGGATGTGTGCTCCTGTTTTTCTTCATTCACATCTTGTCTCTCTCACACTCAACCTTTTTAGGTGTTTCTCACACATCTAATGATGCAGTTTTAAGACATGCAGGACTTGTGATTCGGTCTTAATGACTTTCTGGAGGCTTCTTCTCAGCTAACTTCACCCTTTTACAGATGTAGGAGTTGGTTTTACCGCTAACACGTCAAAACATTAGGACTGACCTGGTCCTGTGCACGACGTATTACTGCTGATTCAAAACTTTTAAAAGCGCAGGTTTATGTATTTTATGTAGTCCTCAGTATTTGGGCACAAAACATTTTTCCACATACATGCAGACTATACTAGGTTTTATTTGGATTTCACATTATATTTTCAACCAACTCAATTGTTTCTGCAAACCACACATACGTATAATCAATGCACTTTGTCACTGACGGAGCAATTGTTTGTTTTTTTTTCCCGTTTCCTCGATGGTGGCTGGGATGGATTCATGATTCATATACAAAATCCATGACTTTGCCACCGGAATGCTGAGTTGTATCACAGCTTTGCAGACTTTTTCGGAATAAACCAAGCCCCCCCGGTATCTTTCCCTAATCTTAAACGAGTGCTGTCAGCGCCTAAATCTAAGAATTAAGAATCATTAAATACTCACATGTGAAAATGGTTTCTGAGAGACACGATTGAAAAGTACAGTGAGAGGTTAAAACACTAAAACATGGATATGCATGCGTCGAGAAATGCTGTTTTGTTTCAAAAGAAGTTGACATGTATTCATGGTTCGCAGAAATGGACAATGTCAACATCTGATTCTGGCAACGGGGTTGTTTATAACACACTGAAATGTGTCTTTAGTCTCTTCAGTAGTTCTCTTACACTAACCTTGTTTTACTTACTAATAATGATGAAGCAATTCACTCACTGCTGCAGTAACTTTCAAAATATGAAAGCGTCTCTGCATGTTGGTCAGTGATTTGCTAAATGGCTTATATAACTCTGAACTGTCTGGTTGTATCAACCTAGTGCTGCATTTAAGCGGTTCCTACGGTTTGCTGGGTCATCTTCCTATATTGACAAATGTTCACCGGGCTGAAACAAGAAAACTCTATTAGATACACCCACTCTCTCACTGAGCCTGACCTCTGACCTCTGACCACCGTGCTGGCTTGGTAAAAGCATCTAGTTGGTTTGTTGATCAAACCGTTGTGGACACAAACCTTTCACATGAGTTTACCTGAAACACATTCGAGAGCAGAGATTAATGGCTCAGCAGAGTTAATGAAGGTGTTTCACAGAGGCTGTGGGCTGCTCCTAGTGTCTGCACAGCATGTCTTTTGTCACCACACTGTGGGTGGCCTCTACTTCTTTCATCATCTTTACTTTACGGAGTCTGTCACCGTTTCTCTTTCTCTCAAATACACTATGCTGATTTTTTCCTTCCCTTTCCCCTCCCTCTTTATGTCCACTCTTCTGTTCTTCTGCCTCAAACTTCTCTTCTACCTCGCTCCCCTCTCCTTCCTGTTACTTCCTCTGGACACCGGTCCTCTTCTTCCTCCTCCCCTCATCCTCCTCCTCCTCCTCCCCAGATTACTGGAGCACCAGCTGCAGACTCAGCGGAGAAGTTACGATAGCGAGGTGGAGGCATTGCGCGGCGAGCTGCAGAATGTCAAGGAGGAGAACAACCGTCAGCAGCAGCTTTTGGCCCAGAACCTCCAGCTGCCTCCGGAGGCTCGAATCGAAGCCAGTCTGCAACACGAGATCACACGGCTCACCAACGAGAACCTGGTACGCTGCAGCGCACACAGATACAAGCAGTCTGAGGAACGGTTAATGCAGACATCCAAAGATCCATTTTATTTAACCAACAATGAAAAACAATTTCTGATGAAAATAATGTGATTTAATCTGAAATAACTAAAACTGACATTGACAGGAACCCTCCGTGGATAAATAAGAGGGTAGTAATGCTTATTTCATCATCACACTTTGTTGCACTGTTGCAGCGTACAATGTCAAGCAACAAAATAACATTTTTTTTTTGTTATCTTGACCAGCACCGTGTTCAGTTCTCTATACATGATTTCTGCAAGTCCTAAACATTGAACTGTTTGGCTGAAGCCTGTTGAAAACAACACATTTGAAACCTGCAACACTTTACAAGAAAACGCTCAAATTAGAGCAAACACAGTCACTCAGTGCTGTTCTGTCTTCACATCAGGATCATCATCGAAGTCTGACCCCAGCGTGAAGAAATAGGTCTTAAATTGCGTTCATAGTGGTCTTAAAAAGTTACTTAAATGTACCTTCTTGAAACCTAGCAGAGAGATAGCAGAGAACACCTCCAGCTGTGCAAATACGTCACCATTTTTTTCCATAGTTAACAGAATGCATACAAATATGATGTAGTTCACATATTATTGAATTGAATGGCGTTAATCTGAAGCGCTGTCCTCCGCATCTGAAGCACAGCAACAGCACGTCTGCCAGAGACGAGCAGTAAATAATAGTCATGTGAAACTTCTTCTCTGCATCACTGAAATTCACTCATGCATTTTTAATTCAGGAAAATTATCATTTTAAAAAACAACCGGAGGATTTTGATCCCTGCACAGAAATGCAACACGTGTTATTTCGCTAGAGCTCTTAAGACTTGCGGGTTCGTTTCCACTAGTGTCACACATACATCATATGAGTCTGTTTGTTGCACTGGCCTAATAGTGCTGTACTACACACACTCATTTGTGTGGATGGTGTCACCTGACAGGAACTCATGGCCGACGACCCCACAGCATCCCAAGAAGCACGAGTCATCATTTTGCGGCGGATGGTTGTATGTAGAGACAGCGTGTGTGTGTATGTGTGTGTGCGCCTGCATGTGCGTGTGCGTATATGCATGCGTGTCAGGACTAACTGACGTTGAGTGAAATATCGCTGCGTGTCGCTCTAACTCTCTACAGCGTTGTCTAATAACTCACAGCGGAGCAGCTCTGCACCTTTTTCTTTTCCCTAACAGCCAGAGAATCCTGAACCTTCTCTTCCTCTGAACAATAATCAGCTCAGCAGCTTCTTTGTTTGTTTGTTTGTTTGATTTGTTTTTTTAATTAGATGACTTGGTTTGCCTTGAGAGGAATACTCGTACTTTCAACAGACAGATTTTTGTCACTATCACCATTTTTATACGTATTTTAATTTGAGTTTTTTACACATTCTTAAACGTCTTTTAAAGCAGCCTGACTCAGACGAGGCTCTTCGTTTGTCCTCACTGTTCTCTCTCTGTTGTCTCTCTCCTTTTGTCCATTTCTTTTCTCCATCACTCCAACCCCTCGATCTGTTTCAGGATCTGATGGAGCAGCTGGAGAAGCAGGACCGAACCATCCGCAAGCTCAAGAAGCAGCTGAAGGTTTACTCCAAGAGGATTGGAGAGATGGGAGGTACGGGAAAAAACAATCAGCAACCGCTTAAGAAATGAGTCTATAAAACAGAGACCTATATAGGTTCAGTGGACAGGGTATCTTTTTTGCTTTATTAAAACTATTTTTGTGAATTTCTTAATTTGCTAGATGTTTGATTGCGGAGAGGCAGACAATAAACAAAGGGAGCGAGAGAAGCCCTGTTCAGACCTGGCTTTAACGAGTGTTTTTCGTGATCTGATCACTAGTGGGCAGCTCTAAGCGTATCCGTTCATGGCATTATAATGTATATCCACGTGCGTGTTGAGTCATCGCATGTGATTGGATCTCATTTTCCCGCTCTATATGAACACACTGCCTTTCCCAAACTTTTCACAGAGCTGTTCTTTATTAAAACGACGTAAGATGAAAACCACGTAAAAGAAACAAACAGTGTAAAAAACACAAGATGAACATGACATAAAAAGAGTCTTTCAGAGACAGTCGTGTGTTCGTTTGTGTATATTAGCATTTTAATTTATTGGTGTGTTAGTTGGTGATGGTGCGTTGCTGTCTCGCTAACATTACACGGTAGCTTTTCAAACATCTTTAAAACACTTTAATAGGATTCTTACACAGAAGAAGTTCTTCAGTCTGCTGAGAGACGGTTATGGCGCAGTATGAGCTGGGTCTCAATCCATGGCTGTTGCGATTATGTGACATGCGCTGTAACCATTCAGTCTATGCGTGTGTTTGTGCTACTGTTAACTGGCTGTAACGAGTTTGTGTCTTTTTTTTCCAGCGGGTCAAACCGAGGGACAGACATCTCCAGGACAGATGGTGGATGAGCCCATCCATCCAGTCAACATTCCCCGCAGGGAGAAAGACTTCCAAGGAATGCTGGAGTACAAGAAGGAGGATGAGCTGAAACTCGTCAAGAACCTGATTCTTGGTAAGAATTTAAATCATCGAGAGGTACAGCAGGTTCTTCAGCTCGATTTAAAACTAAATATGGAGAAATGTGTTGAAACTGAACAGTGTTCTCTCTTCATGAATACAGTCCATGATCTTGTCATTTCTCCTCTGGACTTATTTCTGCTTTGTCTCTGCAGAGCTGAAACCTCGTGGTGTAGCAGTGAATCTGATTCCAGGTCTGCCGGCCTACATCCTTTTTATGTGTCTGAGACATGCAGACTATGTCAACGATGACCAGAAGGTCCGCACTCTGCTCACATCAACCATCAACAGCATTAAGAAGATCCTCAAGGTGTGTATACATGCATTGATGTCTGTCTTAGTGTAGGCACATGGTTTTCAGATGAAGATGTGACGAGCGGAGTCTTAAAGTAAAGTTTTGTGCGTTCGGGTTTTGTGGCATGGCTGCACGTTGTTTACTGGAATGTCTGACTGAATGATGATCATACTTTTTACTGCTTCATTGATTTAAAGTTGGCAGGGTACGCTTCATACGCCTAAATAAGAACTGAAAACAAAGTGTGCATAAATAAATAACATCCACTACTACGGAGGGAAGAAGCTGGTTTATATTTTCAGTTAGAAGCAGCTATTGTCTTTTTACTAACCACGGTTTTTCTTCTTTCTGTCAGAAACGAGGGGACGACTTCGAGACCGTCTCCTTCTGGCTCGCCAACACCTGTCGCTTCTTGCACTGTTTGAAACAATACAGCGGAGATGAGGTGAGACTCACGACGTCTCAGACAAAACCGTCAAAAAACAGGAAGGGAATACATTTGCAACCTATATTTATTTGTGTTTGTCTGTGCGTCTCAGGCCTTCATGAAACACAACACTTCAAGGCAGAATGAACACTCTCTGTCAAACTTCGACTTGGCCGAGTACCGACAGGTGATCAGTGACTTAGCCATCCAGATCTACCAGCAGCTGATTAAATGCATGGAGAACATCCTGCAGCCCATGATAGGTGTGTGCACATACGTGTGTGTGTGTGTGTGTGCACTCATATAGGCTAATGCTTCTCTACTATTGACAGTAATGACAATGATCACTGCTCTTTTTCATACATGGACGTACATTTTATCGGCTTAGGTGAATGATGTTTACGACAGTATTAAAGTGTTCGGTGTGCTACGGCACCGTCTTCAAGTATGTGTGTGTGTGTGTGTGTGTGTTCCCTGTTGCAAGGTTTTAATAGTTTCACATTCTTCATTAGTTTTTGTTTTGACTTTTTGTTTTCAGCTTTAATTAGTTTTTAAAGTGGGTTTACTAGTTGTTTTTTTTTTAAATGCTCAGTTTTAGTCTTTTTTTTGCTATATTTTGTTAGATTTAAAAAAAGGACAGAAAAAGTCATGTGTGATATACAAAGTAATCTCAAACAGGACTCCGCTTTATCCTGACTTTGATGGTAACTGGATAATAGATTTCATATCCAACTAAAATATTTAGTGTATGTATGAATGTATGAAATATGAATCATTCTAGTAATATTTTTTTTCGCGAAGCCTCTTTTTTTCCTTTTTTTTTAAATGTCAGTTCGCAAAAATTTTCGTTAGCTTTCATTAACGTCAATAATCTTGCCCTACAGTCTCTGGAATGCTGGAGCATGAGACCATCCAGGGCGTGTCGGGGGTGAAGCCCACAGGTCTTCGTAAGCGGACGTCCAGCATCGCGGACGAGGGCACCTACACTCTGGACTCCATCCTGCGGCAGCTCAGCGCCTTCCACTCCACCATGTGCCAGCACGGCACCGACCCCGAGCTCATCAAACAGGTGGTGAAGCAGCAATTCTACATCATCGGAGCCGTTACCCTCAACAACCTGCTGCTACGTAAGGATATGTGCTCCTGGAGCAAAGGCATGCAGATCAGGTACGGACGACCAGGACCCAAAGACATTGAATGCATCCAATCGAACTAGTCTTTTATATTTTTTGTTGTGATCGTCTTACTGATGGCTTGTCTGTGTGTGTGAAGGTACAATGTGAGCCAGCTGGAGGAGTGGCTCAGGGACAAGGGGCTGATGGTGTGCGGAGCCAAGGAGACTCTGGAGCCTCTGATCCAGGCCGCTCAGCTGCTGCAGGTCAAGAAGAAGACTGACGAGGACGCCGAGGCCATCTGCTCCATGTGCCTGGCCCTCACAACTGCTCAGGTAAACTGATCTGTCTGTCGTTACACCGCATTCAGCTCTCGGCCGCACTAAAAGTTCAGAAAACCGAGCCCCTGAGCGTGAAATGCCTTCCTGGTCATTTCTCTGACCGCTCTGACATTTCTGTATTTCTGAATCCGTTTCAGATTGTGAAGGTGTTGAACCTCTACACCCCAGTCAACGAGTTCGAGGAGAGAGTTTCAGTTGCATTCATACGAACCATACAGGTAATCAACTCTGGTTAACGCATCAGAAATTGAACGTAGTTGTGTGTGAAATAATAGAAAGTAAATGACAACACGTTTTAGGACTGTACCAAGTTATTTGTGGGCTTTGAGGTGGATCTAATCCACACTGACCATTGTTTTCCTTTAACTATCCATACACTGTAAAAAGAAAAAATGACTGAGTTAAAGTCATTTACTTAATGAAATAGACTAAAGGTAGTTTTAACAAATATTAAGTTGAATTAAACACATTTAAATCATTTACTGATCAAAGTTTAAAGTAAAAAAAATCAAATTTTTCTCATTTAGTTTACTTATTTTAACATTCACATTTGTTTATTTTTTTAAATAATATTTGATAAGTAAAGTAGTTATAGTTTAATTGCACTTTGGTGGTTAACAAATAGTTCTTTCTCTCTAACACATGGTTTTCGTGCATTGCAGTAATTTATTAGGAGCTTTTTACAACATGTCTGTAAATCTTTTGAAGAGAGATACACAATATGACACGTAATATTGTTGAATAGATTCGCATTTCTTGTAAAATTATTCAAACGTACTAAAATTATTAAAGTCAGTCTCATTAAATTTCCCCAAGAGCTTTAATAGATCTAAAATCTAAATATCCAGGTACTCATCTAAACTGATTTTGTGAAATATCTAGCTAAATATTTAACAACTGTGAATCCCCATAACTTGTGACATGTATTTCGTTCTGTTAAATGTTTCGGCTGAATTCACTACAACTGATTTACTTTTTAAAATGCATTTTAATTCAAATTGTCCAACTTTAAATCTACTAGGTGTCGCTTTGTTGGCATAATTTATTTTGGAACAAACACTGAAAAATACTCGTTTTTGAGTGGAGGGACACTTCCACGGAAGGGGAAAATCCTGCAATATTATCCTGCAGATGAAATTCCAGTGTTATTGATTGGTGTCATTTCCTCTCCTCTTTTTTCCTTTCAGACTCGCTTGCGAGACCGTTGCGAGAGTCCCCAGTTGTTGATGGACACGAAGATGATCTACCCCGTCACCTTCCCCTTCAATCCTTCCTCGCTCGCTCTGGAAACCATCCAGATCCCCAGCTCCCTCAACCTGGGCTTCCTCACCCGAGTCTAAACCGAGCCGACGGGGACGCCCCCAAACACAAAGAAAACAAACAAAAAAAATACACGCTCATCACTGAAGATCAGCTGTAATGTAATGAAAACACTGGCGCATCCTAAACGCATCGCTCTTCGCGTTTTGAGCCATTAGATCCGAAAACATAAAAAGTCTCTCAGCCCAAGTCGATTGTTTTTTTGTTTTTTTTTGTTCCTTTTTTTGCTTTTTTTTTTTTTTTTGCTTTTGCCGCAAATTCGGATGAACGGGGGAAACCCACGTCAAAGCCCAGTATACACGCGTCTCTCGTCTAAACTTGAACTTGCACACATTCAAAAATAACACAACCCTGGTGAACTTTCACAATGCGTCGGCGCAGTGATTGATTTACACCAGGTCTGGAAGCACCACGATCCATCCGTCCACCGCTTGTATAAACGCCTACTTCTTAGAGATCAGGATCAGATC